>OY856186.1:444267468-444867468 GCA_963693315.1 Diogma glabrata
TCTAAATTACTTTCACAATTTGAATTATTTCACTTAAGATATTTTTGTCCAAATAAATTAAATAACAGAAGAAAAAAACTTCTTTTAATCTCAAAACAAAAGGCAAATAATTGAATTTCCTTTTAGTTTATCGTTTGAATAAATATCTTGAGAAATTCAGTTAGAATAAATAATATTAGAATATTAGAAGTTATACGAATAAATTTTTCCTAAATAAATTTTCTTTGGCAACTTTGTACTGCAGAAACTCGTAGTTATGAGTTTTGTACGGCATTTTTCAATAGCATATAAACAATTATTTTGTCTTACAACACAGCTATTTAAGCTCTTTAATATTTAATCAATTTCAATTTAATTATAATTATTTACATTTCGAAAAAAAAATTAGTCACATGTTATAAATGTAAAGAAAGATCTTTTTAATCTTAGTGAATCTAAGTCCATACTGCACAATTGATTCTTGATTCTTCTTTCGTTTTTAACTAATTCAAATTTTAGTACACAAATAATTGTGGGTACACCTATTAACATAACTTTTCATATATATTCTAATTTACACTAAACTTAAATTCTTCACAGCTAGTTTGCCTATCTTTATAACAACTTATTTGTTAAATTTATATGAGTTTCTTATTGTTTGCTTTAATTTAAAAGTATCAAATTAGAAGATTTTCAGAAGTAACTATATATTCTCATTCAGATAGTGGAATTGGGTGTTTCTGCTTATCACGATACCGTTTTAGATTCTCAACCAATTTAAGGCAATTAAAGAAAATGTTTTACCAAAAATGATGTGATAAATCTAGGATGGGGTCACCAAGAAAAAAAAAAATTTGGTTTCCAAACTGATTCAATTTCATAATATCTCTTACGTTTATTTTTCCTAAAACGAAAATTTAATCTTGCTAATATAATTTTATTTTATTACCCAAGGATTTACGGTTGTGTGAACACAAGTTGTGAAATAATTCAGATGAAATGATTTTAAAACTCATAAAACCTAAAATCGTTTTTGCACTATTAAATTAAAGATTGTGATTAATGGTGTATTTACTGTGTAAAGGTTTGATGGTTTTGTTGTTGAACCACATTTTCAAACAACTGTTGACCAATTGTTTAAAATAAAAATAAATCAAAGATTAAGTATAAAGTTTAGATTTTTCAATTGTCCTGAAACCATTGAATATTAATTAATGTGTTTTAAGTTTTTTTACTTAACCTTTAAGCTTTCGATTTTTTCGTCGAAAATTAATTATAACAATCCTAATTATCCAGTCTAGTCCAATCCAGCTTGTAACTTACAATACATAATCGAAAAAGTATTTGATATGGGAAAACAATATTTCCCTAAGGCAAAATTAATTAAATTTCATACAATCGGAAAATAATCGTTCGAGTTGAAATGAAGTTCAAACCACAAAACGTCGGTATATATTCGTAACTCTTATCCCCTTTCTTATAATTATTTTGCGATTAAAAGCTGATCACGTTTTTATATGTTTTTTCGGCGTTCATTTTTTATTTATTCAGGATGTGGTTGCATGTTAAAATGGCCGTTGGCATATTTAAATTTATTTCAAGTTGGTTACGAATAAATGTTGATGATATGATATTTTGTTACTAAATGGTTTTTGGAGCGGAAAAAAGTAAAATTACAATATTTTGTCTGTTTTTCCTTTTCCTACCTATTTCCATTTGCATGATGCGCGTTTTTTTAAAAAGCATTTTAGATATAATTGAACGATCTTCAAAGCATTCAAATATTTCGAATTTTTTGTTGCAAATAATGCGATAATTCCTAAGCACAACTTAATAATTTTAATGCAAGAAAAATACAAGTTTTGGAAAACAATTAAATTCAATAAATTAACTTTATTTTACAATAAATTTATTTTTACTGTTTCAACTTATGTCTTAACGGGAATTGAACAAAAATTATAATTGTAATTTTAATTAGCTCGTTATAAAAAAAAATGATATAATATTTTTTCTGCTTTAATTAATTTTACGAGAGTTTCCTTAATCTCGAATTCTATTAAATTTAGGCAATTTTAAAGCAAGTAAATTAATTTGAAATAAGTTATATTTATATTTCATAATAATTATAATAAAATTAACTTTAAATATCTGGTTAAGTAGATGGTGCGTGATAATTTGGCGTGATCAGTAAGCTGCTGGTTGCAAATGTGCATTATTTAAAAAACCCTTAAGTATTTTGTGTTTCACTGCATCACAGTTTTAAAGGCAGTACATAAATCAGATATCTACTTCTACGGTGTAGTTAGCACGTGTTTTCTTATCATGGACTTTAGTTCCAACGCAAAACATGTTTGTTTTACATTTCTATTTTAGATTAAAATAAATATTTTGTTTATTATGCAATATTTAATGAAACAACAAAATAACAAGTCTAATTTTCATTTCAGAATTTAAACAAACATATGAACGAATTGATGGAGTTCAGTAAATAGCAGGACAAAATACTTAGGAAGAGGTAATACAAACTCTTAATTTAATTTAAAATCTGGGTTTTTGTTTAAGATAAATATAATATTGTATTATTTACTCATTTCGAAAATGTATGTGTAATGTTTTACAATGTCAACAGTATCTAAGTAATAATAGATTTACAGCCTGGAACAATAACTTTACAACAAAGTGATTTCTTGGGAAAACTTCCCAAAGAACAACTTATTTGAAAGTTTGATTTATGATAAACAATTATAAATACTTTTTATGCTGGGGCCACACCTGCGTTATCGTCTATCATATATTATCGCTATAATTAAAGCATTAAGTTGCGCCGTAATTAGCGCGCTAATAAAATATCGCGCTAACATTATTGCATAACAATTTATCGCCATAAAATTCTGGCGCTAACAAATTATTGCGCTAAAACACTAGCGCGCTAATAAATTAATTTAGTTGTGGCTACACCTGTGTTGAAAATCGTGTGTTTTATAATAGTTATTTATTGTACAAGAAGATAATGAAATTATATCATCGTGTGGAATACAACATTTTTTTCTATAGCAATTGTTAAAGAAGACCAAAAAATGAAGAAAAATCAAAGATATTTTAATTTAAAAGTGTCAGGAAAAAACAGTTATACGAAAAAATGAGAATAGGTGGCTTTGATAACTTTTTGAGTTTTATAAACAAACAAACAGATCAATTTTTTTTTGTTTTTTGCAAAAACTGAATTTGAAAATTATCTAGTTTGGATTTGTGAATATGTGCGATATTACAGAAGGAAACTGCCTTCTGATGTCGAAGAGGAGGCTTCAGAGGCAATTTGTAGATTGCCTGAAATTTTGAATTGCTTGGAAAATTACGGATGATATATAAAATAGAATATCTGTGCTTTCAAAAATGGAAAAGCTTGAAGAATATTAACAGCAAAATACTTATATCAAAATACTTTGTCTATCCTTCCTGTTAAAGTACTACTTTATCTACCCTTGATGTTAAAGTGTTATTTTTCCCCATAATAGCACGTTTTAACAGTTGCTATAGAAAAAAGTTATTTTGAGATGGAAGTTGAAGCTGCTACTATGGTGCATTAGATGGCTGTCAATAATTATTTAATAAATTTATTATGCTATAATTTGAATAAACAAAAACCCAAGCTCAAAAGAAGATGGTGGATGATAAAAATGCATAGAAAACGAACACGGTAAATTTTATTTCAGTATTAATTAAATGTTTGCATTCGGTTAACCATGTAATCAAGCCATGATCAAATTTTGAAATTGATTAACCATAGCTGTAATACAATAATAGAGGAATCGTAGATTCTTGTATAAGCTTAGAATGAAGGCAATTCTTCACGAGGATGAAATTTCCCGGACAAGAGTAGCGAGTGGAGGGAATCATTCGAGTGAAGAATTGCCATCATCCTAAGCGAATTCAAGATGCTATTTTATCCACGACTGCAAAATATTTCTTTAATTTCCAGTTTTCCATTCCTGCAATAGTTTGTATTGCCATATTGAAGCAAATGCATCAAAGATAGCAAGAAAAACAAAACAAAACAAGTTTGTTGTTTATTTTATATTTTATATATGTATTGTTCTTGTTTTAACCTGTTTATGTTACTATACCAACAAATGAAGTTTTTAATTTGTTAGGGGAATATTTAATAAACAGTTCTATGTTAAAGAATTTAATCAAACTCACTAGTTGTGGAATGAATACCATTACAATGGAAGGCATATGCATGGAACGCATATCAAGAGACGCGGTAGTGTCTTGCGCGCCATGTTTTGAAAGACACTACTAGTATATATACTGTGCACCGAATAGGTTTTAAAGGTTAAAATTTTCATTTCGAATAATTTGCATTTTTTCTACAACTGTATTCAAAGTTATCAATAAAAGTATATCTTATTTAACTATATGTTTCTCATTAGTAAAAAAAAAAGTCAGCATTCATGCTTTTTTCTGAAAGTTTATAAAATCAAAATTTAGCTTTCCCAAACTTTTAGTAAAATTAAAATGTTTTTACAAATTTTTATACCACGTTGGTAGCATTGATATGAATGTAGTAATTTAGTATCATTTTGGCGAATTTTCAAAAACCAACCAAATGTATACAGAATTGAAAAACAAAAAATTATGCGAATTGAAATTTATTATCCCTCAATATTGGTAATATTTAACAACAGTTAAAAAACTTAAACACGAACCCAGATTAGTTTGCAAACATATAGTTGTTTTCGATAAAAATATTTGTTATGTTTGTATCCAGAAAACCCATCAAACGTTTTATTAATATATTAAATGGAAGTTGGTAATTATAAAAGTATTAGAAAAAAGAATATATTTAGAAAATGCTTTCAGTAAAAAGACCTATTATTGATGTGTTAAGAAAACGATGTTGTGAAAACATGTATTTGGTCTATTATGTAAATTTGTTATCTGAGAGAACCCAACAAATGTTATATCGATAATAAATTTTAATTTTTATTTCATTTTATTTTAGAACTTGAAAGTTATTTTGAAGTGATGAGATTAAAAAATAATTTAGTAGGCTTTAAAATTTTGTGTTTTTAAGCTTTATGAGATATAATGAAAAGAATTTGAGAAAATTTTATTATTATTTTAAGGGTTCCGTACTTTGAAAAAATAGAACAAAACCCTTATGGTGAGGACTTGATTGTTTATTATCCATTATTCACAACGACTTTCTCACTGACAATGAAAATATATGTATTTACGTATATTTATGTGGTAAGATAAGGCGAAAATGACAAATATGTGCCGATTTCGAGATTGAGGTGATATATAACCGTAAAAACTGAAATTTTTTAAAACTTTCAGTCAATCATAGACTATAAAGTTTATGGAAGACACCAATGGTACTTGGTTGAACATAATCAAGAATTTTTAAAAAAATTGTTTAATTGCGAAACACTTAATTTCACATCTTTTTTCGCAAAATGTTGTTTTGTTTATTATTTATTTAGAGTAAATAACAATCGATTTAAGCTTTTATGCTATCCTCAAGAACTTTTATAAAATTGTTATGTTAATTTTTTTAAATTATTAGTCAAAGACTATAGTTTTTATGAGTGTGTTTCCGTTGTATGTAATAATTTTATTAATTTTCGAATGCATTGCATTAGACTTATTTTCGAATATTTCTTTTACTTTTATATGAGTTGTTCATGTCATGAGTTGAGACCTGTTTACATAAAAACGATACTTTTATTTTTTAAAATATTGCACCTAGGTCCTAGATTGATAAAAAATCGAGAGTAAAGTTCTCTGTAGAAAACATTTTATATGGATAATAATAATTTGACTCTCCCATATTATATTATAACTTTACAAAAAACAGTCAAATCGTCGCAAAAACAACCAAAAGGCTGTAAAAAAGCCGCGCCATGTTTTTCTTTAGCTTGAAACTATCATTTTAACTATAACAAATAAATTCTTGTATCTTATTCTTTACAAAAACTTCTCAAATCATAAAGCACTAGTTATAAAATTTCTTAATGGCATTTTGTTTTCTAAACATCTAGCTATATTATATAATTTAAGTAATACTCTAGAACTACATATCATAATTCTAAAATATATAATAAATATGCACATTTATTAAAATTTATTTAAGCAGAGGAAATATAATTTATTTTTTTTTCTATAAAAAACCGCGCACTTGCACTTACATATTTCTTGAACAAAAATCTTGGCGCGACCTTTTCTCAATTAATTTAATAATGTCATTCCTAAGGTCTATTTCCAGACGACTGTGAAAATCCGATGAATTCAACAGTGGACTTCTAATTATATTAATTAAGTCAGTATCATATTTTCTACAATTTTCCTGAAGTATAGTAATCTATTTGAAATTCCCTTTATGTTATTACGGTATGCTTAATTTTATATAAGACATGATTTGCTGTAAGAATATCTAGCAAATGGCAACTATAACAATATAACGATGACTACGAAATAACATTATCAATAAATTTCTTTTCGTACTGAATTTTAACATTCATTGAGATTCATTTAAGATTGCTATTTAATCAATGGTTATTTTAATATAATTTTTATTATGAGTCAACCATAGTCACTATGCGGTTGGCTTTATTGTCATATTAAGAAAAGTTCGCACCAAGGTTTTTGTTCAAGAAATATGTAAGTGAAAGTGAGCGGTTTTTTATAGAAAAAAAAATAAATTATATTTCCTCTGCTTAAATAAATTTTAATAAATGTGCATATTTATTATATATTTTAGAATTATGATATGTAGTTCTAGAGTATTACTTAAATTATATAATATAGCTAGATGTTTAGAAAACAAAATGCCATTAAGAAATTTTATAACTAGTGCTTTATGATTTGAGAAGTTTTTGTAAAGAATAAGATACAAGAATTTATTTGTTATAGTTAAAATGATAGTTTCAAGCTAAATAAAAACATGGCGCGGCTTTTTTACAGCCTTTTGGTTGTTTTTGCGACGATATTCTTTAGTAGTCGTGGATAAAGAAATATATATTAATATTATATTATGGGTTGTAAAAACGCATGTGAGGTTTAATTAAAACAAATTTCATATAAAAAAAATCGGGTTGCTTTGCATCCCCGCTACCAAAGCATTGTTTTATTAAATATTTTTATTTAAAATCCTCTATAATCAAAAAATCCCAGCGGCAGGTATATCCACTAGAAATAGGTAGATTTCGGGGTCAGACGGTTTTGTGCCCAAATAAAATTAGATAAGTCAGATTAGTTTAAATAAAAAATATAAGTAGAAACAGAATAATTCAAAAAAATTATCGAACCAAATTAAATACATTATCCGAACTAACTCCATCAATACAATTTCGGAACAGTTTTATTTAAGTTGGTTTAAACTACTTTTAATAACATATTAAATCTACCAAAGATCAAATGTACTACGTCACGACTACAATTATACCATCACACATAATTTATAATCCAACCTTATCAAACAATTTTATTTCAAAATCATCTTTTGTTGTTGTGCTTTTTTGTTCTTATTCAATCTTTTTTCAAACGGTTACTTAGTAAAAAAAAAATAAAAACAAAAGAGATTTTGATAATTTTTCTATGGTATTAAATGGCTTGATATTTTTTTTGCAAGAGGTTCATTATAACGCTTATAAAAATGGAACCTTTTGGGTTAGAAAGCTGAAATTTTTTGAGGCTATAGTTTAAAAGTATGTTTAAAAGTTAAGATGAATTTAAATAACATAAACTGAAACATGATGAAAGCATTGCTTTTTGCGTTTGTTTTCATTTCAACAGCCCTAGGGTCTCAACCGTTAGATTTAAACTATTTTTTTTAAAAATCTTGGAAAGATTTATATTTTATGTACGTGAGAAAAAGTTTTTAAATATGAGCTTGGCCATTTCAGCTAGATCAAGGACAGAAAAGTTTAGTAAATTTTTAAAACAGCTGATTTTTGAGGAACCTGAAACACCAAGGTTGTCATCTGGATAAAAATGATAAAAAAAGGTTCAAATATTCAATATTTTTAAATTTTATTAAAATATTATGATTCAAACGGAAGTTATAGCGCCCTAGATTATTCGACTTTTTAAACTCTAGCCGCTTAACCGGTACCCGGATATGGCCAGTTCACGAACTTGTCTAAGACATTATTTGCCGAAACATACACAGAAAATTATTTTGGTGTAGGTCGAAACATGCGACCGTGAGAGTGCCGCTAAATTCCGTTATACCTCATATCGTTATATATATATATATATATATATATATATATATATATATATATATATATATATATATATATATATATATATATATATATATATATATACATATATATATATATATATATATATATATATATATATATATATATATATATATATATATATATATATATATATATATATATATATATATATATATATATAATTTTTTTTTGTTTTTCCGTCTCCGCTTATCACATATAGTCGTTTGGCATCGAAATTTTTCTGAAATTCCTAGATGAAGCCCATTGCAATAGGTAGATTGTTATATGAAATCTACCTAAAATTTAAAACTTAAGAAATAAAAATATTTTTGTAAATCAAGCAACCTTATATATTTTATCTAAATTTTGTTTGTTTTGCCATAGCTAACAAATTTTTAAATCTTTAAAACTTTTTTTGGGGTACTTTCACAAAACCTACTTAATTACGAAGTAAGTTCTTCTTACATTTTGAAGGATTTTATGTATATATAAAAAGGTTTTAACTTGATAAGTTGCGCTTTCTGGAATTTGTTAGCGTTTTAGATTAAAAATAATTTAATTAATTGACTTGTAAATTTAATTTTACTTTCTTCCATAAATCAAAATGTTTGATTAAACAATTTACAGTAATTAAAATTTGACATAAAAATTGTAAACAAACAATTTAATTTACGTTTACCGATGTAAAGTTGGTGATTATAGCACATAATTTGAATATAAATGCAGTGGCGTATCTAGCATTGCTGGCCATTTAGTTAATAACAATCATAACTATACCACTTGATGAATTTGAAATTTACAAGGGATTTAAAACCTACAAAATATAATTTTAAATACTAAACTTTCATTTAATTCAAATATGCAAATATATAAAACTGAAAACAAACAGTTTGAGTATGTAAAATAAGAAGTGAAGTTTTTATCTGAGAAACTTCCAACCATACCTTTGAATTGAAAAATTACAATGCCTACCGTTTTTGCACTATCTTCAATTTATATGGCGATATAAACTATAGAGTGTCTACTAGACTGGACCTCCTTACTCTGTTGGGAACAAACGCTTTTAGTTATTTCGATGTATTGCCATTATATTTCGCTTCAGCTAGTAGAGTTTTATTCCACGTCATTGGCGGTCATCCAACTTTTCTTTAACCTTCTGGATTCCACATAGAGAGTACCATATGTCCAGACATATGAGAAAGCATACGACCGCTAGAAACTAAACGATATTAAATCGTTTTTATTTTGTTTTCCCGTCTCCGCTTAGCATATATAGTCGTTTGACACCAAAATTTTTCAGAAATTCCGAGATGACGAACATTGCAATATGTAGATTTTTATATGAAATCTACCTAAAATCAAGGTGTTGTTACATTCTAATTAGTGTTTCCAATTATCCGTGATTTTAACTATCCGGATATCGAATAGTATGTAAAGTAATTATCCGGATATCCGGATAATAATCCGGATAGTGGATTTAAATAAAAACAATATGTAGTTTTAAAAAATAAAAATTAGTTAATAATTTATTTTCATCTGAAAAATAATATTTTAAAAATACAAGAGCGTTTAACATTGGAAACTGCAACCGATTTCTAGTTTTCGTTAAAAAGACACTAGCAACCGAAAAGACTCTTTCACTTTCGTTCGAAGTAGGTTGAATGGTCTTCAAAACATCAAATAGCTTTTCTAGGTAAGGAGCGAGTGTTTTTTTATGCTTTTATAAATTAAATTCCTTGTCCAGTGAAGAATAATTATTTAACGATTAACTTTACTATGAATTTTCGATTGGTGAAATTGTATTTTTTGTAAATTCCATGACTAACGTACTTTCGGTAAGTTCGCCGGAGTTGGAGAATTTTCATTTTCCTTAACTTCTTGTTCCACCATTTTTAACTTAACGTTTTCGGTTGTTTTGGTATCAGGAAACAAACTTTTTATTAACGTTTTTGCATAACTAAAATCGTCAAAATTATTATTTTGGAATAGTGTTGAATTCTGCAACAACATCATTAATGAAACTAGCCCAACATTCTTCGTTTTGTTAATTTTTTTTTTTTTTTTTTTTCCTTTATCTCCATTTAGGAGCATAGGGCGTCTACTAGACTGGACCGTCTAACTCTGTTGGGGGCAATCGCTTTCAGTTCACCCCAAGTCTTGCCAATTTGTTTTGCTTCAGCTAGCACCGTTTTCTTCCATGTCATGGGTGGTCTTCCAACTCTCCTTTTACCTTGTGGATTCCACTCTAGGGACATCCTTGTTATATCTTCGACTAATTTTCTCAGTGTATGTCCTATCCATCTCCATTTTTTTTGTTTTATCTCGGTCCCAATGTCTAACTGCTCTGTCTGCCGTAGAAGTTCCTGGTTACTGATGGTGTTTGGCCAGAAGCATTTGATCAGTCTTCTCAGGCATTTGTTCACAAACACCTGTAGTTTATTTGTGATCTTTCTTGTTTGTTTCCACGTTTCACACCCATACAGCAGTACTGACTTGACACATGCATTGAACATTCGTAGCTTTGTCTTTCTTGACAGGACGGATGCATTCCAGATCTTGTGAAGCATATTGAACGTATTTCTGGCTTTGTTAATACGCTGACTGATATCTTCTTCAGTCCCACCTGTTTTTGCTACAGTACAACCAAGGTACACAAATTTGTCAACTTCGTCCACTTGTGTATTATTGATGGTAGTTGGTGTTATCGTTTTGGTGTTCAATCTCATAGCCTTTGTTTTTCTGATATTAATGTTAAGACCGACTTCATGTGCAAGGGTTGATAGCTTCTGTATTTTCTGCTGCATGTCCGTATGTGTGTGTGTAAGTAGACAGATGTCATCTGCGTAGTCTAGATCATTGAGCCGTCTTGTTGTATTCCATTAAATTCCATTTGGACTTGCATCATCGAGCTTTCTCATGATACTATCTAGTACTATTAGGAATAGTAGCGGGGATAGTACACAGCCTTGTCTCACTCCTCGGTGGTTGTAGTATTCATCACTTTGCTGTCCTTTGTATTGTATTCTGTTTGCAGCATCCCGATACATTTCTTTGATTAGATCAACTATTTTTTTCGGGATGCCCATTTCACAAAGTGTCTTCCATATCGCGCTTCTGTTGATTGAGTCAAAGGCGCGTTCGAAGTCCACGAAGAGGAGATACAATGGTGAATTCCATTCATTTGATTGCTCAATGATGATACGGATTGTGTTGATATGATCGGTACAGCTTTTTCCTGGTCTAAAGCCGGCTTGTTCATTTCTTAGTTTCATGTTAATTGATGGAGATATTCTTTCGAGAATGATCATCGCTAGTATTTTCATTATTGTGTTGAGCAGAGATATACCTCTCCAATTTTTGCATTCTCTTAGATCACCTTTCTTTGGGATTGTTATGGTTAAACCTTCTTTCCATTTGGTTGGTATTTTACCTTCGTTCCATACATCAGCTAATAGTGGTGTTAGAGCTTCTGCTGTTGTGTTTACATCTGCTTTGAGTAATTCTGCTGATATATTATCTGTACCAGCAGATTTGTTATTCTTGAGTTTCTGTATGGCATCTCTAACTTCCCGTTCCGTTGGTGGATGGGTGCTGATAGTTTCGTTATAGTTGTCATCCGGAGACTGCAAATTATCTTCATGTTGGTGGCAGTTGTCTTCGAAGTATTCTTTCCATCTATTTAGCTGTTGTTCATGTGTTGTGAGGGTTTGACCAGATTCATCCTTTATTGGTGGAGTGTTTGTATATTTGTTGGTGACCTTTCTCACGCATTTGTGTAGTGTGCGCATATTTCTATTAGCTGCTGCTGTTTCTGCAGTCTTGAGAATGCTTTCCGTATATCTTCTGCGATCATTCCTTGCCATCTTTTTAACTTGTTTTGCTGTACTTTCATATTTGTTGCGGATCTCGGTTGTGTTCTGGTGACACAACTGCAACTTGAGCTGTCGACGCTCTTCAATTTTCTTCCATGTATCATCGCTAATCCATGGTTTCCGTGATTTGTCTTGGTATCCAAGCACATCTGTAGCAGTTTTGACGTAAGCTTCTTTAACTTGTTCCCATTTTTCATCAATACTGGTGGTTTCGTTGTTTGGTAGATTGAGTTGGAGCGACTCTTTGAAGATGTTATTTGTATTTTTGTCGCTCAATCTGTTGATGTTGAATTTCCTCTGACATGGCTTGTTGTGTTTTACAGCGGCTGGTTTAATTTTGAATGTTGCAATTACCAGTTGGTGGTCGCTGTGTATGTCTGCTTCTCCCTTTGCTCTGACGTCTTGTAGTGAGGATAGAAACTTCTTGTTCACCAGTACATGATCAATTTGATTCTTGGTTCTTCCATTTGGTGATGTCCAAGTGTATTTGTGTATGTTCTTGTGTGGGAACTTGCTGCCTCCTATGAATAGTTGATTTGTGACACAACAATCGATGAGCCTGTCTCCATTATTGTTACGTGTTGATTCTAGTGCATGTTTACCCATGACTGATTCCATTCCGGTGTTGTCGGTTCCAATTTTGGCATTGAAATCACCTTGTATTATTTTGATGTCATTTCGGTGTGCACTAGCCAGCGTTGCTTGGAGCTGTTCGTAGAATTCATCTTTTGTCGCATCATCAGCTTCTTCGGTAGGTGCATAGCACTGTATGATCGTTGTATTTCTAATTTTCGATTGGAATCTTGCTGTTATTAGTCTGCTACTGATTGGTTTCCATTCGAGAAGTGCTTTCTTTGCGTTAGGTGTTGTTAGTATTGCTACGCCTTGTTCATGTGTGTTGGATTTACCAGAGAACATCATGTAATTTCCTGCAGTTGTTGTTAACTCTCCACTGTTTTTCCATCTTACTTCACTGAGTCCTAGTATCTCGATGTTATATTCTTTCATTACTTTCTCAACTTGTGCTAACCGCGATGTTTCTATCAGAGTTCTGACATTCCAGTTTCCTACTCGTGTCCGGGTACGATAGCAAAGGGTCGATATTTGATTATTCCGGTTTGTTTTACTTTGTTTCTTTCTAGTATTCGTTTCTTTAATCAATTGAATTTCGGATTCACCTTTCGGATTAACGGGTGATTGGGCCATCGAATCCTAGCCAGTTTCCAGGGCTGCTGGATAAGGTATACTGGCATACCGTGGGCGAGATATTCTTGCTTCAATGTGTTTTGTTAATAGACTGCCTTAATGTAATTAGCTTTAAATATTTTCAAATTACAAAAAACTGAACCGTAAATTATGATACGGCAAAATACTGTTTTTTATTTGTAAATAAACTACACTTCTAAAAATTCAAATTGAAAACAATTGCTCGAATGATAGTTTTTAGATCAACCAAACGAAATCGTCTAAATGAAAAATAATATATTTTCCTACAAGAGAAGAAAACATTGTTTTTTCGCAAGCAAACATTTGATCACGAGACGCGCTAGCGTCGAGTGAGATATGTTTACGAATGCAATTTTTTCTATGATTGTATATATACTATCGATATTTACCTTAAATTATAAAATAAGTTTTTGACAACATCTCATTAAAAATTTATATTCTATTTTTTCATGGTTGCTTTGTTTAAAAATTTTGTGAAATTATATGAAAAACTATAGCAACTACAATTTGTTATTCTTTTTACACTGTAGTTGAAAAAGAACCCATTTTCACAAGAAAATAAGCGTGATGAAAATAGAATTTCTATATGCTATCACAGAAAAAGTAAGTTTTAGATTGACTAAACGAAAACGTCTATTATGAAAAATCAGCTACTACTAGCTGGTTAAAATTTTTAAAAAGCTAAATAGCGCAAACAATTTTTATGCTGTAATTTAGTTATCCGGATTTTTTTTGTGAATTAACCGGATATCGGATAGCAAAATTTTAAGGAATTATCCGGATAATTCCAATCCGGCTTAAAACGGATTGGAAACACTAATTTTAATCACTGGTCACTGGTCGAATTTATAACATGCACCGAATTTGGAATAAGATTAACTCGACGGGTGAACAAAATGCAAAATACCGTTAAAAGCAAAAATATTTAGTTTTGTTTATTATTGTTTTTCCTATTCTTATAATTTTAATTACATAAATGTTATTTAATACCTTTAAAATAAACTCAAAATTATAAACAAAATACATAAACTATTTTCTTTAAAAACATCCTCCATAATTATCACGCTAACTTTTATTATCGGCATTCGAGCTATCGTCTAAATTAGCGCGTTAATCACTTATTACGCTAAAATTATCGGGTTAAAATTATGCCGCTGAAATCTCACAGCTCTGAGATATCAAGACTTCGATCTGGGTTAAGGATGAGGACATTGTTCTTAGTTTTGGTCAGCGATTTATATCAAACTTAAAACTCTTTGTATGAATTTGTGATTTTGTAATATTTTCTCGAAACGAATAATTTTTCAATATTCCAAAAAATTTGTGAAACTCAAACTTTTTTCAAAATTCTAAAAATATTTCAAAAATTATTGCAAAATCAAAGATGAAAATTCTAAAAATATTGCATAATTATAACAAAATTAAAAATTGAAACTTTTTCCAAAATTCCAAAAATATTCCAAAAATTAGAATAAAATTAAATATTTAAACTTTAAATATTTAAACCAAAAGCTCTCAAATATTGAAACTTTTTCCAAAATTCTAAAAATATTGCAAATATTATAACAATATCAAAAATTGAAGCTTTTTTCAAAATTCCAAAAATTATAATAAAATCAAAAATTTAAAATTCTTCATAATTCTAAAAATATTCCAAAAATTCTTACAAAATCAAAAATTGAATCTTTTTTCAAAATTCTAGAAATATATATTTAAAATTCACAAATATTTAAAATACTATTTTTTTCAAAATTCTAAAAATATTGCAAAAATTATAACAAAATCAAAAATTAAAACTTTTTCCAAAATTCCAAAAATATTTCAAAAACTATAACAAATTTAAAAATTTCCTTGTCCAATTTCCTGTTCAATTACGTTTACGTCATACAAACAGCTAATTTTTTTTTTCCAAAAAATTGGCTAAAAAAATAAATGAAATCATTTTTTTTGACACACTTGACAATTTTTTTAACAAACTTATAATACAATAAAATTCTCAATAATAATAGTATCATTACATTTCATTTCATACAAATAACTAATTTTATTTTATTCTAAAAAAATAAATGAAAATCATTCTTTCATCATTTTTTTTGACAAACTTATAACGTCATAATTCTCAATAATAATAATAAAATTTCATGTAAGCAATACAAATAATTAATTTTATTTTTTTCCAAAAAATTGGGCAAAATAATAAATAAAAATCTTTCTTTTGACAACATTTTTTTGACAAACTTCTAATGCAATAATCTAGTTTTTAATCTAACATACCAATGCTGACCATCAAGATTTCTCCACGAAAAGATTTGACTGATTTGATTTTTTTTTTTTGACCATCAAGATTTCTCCATGAAAAATTGTATAACGGGGCTAAGCGCCGTTATGCCAGGAGATATTAACAAAAAAACCAGTGTGGCTGAAGTCAAGAAAAAATCTCTAGATATTAGTACTTACACGACCATCTCGGTCAAGTAACAATTCAAAATAAAATTTAATAATAAGAAATTTAATATAATGAAAGAAAAACTTCTCTTTCATATATGCTGGTTGCTGTGTGGTGTGTCCGGATGCAGGTATCAGATAGATAACTCCAATCAATATTAAATTTAGCCAAATATTCCTTGAATTATTCATGATGTCTTTCAGATCACCGCTTCCACGTTTACACGTAAAAATTTCACATCCACTCAACGACGACTGTGTATATTTCCGCCTCCACACGCTTTAATCGCTACTTTATTCGACCAACTTTGCTCCTATTATTATCTTCGTATAAAAGCTTGGCCTCAATAACTCTCTTTTCTTTCACACGAAGAATTCAAACGGTAAGGAAAAAAACTAAAAAAAAAATTTGATGATGCATGCTTCCAAACTAAACAGATACATATTCTGTATCAAGTAAGAATACCAATAAAAAAACACAATCTTAATTTCTGTTTTATTGATTTTTGGATATTTTTTTTATTATTTTTGTTTTGATTTTGTTTTCTTGTTTTTGTTTAAAGATATAATATACAATTCCACTCTACTTTTTGTAACACGACTTTAAATTAATATTGAGCAATTTCAAATGAACAAACACATACATTTATAATTTTTTTTTTCATTTGTTTTTATTTTCTTCTTTTTTTTTTTGAGATAAAGCCTTATTAAATTTGTAATCAAGTTCAACAAAAAGAATCCCAACCAAAGACTAATATAAAAGGGATTTTTCCACGAACACGATTTATCACTAGTTGTATTCGCCAACTTATTTATCGATTCGAAAGAGTTTCGAATCACAAAAAAAAACAATTTTTTTTTTGACCCATACGATCATTACTTGCGACTCCCGTTAATTTTTTGTTTATTATTTTTTATTTAATGGTCGCCATAGTGTTCACTTGTATTTTTCCAACTACGAACTTTCTACCCGAATAAAAATGATGTCAAATGAATAAATCTAATTTTAGATCACTAATTGCGAAAATTATTTTTAACAAAATCGCGCACGAAACATCGATTTCTTTATGTTAGATTCCAAATTTTAAATCGAACTAGCTAATTATATGAAAATGCATTCTTTAAATATCCAAAACAAACGCGTGGAAGCGAGATGATTGTTCAAAACAGTCGTACCCTTCCTGTTATTGTGGCATTATCCGTTTTAAAAAAAAGAAAATCAATCATGATCATTATCATATTGTTTCACAAATCGCAATACAAAACTTGTCTAGGAGTCATATTCAATTTCATCTTACCATCGTCAATCATAAAAAGAAACAATCAACCATACATAATTTGGGTTTGTTTTGTTTCAATTATTAAAATCATAGAAAAAATGCCAATAACTTATGAAATGACAATAAATCGTTAACATTTTAGATGAACAAGGTTAAATCAGATCGTATCAGAGAATATTAGCGATAATTTAGATTTTTCTTATGTTTATTTTCAACAGAGTAAATATAAAAGAAGTTGATAATGAACGATCGCGTTGATGAAGAATAGGTTCTGTATAATTATATTAATTGTATGGATAATGAACAATGTAATTCACTATCGAGAATATTATGTTTGTTTTTATGTGTATTTGCGGATGTTGATATTATGAGTACCAAGTAATCATATTATAAGGGAGAAAAACAGAACAGTGTGGTGACCAGAGGAAACATATCTTTGACTGTTCGTTGATCATCAAATCTCACTACCAAAGCATACATTTTCTCCAATCCACCAGTACAGAACCTGAACTCGTTCTGGAGTGGGGTGTAGACTCTCTTACAAATACTACTGGTCCTAACTCACGTCGGATTGTGGCATAACATTTGCTATGTTTGACACACTGCCGGTACAGTTATCAAACACATTGTCCTTTCGGACCTGCCCATTGAGTAGACTTATTTTTAGAAAAAAAATTTTTGAATTCCCTCTAGCGGTTTTCTAGATTTCGTAGGTATGTAATGAGGGACGGACGATCGGCAGACAGACATACATTTTTTTGCCTTCTTAGAATCTGTCGAGAAATAAAAAACGTCGAGAAATGCCCAAAAAAGTGGTGGTAAGAATTTCACTTTTAGCTCGAGAATTCGATACTTTGTCTTGCAGAACGAAGTAGTTCATATTCTATTTTTTTATGTCTGCGTTGTTTAAAATTTTTTGTAAAATTATATAAAAAACCAAAGCAAATACAATTTACTATTCTCTTTACACTTTTGAAAAAAGAACCCATTTTCACAGGGCATTAAGCGTGATGAAAATAGACTTTTCATATGCTATCATAGAAAACTAATATACGCAGTGCAACTAGGGCTCGTAAAATACTCGAACATTAAGTACCCGGGTATCGAGTAGTTATTTTACTCAAATACCCGGGTTACCCGGGTAACCCGGGTAGTTGGATAATTAAAACAAAACAAATTTTTAATAGTTCATTTGTACATATTTAATTCAATTAATATTGATATTTATTTAATTCAATTAATTTAATTATTAAAAATATGTTAAACGTTAAATGAAACCAAATTTTATAATAATATAATATTTACTATAACTTTTTGTTTATAAAATAGTATTTTAAAAATATTAAGCCGTTGAGTGTGGAAGGAGCTAACGAACTGCGAATTTTGGTTATTATATTGCCGGCTACTGAAAACACCCGTTCGCATGCCGTTGATGTAGGATTTATAGTAAGCAGTGAAGCGTACAGATTATCTAACATGTGGTTTCGCTTACCTCCATTTGTCTGCATAAATGGAAGGGATTGCTCAACATTTAAATTTTCGCTTTTTTCTTTGGTTTTAGTTATATATAATGCAAGACAATGCTGTAATTCATTATATACTGATGTTGGTTCCCGCTCTCAATCAGAAGAGCTTGAGCTTTGATCTGCAACTCTGATGTTGTTTTCATTCGAGTATAGACGTAATAATAATTGATAAGCAAGCTGCTTTGTAGAAATTTTTGTTGCATAGCTTAAAAACTCATTGCCTTTTGAAAAAATATAATGATGCAAATATAACAATAATGTTATTATATCCTTTTGTCGACGTTCATTAACTTCGTTTTTCAAATAGTTCACGAGAAAGAGGTGTACTAATCTCGTTTATTTTTTTTAGTACGTAGAAGTACCTTCAGCTGTTATTAGGGTGGCGTTTTTTGTATTCAGTTCTTGTACTGCTAGCATAAGTGGTTCGAGAATAAAAGAGATTTCTTTTAATATTTCTAAATCGCATTCGTGCATTTTGTCAGCGCCCAGCTCATCGAGTGTAGTATTAATGCAATTTTTTAATTTAAGAAATCGATTTATTGCTGCAATAAGTATGTTCCACCGTGTTTTACAATCTAAATTAGTTTCAACTTTTGACCTTCCTGAACTTCTACGTGCTCTTATTATAAAAATAACAGAAACTAAACCATCGGAAAATGACTGCAGTCGTTTGTGTGGGAGTACTCAGGAATCTCTCAAGGATCTACATTTTAAGGTGATAGAAGTATTTCTAAAAAATCTAGATTCATTCATTTTATAAATCTTCTTTGGTAAAACGCTCCATACTTTGTGACTTACAAGCTTCGTAACTATTTCACGGCCCTAGCTGATTTAGGAACTTATCTAAAATACAACAATGCAACATATATTTTCTGAAATTATTTTTTGAATAAATCAGCAAAAGTGACAGTGAGCTTCATAAGAATTTTGTTTTTGTTATACCCGGGTACTCGAAGCTATTACCCGGATATTCGAGTAGTAAAATTTTTGGTAAAATACCCGGGTACCCGGTTATCCGATACCCGAGTATACGAGCCCTAAGTGCAACTACAAAATAATATAAGCAAAGAATAAATGCCATAATTTTAGGTAGATTTCATATAAAAATCTACCTATTGCAATGGGCTTCATCTCGGAATTTCGGAAAAATTTTGATGCCAAACGACTATTTGTGATAAGCGGAGATGGAAAAACAAAAAAAAAAAAAAATTATATATATATATATATATATATATAACGATATGAGGTATAACGGAATTTAGCGGCACTCTCACGGTCGCATTTTTCGACCTACACCAAAATAATTTTCTGTGTATGTTTCGGCAAATAATGTCTTGGACAAGTTCGTGAACTGGCCATATCCGGGTACCGGTTAAGCGGCTAGAGCCTAAAAAGTCGAATAATATAGGGCGCTATAACTTCCGTTTGAATAATAATATTTTAATAAAATTTAAAAATATTGAATATTTGAACCTTTTTTTATCATTTTTATCCAGATGACTACTTTGGCGTTTCAGGTTCCTCAAAAATCAGCTGTTTCAAAAATTTACTAAACTTTGCTGCCCTTGATCTAGCTGAAATGGCCAAGCTCATAGTTGAAAACTTTTTTTCACGTATTTAAAATATAAATCTGTCCAAAATTTTCAAAAATAATAGTTTAAGTCTAACGGTTGAGACCCTACGGCTGTTGAAATAAAAACAAACGCAAAAGGCAATGCTTTCATCATGTTTCAGTTTATGTTATTTAAATTCATCTTAGCTTTTAAACATACTTTTCAACTATAGCCTCAAAAAATTTCAGCTTTCTAACCCAAAAGGTTCCATTTTTATAAGCATTATAATGCAACCCTTACAGGAAAAATATCAACCCATTTAATACCATAGAAAAATTATCAAAATCTCTTTTATTTTTATTTTTTTTACTAAGTAACCGTTTGAAAAAAGATTAAATAAGAACAAAAAAACACAACAACAAAAGATGATTTTGAAATAAAATTGTTTGATAATGTTTGATTATAAATTATGTGTGATGGTATAATTGTAGTTGTGACGTAGTTCATTTGATCTTTGGTAGATTTAATATGTTATTAAAAGTAGTTTAAGCCAACTTAAATAAAACTGTTCCGAAATTGTATTGATGGCGTTAGTTCGGATAATGTATTTAATTTGGTTCGATAATTTTTTTGAATTATTCTGTTTCTACTTATATTTTTTATTTAAACTAATCTGACTTATCTAATTTTATTTGGACACAAAACCGTCTGACCCCGAAATCTACCTATTTCTAGCGGATATACCTGCCGCTGGGATTTTTTTTTATTAAGTTTTAACTGCTACTTGCATAAACAAATACTGTAATTTTATTAGATTTAATAAAATTTATTATTCACAACAAAACAGTTTGTTTATTAAACAGGTAACGAGAAACACATTTTGTAATTTGACATTTCGTCTTAAAAATAATAAAGCAACGAATACATTTCAAATTTGTGTCAAAATTAAAGCATTGATTACATTCATTTTATCATTCCCACTAAATTAATGATTTAAAAACCCGGAAAAAATACAGAGATCTGAAGAGATCTTATCAGATCTGCGTAGATCTGCATTTTGGAATATATCTACAACGATCTGCGCAGATCTCCTTAGATCAAAACAGATCTGTTTAGATATGTTCCGAAATGCAGATCTTCTTGGATCTACACAGATCTTCTTTTATACATTTACATCTGCTTCGATCTATCAAGATCTTATTTGATCTAACAAGATCCTATTTATTAAAAATAGACTTTAAAAAAAATAGAACCGACTTTAGAAAAAACAAAAGAGGCACAAAAAAGTGGAAAATAACTCAATTATGCTAATTAGTTATGAAAATAACTCAATTAAATATGCAAAGATATATAATCGTCACATGCATATAAATATACTGTTAAGGTGTTAGAGAATTGGCTGAGATCTCTTTAGATCTGAACAATATTTTTGAAAACTTTTTTTTCTATTTTCACATTTTTCAGATCTGAAGAAATCTCTGTAAATCGTGATAGATCTTCGAAGATCAAAGATAAAATATGGAGGGGTTGGAATCTCACAGCTCTGAAATATCAAGACTTCGATCTGGGTAAAGGATTTTAATATGGTTTTCGGCAGAAAACTTTTATGAGGACAGCGATGTATATCAAACAAAGGGCAGCGATGTATATCAAACAAAGCTCTTTTTTAAAGAACATGTATTTTGTATCTCTGTTTAGATATGTATTACAAAACTAACACGAAACATCAATACGTTGCCGGAAAATTATAACAGATCATATATTAACATAATTTAGTGAAAAGAAGATACACTCAGCAAACTACTCAAAAACCTCTCCATTTAGCGTTTCGAGAAAATATTACAAAATCACAAATTCATATTTCTTTCAAAATTCCAAAAATATTGTTAAAATTAAATAAAATCAAATGTTTAAACTTTTTCTAAATTCCAATAATATTCCAAAAATTCTTAAAAATTTAAACATTTTCTAAAATTCTAAAAAATATTTCGACAATTCTTACAAAATCAAAAATTGAAACTTTTATCAAAATTCTAAAAATATATATAAAATTCAAAAATTCTATTTTTTCAAAATTCCAAAAATATTGCAAAAATTATAACAAAATCAAAAATTGAAACTTTTTCAAAATTCCAAAATTTTCCAAAAATTAGAATGAAATCAAATATTTAAACTTTTTCCAAAATTCCAATAATATTCCAAAAATTCTTAAAAATTCAAACATTTTCTAAAATTCTAAAAATATTGCAAAAATTATTACAAAATCAAAAATTGAAATTTTTTTTAAAACTCCAAAAGTTATAATAAAATTAAAAATTTTAAATTTTTCAAAATTCTAAAAATATTCCAAAAATTCTTACAAAATTAAAACTTTTTCCAAAATTCTAAACATATTGCAAAAATTATTACAAAATCAAAAATACAAACTTTTTTCAAAATTCCAAAAATATTTCAAAAACTATAACAAATTCAAAAATTTTCATGTCCAATTTCATTTTCAATTAAATTTACGTCATAAAAACAGCAAATTTTTTTTTCCAAAAATTGGCTAAAAAAATCAATGAAATCATTTTTTGACACACCTGATATTATTTTTTTGGCAAACTTATAATGCCATAATTCTCTATTATAATAATAAAATTATAATAATAATACAAATTATTAATTTTATTTTTTTCCAAAAAATTGGGTAAAAAAGTAAATAAAAATCTTTCTTTTGACACACTGGACAACATTTTTTTGACAAACTTATGTCGTTTTCTTTTTGCCAGAGCAGAAAAAGTGATTTTTTAAAGATTTTTTTTTTTTCACAAAAAGAAAATGAAAAATTTGATCTAATTTTGTAGTTGTGTTTGTGAACTCTTATTTAATGTTTTTATTAATTAATAGTTTTTAATTAAATAATTTTTTATTAATTTTGAATTTAAAACACGACTTAAACAAAACATTTATTTAAACAAATAACTATCTCATTTTAAAAGAATATAATAATAAATAAATGGCGTCTTGTTTGTTTACTAATTTTACAGATTTGTAAAGGTATTTGTGCAAATTTATTGTATGTGCAACCAAACCAAATGTGATCTACCAAAAAATCTAGATTCAGAAAAAATAATTTCAGGACAAAAAAGAGCAATTTTTTGTACAAAAAGAATACGAAATGCAAACAAAAAGTGATCTGACAGCTGCTTTCTTTGCACTTAGATCACTTTTTTTGTCAAAAAGATAACGACATTATAATGTCATAATTCTCAATAATAATTTCATTTCAAACAAATAATTAATTTTATATTTCCCACAAAATTGGATAAAAAATAAAAAATAATTTTTCTTTCGACACCACTTGAACAAACTTATAATGCTATAATCTAGATTTTGGTCTCACATACCAATCCCGACCATCAAAAATTCTCCAAATTCAACTCGTAATCACTTAAAATGAAAGTTTTTTAAGCAAAAAGTATGCGGAATTCCTTGTTTTGACACACTTGACGATTCTTTTGACACACTTACGGTACAGTTATCGAACACATCGTACTTTCGGTTTTTGGTAAATTGAGTATACCTATTTTTAGAAAAATTTTTTTTTAAATCCTCTAGATTTCGTATGTTCTGACGGCCGGTCGGCCGGCCGGCAGACAGACATACATTTTTTTGGGGTTTTTTAGAATCAGTAGGTCCTAAAACGTCGAGAAATGCCAAAAATAGTGAGGGTAAGAATTTCACTTTTAACTCATGAATGTTGTACCTAGGTCTTTCAGACCGAAGTAATTAGGGCTTTCAGACCGAAGTAAAACTAGTATTTGACTTTTGCAGATCTGAAGAGATCTTTTTAAATCTTGGTAGATCATCAAAGATCAAACGCAAATTTTTACATTGATCTTTGAAGATCTATCAAGATTTGAAGAGATCTTTTCAGATCTTTGTAGATCTTCAAAGATCAAACGCTTTTTTTTCTTTGATCTTTGAAGATCTACCTTGATCTAAGGAGATCTCTTTAGATCTGAAAAGATCAAACTCTCATTTTTTTGACTCAAAACAAAGATCTCATTAGATCTAATTTGATCAAAAGAGATCTATTCAGATCTTTTTAGATCCCTCTATTTTTTCCCGGGAATGCTAAACTAAAAAAATATTGCATAACATTTCATTGAACAAAAATATGTAATACTATTAATTTTTAAGTCCCATTTCCTTTGAGCAGAAAATATGTTTTTCAGTAATCACTCCCTTGGTTAAACTATCGGCTACCATTCGATTTGTTTTGATGTGGTTCAAAATAGTCTTCTTACTGTCGATTAATTCACGTATATAGTGGAGACGAATATCAATGTGTTTTCTTCTCGCACTATATGCTCCATTGCGTGATAAATATACTGCACCTTTATTATCACAATAGATTTGCATAATTTGTATGTTATCATGCAAAATTTCACCCATTAGTTGTTGCAACCAATTAGATTCTTGACAAGCAGCAGCTAATGCCATATATTCCGATTCAGTTGTGCTAAGTGCAACTATTTGTTGCTTTTTACATGACCATGAAATGGCAGCATCTTGATATAAGAAAACGTAGTCTGTACATGAGCGGCGATCACTAAAATTCGAACCTCAATCAGCATCAGAAAAACAACATATGTCATCGTATTTTGCATTTTTGGTGAAAACCAATTTGTAGTCTAATGTACCATTTAAGTAACGTAGAATTCGTTTTAGTGCCCTCCAATGAGCAATTCCCGGATTTCGGTTGAACCGACTTACATTTTCAACACTAAATGCAATATCAGGACGAATGCATTGAGCCAAATACAAAACACTTCCAACAACTTCTTGATATGGAATCGAATTTATCTTCTCAATTTCATCTTTAGTTTGTGGTGACATTTCCTTCGTTAATCTTTGATTCAAATCACATGGTGTTTTTACTGGATCACAATTTACCATATTAAATTTGTGTAATATGATTTCAGTGTAATTTTTTTGATCCAGACTAATTGTACCATTTCTGTTATCATAACTAATACGCATCCCTAAAATGTTTGTTGCTTTCCAAGATCTTTCATACTAAAATGTCTTGCTAATGTTGATTTGAACTGGTTTTTCCAAGTAGCATCATTGAAAAAAATTAGCAGATCATCAACATAAACAGCGACTATAACAATTGAATTTCCAATTGGACGAATATAAATGTATGTATCTGTTTTGCATCGATTATACCCAGTATTTACAAATACATCATTCAATTTACGGTTCCATTGTCGACTTGCTTGTTTTAAACCGTAAATAGCCTTCCTTAATTTGCAAACTCTCCGAGACTTATCATCGAAATATTCTGGTTGGTTCATATATATCGTTTCTTCAACCTTCCCTTGAAGAAAAGCTGTTATTGCATCCATTTTTTCTATTTTTAAATTATATTTTACAGCAATTGCCATTAATAGCCGAATCGATGAGTATCGAACAACAGGCGAAAATGTGTCACCATAGTCAATGCCAGCTTTTTGACTACAACCTTTAGCAACCATTCTTGCTTTATAACGAACAACGTTTCCATTCGAATCTGTTTTCCTTTTGAAAACCCATTTATAATTGATAGGTTTTCAATCTTTTGGCAAATCCACCAGACCCCATGTGTTATTATCCAACAACGATTAATATTCTTCTTTCATTGCCAATTGCCAATTATGTTTTTCATGACTATCAAACGCTTGTTGGGTTGAATTTGGTTCATCGTCAAAAACGCTATTTATTAAAAAACTGCTTTCGAATTTTGATTATTTTTCACTCTTTTGTGTATCATCCAAATTCCCACTTGAATTTATACTGATTATCGATGAATTTCCCTCCTCAGTTGGTATAACCGTCTCTCCATCATCGTTCTCACCGTTTGAATTGTCTTCAATCAAATTTTCAACTATTTCGTCTTCTTTATTAGTTGTAAGCGCATCAGTAAATGAATCATAAATCATAAATCATAAATTCATTATTGGCGGCTCGAATTTGCTAAATTCCATATTTTTTTGTTCAAAATATCCAACTTCTATGCATCATCATATGTCTAGTTGCACCGGAATCAATGTACCATTGGTTTTTGTCAAATTTATCATTCAAAAAGGAAGAACTGAATGCAAAAAATGCGTTGCGTTTTTCAATTGCTTTATATTCAGTAGATTTATGTTGTTTTTCTGGACACGAAGAACTAAAATGACCTTTTTTTCTACACGAATAACAAATAGTATTTGATTTACTTCTGGAAAAATTACGTTTCTTTGAAAACAATGCATTTTCACCATTTTTTGGCTTTTCATTTGAAGTTTCTTGCAGCAATTTTGTTTTCACACTATCACTTGTTAATTCCTTTCCCGTACTTTCCATTGCCATAAACATTGACATATAGTCATCATTCAATCCAGCCAATAAAAAAATCGCAAGCCATTCATCAGGAACCTTAAACCCAATTTCATTCAATCGCTGTTGAGATATAATCTCACTAGCATATACATTCATGAATACACAATTATCCAACTTCGTATTTACAACTTTCCTCATCAAACAACTTTCCTCATCCTGGCCTTCCATGACTAGATAATTTTCCATCGACAACTTCCATGACGCATAGTTTTCACTTTTCACATCCTCTTAATTTCTCAATTGATGATAAAATTGATGAAGCCATTTGTTAACTTCCCGATATGGGAAGTTATTGTTTTTGGGTCGATTTTCGAAATCGGAAATTTTTTGATACCTTTACGTTTCATGACCTCCTGAAGCTGTTTAGACTATTTTTAGCTGGCAGTCTGTATGTGTGTGTGTGTGTGTGTGTGTGTGTGTGTGTGTGTGTGTGTGTGTGTGTGTGTGTGTGTGTGTGTGTGTGTGTGTGTGTGTGTGTGTGTGTGTGTGTGTGTGTGTGTGTGTGTGTGTGTGTGTGTGTGTGTGTGTGTGTGTGTGTGTGTGTGTGTGTGTGTGTGTGTGTGTGTGTGTGTGTGTGTGTGTGTGTGTGTGTGTGTGTGTGTGTGTGTGTGTGTGTGTGTGTGTGTGTGTGTGTGTGTGTGTGTGTGTGTGTGTGTGTGTGTGTGTGTGTGTGTGTGTGTGTGTGTGTGTGTGTGTGTGTGTGTGTGTGTGTGTGTGTGTGTGTGTGTGTGTGTGTGTGTGTGTGTGTGTGTGTGTGTGTGTGTGTGTGTGTGTGTGTGTGTGTGTGTGTGTGTGTGTGTGTGTGTGTGTGTGTGTGTGTGTGTGTGTGTGTGTGTATGTGTGTGTGTGTATGTGTGTGTGTGTGTGTGTGTGTGTGTGTTTTTTTTTTTTTTTTTTTTGTTTTCGTAGGAAGATGAAACGTTTCAAAAATCCACCTGGAACCCGACTTTCCAGGCGACCGCGGGTTCTTACCGGGTAAAAACATCTCCCTTGCTCTTGTAGTCCTGTTGTATCCCTGCGGTACCACCAATTAAGGCATTCCTTCGCAGGGCAGGGGTTGAGTTTAGTACTCTCTCGATTATTATGTGTTGTCGTGGTTTCGCTGTGTAGTGTTGAGCATGGCTGCTCTTCGTTCGTCTTGTCTCAGTCGTTTCATCATACTTGTGATGATCTCATTCGCTATGTCCCAGTTGTCTTTTGAGCTCAGCATAAATTGCATGAGGCTATGCGGAGTGATTGACTCTCCCATATGCTGCTCAATAAGTCTTCTCGAATGTGCAAACCTTCCGCATTCGATTAGCACGTGCTCAGCGTTCTCGGCCTTACCCTCACAGTAGAGACAGTATGGATCCGTTACGTGCTTATACTTGTATAAGTACTCACGGAAGCATCCATGGCCTGAGATCATTTGCGTCAAATGATGGTTGACATCACCGTGTTTTCTTGATGTCCATGTTTTTATGTCAGGGATCATCACAAAGGTCCATCGTCCGTTGGTGGAAGCTTCCCATTTCGCTTGCCATTCTATATGACTGTCCATGTTGAAGTCTTCACGTGTTGGTCGGTCCCTATCATTTCGTGTTGCTATACGCAGAGCCGATACCTCTTTTGCTGCAATATCAATCGGCATCCTACTCGCAATAACATTTACAGCCTCGTCAGACACCGTGCGAAAAGCACAGCAAATGCGCAACGATGTCAGTCTGTAGGCCGTTTTGATAGGTCTAACATAAGATGGCGTTTCCACCGCTGAGGCCCATATGGGTGCTGCATACATCAATATTGATGTGGTAACGCTACCGAGAAGCTGTCTGATCGGTTGTCTAGGGCCGCCAAAGTTTGGCATTAGCCTTGCAAGAGCAGCCCCTACTCGTTTGGCTTTGTCACCAGCGTACATCAAGTGGTCTCTAAAGTTGAGTCTGTGGTCTAGAACGACTCCAAGATACTTCAGGTGCTGGCCAGATTTTATGATCTGTCCACCAACCTGGATATCGATACTTTCCACCACTTTTCTGCTACTCATTAGTACGGCTTCCGTTTTGTGATCGGCCAATTCTAGTCCTTTGCTGTTCAGCCATGCTCTAACGCTGGTTATGGTCTGGTTACAGTTGCTCGTAATGTCCGTAAGGTTTTTGGCTACGACAACTATGGCAATGTCGTCTGCATAGCCGATAATCGTTGTTTGTGCCGGCACACGTACTCTGAGAACACCATCGTACATGATGTTCCACAGTAGGGGTCCAAGGACCGATCCTTGGGGTACTCCTCCTGTTATATTGTACTTCTTAGGACCTGTTTCGGTATCATAGACCAGAGTTCTTCCCGTGAAGTAGCTGGCTATTATACGTAGCAGGTAGTCAGGTACATGCAGTTCGTCTAGGGCTCTCATGATTTGGTTCCAGTTGGCAGAGTTAAAGGCGTTTTTAACATCCAGAGTGACAACAGCACAATACTGTTTATCACCTTCTAGCCATCTTTTACCACTCAAAGCTTTATGCGCTATCTCACATACTGCAGATATGGCATCAACGGTAGAGCGCTTCTTTCTGAAAACAAACTGCCGGTCAGAAAGGCCCCACTCGCCTTCAGTATGTTGCTCAAGTCGAGTACCAATAATTCTCTCAAAGATCTTTCCAGTTGTGTCCAGCATGCACAGTGGGCGGTAGGACGAGGGTTCTTCTGGTGGCTTGTCACCTTTCGGTATAAGCACAAAGCGTTGGCGCTTCCATTCCTCAGGAAATATCCCTTCTTTTAGGCACGCAGTGTAGATATTTTCGAATACATTCGGCTTCTTCTTTATCGCTGTTTTTAAGACGATATTTGGGATGCCGTCTAGACCGGGCGTGCTATTAACGGATAATCTGAGCAACGCGTTTAGGACCTCTTCGGTGGTGACAGCCGAAATTGAATTTTCGTCAATTTGCAGCTCACGAGGTAGGGAGAAGTCAACGTGGGGTGGAAAAAGGCCGGACACAATTTCAGCCATTATATCTGGGCACACTGGTGCAGCTGATTGAACACCCTTGAGTTTAGTAAGCACTATTTTGTACGCACTTCCCCATGGGTTATTCTGAACTTCATCTGTCAGACACTGGAATGATCTGCTCTTACTATTAGCAATTGCTTTCCGCAATTCTTTCCGCTTTTCGCGAAAATCATTTTGGAACTGCTCATAGTGCTCATGATTTCTCCGTCGTGTACATTTCCTCCGGAGTTTGAGGCACTCTTTTCTCAGACGGGCAATGTTTTCGGTCCACCAGAAGACTGGGGACCGTCCATTACCGTTGCTTTTACGCGGCATAGATGCATCACAGGTGCTTTTAAGATATCTCGCAATAAATTCTGCTCCTATCTTGACACCACTCTCCGGTATTGGCATGCATTCAACCATGTAGTCCAACATCTCCGTGTCCAACTCTTTGATTTTCCACCCATTTTGCTGCGCCTTCCGCTTGACTTGGCGCCTTTCAAACCGCTGTGGGGGTTGGGTTTCAAATATAATAGCACGATGATCACTATGCGTATACAAATCAGACACCCTCCATTGTGCTCCTCTCGAGAGTGTCCCACTTGCAAAAGTGATATCGATAATTGAACTTGCTTCTCCTTTATTATATGTCTCTGTGGTACCATGGTTGAGCAGTACCAGATCAAGTCTGGCAAATGCCTCAAGTAATGCCCTACCTCTAGGGTTAGTACGTTTACTTCCCCATTCAACGGCCCAAGCGTTAAAATCACCCGCAATTACGATGGGTGATTTACCTCTGACGTCTGTTACTAGTCGGTCAAGTGTCTCTTCGAATTCGTCCAGTGGGGTGCTAGGAGGAATGTAGCAGCTGTAGAAGTGGACACCTTTGATTTTGGCATAGACAAAACTCTCATGCTGACGACTAGATCTGCATTCAAAAGGGAGAGCATTACAGGTCCATATAGCAGCTTTGCTCGTCCTGTCTTCAACCCAGTTTGAATCGCCAACAGGGGTTCGATATTGTTCGCAAATCAATGCCACGTCCACTTTCTGATCTCGAACGCTTTGTGTCAGTAGGTCCTGTGCCGCCTCGCAGTGGTTAAGATTTATCTGGATACACTTAACCATGACGGGCAGAAGTCGGCTTTAGCGCTCTTTTGTAGGCTGGACATCTACTGCCTCATGTAGAATGCCCATTGGTCCCTGTGGTTCCCGGCAGGCAAAGAGCACATTTTGGGGGCTCTTTGCATCCTTTTGATTTATGTCCTGTTCCTCCGCATCTAAAACATATCCCCGTTCGATCCACATCACTTTTACATTGCCTTGCTACATGACCGTAATCAAGGCATCTGAAACAGCGTGTTGGAGTGATTCGCTCGCGCAGTCTGCATCTTACCCATCCTATTCGGATGTGTCCAGACGCAACGAGCGCATGCGCTGATCGTTCAGGGAGGCTGATTAGTGCCGTCTGAGTCCCGTCTCGTAATGTCCTTAACGATTTGATTGCATTTGTTTGGACAGACCCAATTGTAGGAAATTGTGCCTGGATTTCAATGCAAATATCTTCCCTCGTTGTTATCTCGTCTAAGTCGCGACACTCTATAAGAGTTTCTTGGCACACCGACCTAACACTCGCCGAGTCTCTGAGTGCTAGCTCTGCGTGCTCTTTAAGCTTTTGATTGTGTTCGCCTTTTTTAAGTTCAAGAAGCAGCTCGCCTTTAGCTGTCTTCCTAATCTTGGTGACACAATCCCCGAGCTCTTTTAGTTCCGGGTTCTCTTTCATTTCTTTGAGCATTTGCGCATAACTTTTTTCACCGGACCTAGATATTATTAAAGCATCCGACCGTGGTGCTCTTTTCGTAGGTTTGCGTGGTTCGTTTCGCGTAGGCTCAACAGGACGCGTTTTTTTTCTCCTCTTTTTCCGTTTTCTCACGTGTTGCCACTCGGTTTCGGATGTTTCCACAGGGAGCACGTTTTGGTTCGGGGGCTCGGCCTGCTGTTCTGTTGGCTTGATCACGCTCTGCTCGGATCTTGATCTTGGTTGTTTTAAGACCTTTCTAGCCGTTTTACTTTTTTTCGGCGAGGGCAGTTGTGCTGCCATGTCCTCACCATTTCCACTTCGTCGTCTTTTTGATTTTTCATCGACGCTTGGTTTCAAGGTCGGTGAAGTTTGGCACACTTTGTTTACCTGTGGCCTGACGCTTTGGACAACAGTGAGGTCATTCACAGCAGATTTGTGCAAATCTTCAATTTCATTAACCAGGTTCCTAAACTTAAGGTTAATAGATCGTGTGTTCGACATAACTTTTTGCAGCTGTTTAAGTTTACAGCTAACTATCAATAAGGTGTCTATGCCATTACTACAGACACTTTGTGTACCTCCTACTGGTATCACCTGGCTGGTCGCTGATTGTTGTGGTATAACTGCCTTCGTCGTGATATTTGATGGTGATCCACTGACGTTCTTTTTTTCCGTTGTACCTAGATCCGGGTGCTCGGTAACGTTTTGGGGTGCGCTTCTTTATTTCATTTTTATTTTTTATACACATAAACATTTAACAATATATCTCGTTGCAGATGGTGCAGGAGGCATATTTGGCACCATTTTATTGTTATTGGCTTGCAATCCAGCGGAAGTGCATGGACTGTCGTTCAAGCTAACGCTCATTTTAGTTGGTGACCTTACCATCTTATTGCTCTTGGCAAATGCCTGCTCTGGATTCTTCTTGTCACTTGTAGTACTAGCTGATACAGCGGCCAAGTTTACCACCACTGTATCATTGCAGTCGCTGGATATCGACGACTGGGAGCCTGCTTGCTCACTCACTGCAGTCGCCGGCACTGGGGTACCTAATCCCTGCGCCGTAAGTCTTGATCCTAAATGACCTTCCATGTTGTTTTATTTTCGGAGTTTTTCTTCTCTTAGCATTTTATACCTACTGCCAGGTGGAAATAACCAGCCGCTTCTAACATGAAGACAGACGCTGACCAGTGAGCCGCCCACTGTGGGACAGACGCTCGTGGATTTTTGTTGCGCTCTTGATCGGGGACTGCTTATTCGCGTATTCACAGCTCACCTACATAGAACATATCAGTATGTAGGCCGTTCACTATCCGCCACCTGTGACCCCCACAGTAGCCTGAAGCTCAGCCCTGTGTGTGTGTGTGTGTGTGTGTGTGTGTGTGTGTGTGTGTGTGTGTGTGTGTGTGTGTGTGTGTGTGTGTGTGTGTGTGTGTGTGTGTGTGTGTGTGTGTGTGTGTGTGTGTGTGTGTGTGTGTGTGTGTGTGTGTGTGTGTGTGTGTGTGTGTGTGTGTGTGTGTGTGTGTGTGTGTGTGTGTGTGTGTGTGTGTGTGTGTGTGTGTGTGTGTGTGTGTGTGTGTGTGTGTGTGTGTGTGTGTGTGTGTGTGTGTGTGTGTGTGTGTGTGTGTGTGTGTGTGTGTGTGTGTGTGTGTGTGTGTGTGTGTGTGTGTGTGTGTGTGTGTGTGTGTGTGTGTGTGTGTGTGTGTGTGTGTGTGTGTGTGTGTGTGTGTGTGTGTGTGTGTGTGTGTGTGTGTGTGTGTGTGTGTGTGTGTGTGTGTGTGTGTGTGTGTGTGTGTGTGTGTGTGTGTGTGTGTGTGTGTGTGTGTGTGTGTGTGTGTGTGTGTGTGTGTGTGTGTGTGTGTGTGTGTGTGTGTGTGTGTGTGTGTGTGTGTGTGTGTGTGTGTGTGTGTGTGTGTGTGTGTGTGTGTGTGTGTGTGTGTGTGTGTGTGTGTGTGTGTGTGTGTGTGTGTGTGTGTGTGTGTGTGTGTGTGTGTGTGTGTGTGTGTGTGTCGGATGCGGTTGCAGCTCATTTACATACAAAAGTTTCATCCAGATATCATGAGTTTGCATAAATAAAATAACACGTAGTTTTTTCACATTTTGTTAAAAATCTCAAAGACTAAGATAGCAATTGTTTATACAAATGTCATTATAAATGTCTGACATGATGACAAACAATATGGAAGCTTCATGACCTTGATAGCATTATTTCTTAATCTCATGATATTTGCAAGAGATGATTTTCAGTTTTTTGGAAGCCACTAAAAAACAAAGTTTTTAATTAAAGCATTTAATTTTGTTGAAACTTAGAGCATAAGGTTTTTGTAATGTTTATAGTCGTTTTGCAACTTGTTTGAAATTTCTTCTCTCAACCTCCTCTAAGGAACATCTGAAATAATGAGCTAACCGCTATAGTTTTCGTGCAATCTTTACAATACTGCCTATAACCGTGAATATTTTCAATTTTTCGCTTCTGTAATGTTCGAAGATAAAGAGTGGGAGAGAAACAAATTTTCACATTTTTATAAATAAGTCAGAAACCTTGATTTCGAAAAATACAAAAAAATTATTTTGAACTACAAAAAAAATCTCCTTCCATATGACTTGTCCAAGTCAAAAATATTTTTTTTTCAAAATTTCTACTCGCAACCCCTTCCAAAGAACAATTGAAATTATAACGACCAAAAAAATTTTTTCATTTTTTTTTTGCCAAGTTTTGCCAACCGTGAATTTTTTTAAATTTTTTCTTTTGTAATGTTCGAAGATAAGTGGGGGGGACAAAACTAAAATTTCACATTTTCTAAAATAAGACTAGAAAAAAAAACCTTTCATATGATCCCCCCCACTTGACATGACCAAAAATATTTTGTTTTCGTAATTTTTACTCTCAACCCCCTCCAATGAACATTTGAAATTATAACAACCAAAACAAAAAACGGATTTTTGTACGCTAAATCCCTACAACCTTGAATTTTTTCAATTTTTTGCTTTTGTAATGTTCGAAGTTAAGGTGGGGGACAAAAAAATAAACAACTTTTTTGGAAATAGCTTAAAAACTAAGCAGTCGATAATTCATTAAAATGTCTTTTTGAAATATTTGGAATTTTTTTGATTTTTTTAAAACAAACTCGATTCCTTAAAACAAACTTTTGTTTTACTATCTCCTTATCAATGTCCATAAAATATTGATAAAAAATAATATTTATAATTTTCTTGTTGTCAGTAGGCGTGGATAAATACATTGTATAACTGTAAAAAATTTCAAGTTGATAGCACTTATGGTTTTTGAGAAAATCGATTATGTAGAAATTCGGACGGACACAGAAGTCTCACCAATAGGGTACCGTTTTTACTTTTTCAAAGTACGGAACCCTAAAAATGGTGATATTGTTTGAAAAAAATCAAAAAAATTTTAGCAACGTTGACAAAGTAGACTTTAAGTAGACTCCACCGCTAGTTTTTTTTAAATATATGGTGCAATGAAAATCTTTTTTCCAGTGTAACCAAAAGATGAAAAAATGACGATTAATTGCAAGTCTTAGAAAGAGAATTTAAATTTATTAAAGTTTTAAGAAAATATCTTTATGTTTCCTATTTAACTTAACGGGAAGTTCTTGGCGTGGCCGCTATGGTCACACCCTACCCTACTAGTTTTAGTTTCTGGTATTTAATATGTAAAAGAAAAAATTTATCTGGGCCTATAACCTGTAATTTCATTAGATTTAATAAAATTTATTATTCACAACAGAACAGTATGTTTATTAAACAGGCAATGAGAAACACATTTTCTAATTTGACATTTCATCTTGAAAATAATAAAGCAGCGAATACATTTTAAATTTGTGTCGAAATTAAAGCATTGATTACATTCATTTTAACAAATCCTAAGAGGAATCCTAAGCATAATGTAAGCCAAAGCTATTTTTTTTTTAAATTTCTATTACAACTTAGTGTGATAAAATTAAAACTCAAATTTTTATAATCACAGCACTGTTCAAATTGTCAAAACATATTTCATTTAACAAAAAAAAAACATCAAAATGCCTTAAACTTCATCTTTTACCCATATCACGTTACTCCCAAGGCTGTTATTATTTCAATTATTCTTATAACAAATATTTTAACACAAAGAACCTAGTGTCCAATCATTGCTTTTAATACCATTATTACAATCGGTGTAAATAACAACGGAACAGCTCTACTATCCCAAGGGTACATAGAATTTTCATCTCTTTTTTTAAAAAAAAAACTTTGTGTTTTTTTTATAAATTTCATTGTTTTATTGTTCCATAAAAATTATGTAAAATCATAAAGAAAACTAAAAGTTATTTTATACAAAAGGATTTTAATTAATTATTTATTCTTTATTTTACAGTTTTTGTTTCATTCTTAAAAAAACAGCAGCGTTAAAATTAGTTTAATGGAAATTAAATAATTTCAAGCTTTTTAATCGTGTTTTATTAAATTAACAATGGATGCTGGTTGAGAGAATTTTTTATCTCAGATAAAATATCTCAGACGTGCCAATCATAATTTTATTGTTCGTTTGTTATGATTTGGGTAAAAACGATATAATTTTAAAAGCTTTTAAAATTGAAGTTATGAAGAGGAATGGGCAGTTAAAATAATATTTTGATGTAACAAAAACATCGATGATGCGTGCACGTTCTATTAATCTTTGTAGTTTTATGTACATATCTATTTAGATGAATACATTAAACATTAATATCCTTCAATAAGGATATTAGCTGTAAGCTATTTTAAAATCAAACTCATATAAAAACTGAACGGCTTCTATTCAAATCGTTTCATTATAATCATTCTTATTATACTAATTCTATAATAACTTTTAGATACGTTATCTTTATTGAGCATACGTTCTATTTTTTTAACTACATTTTGTATTGTTATTCCTTCTCAATCATTGTTCTTCGTACAAACAAACATATATACAAAAGAGAAGAAACAAATGTAAATAAAATTGAAATTCAACAAACATTTTATATTTGATTATTATCGCGAATTATTTCCCATAACTTTGTTTTCATTTTCAATAGAATTAAGTAAAGCGAACAGAGAAAAATCAATTCATCTCTCTATAGATAAAGCTCGAGGGAAAACTATCAACATACAAAGCTGTTTATTAAAAAAAAGTAAACGTCAATATTTTTTTGGTTTCTTTTTCATTTCGAGAATACAGATTTAATGACAAAAAATAAACAGTGAGAAGACTTTTTATAGTTTATTGCTAATTAAAAGTAATTGAAAATGATATATTCAATTCCATTTAATGAGATAAATTTCTTATTGAGCTTTTTTTATAAAATCTGATATTACTGATATTATTTTATTATTTTTTAAATAAAAATAAATAAAATGTTCAATTATTTTCTTTATATTGCAACGACTGTTCGTTGGTTCTTTTAGATTATTGAGCAAACACGACAGTAAAAAGACGGATCTTTGGTTAACAGAATCTCAAACTTTATTTGTCAACAAATTACAACAGCTTCCGTTTTTCCTTACAATAAATTCCAGGGTCTCCAATTTATGTACCATAAACTTCACCGCTTTTCCGCAATTTGAATCAACAATATTCGGAATCGTAAAATCTGTATTTACTATTCCCAAAGTTCAGATTCTTTCACTATTAGTACCCAGGCTCAAGTACCACCGATTATTCCTTATACTTTCGAATATTTGTAAAACACCTTTAATTGCAAAAGTAAAACTGACTATCTGATATTTTTGTTTGCTTATTTATATCGAAAAATAAATAAATCGAAACTTCTATAATCCACTAGAAATCAATACTACGTAGTCCGTACATCTGAAATAGGCCACACCTGTTTTCATTCATACTTGCATTTGTATTAGCGAACTCAAATTTAATTTATGCAAAATGTATTAGGTAACTCCTTTTAATTCATTAATGTAAACATTTGTATAACAAATTTAATTTACATTAATTTATGCAATACAATTTGCAATACAAGTAAAAGATTGAAAAAGGAGTTAACTTTTAATTAATGAATGAGTAAATAAAATTAACCCATTCTGGACGAAGTTTATTACATTGCCCTCCATTTAGTTTTGTTCGTCCCGAACAATATCAGAGATCGCATTGGTGCGGTTACCTTGGTACGGTGCCAACCTTTGCAGATGTATCACTTTCATCTTGGTACGGGGTCCCTTTTGTATGCGGTAGATGACATCATTAATTCGTTTGATTATTTTATATGGGTCTTCCCAATCTGGCTGCAGCTTGGGTGATCTTCCCTTAGTTCTTCTGGGGTTGTGTAGCCATACCAATTCTCCTTCTTGAAAACCGCCACAATTTGCATTTATGTCGTACCTGGTTTTCATTTTGTCACTGGCAATCTTAATGTGGTCTCGAACCTGCTGATGGATTTTATTCATCTTCTCCCTTAGTTGTCCCACATAATCTGTTTTCTTGGATACCAGACCTCCAGGGATGCCAAACTCGATGTCACTAGGAAGATGAAGTTCTCTTTCGAACATGATATTCGCTGGCGTTTCACTTGTCGTATCGTGCACTGCGCTACGATAGGACATCAAGAATAACGGAAGATCCTTGTCCCAATTTCTTTGGTTGGCTTCTACTACCTTTGACAAATGTTCTTCCATGGTTCGGTTGAATCGTTCTACCATGCCATCCGATTGTGGGTTCATAGGTGTAGTTCGTGTTTTTCTAATGCCGAGTGTTCTGCACAGCTCTTCCATCAGTTGAGATTCAAAATTCCTTCCCTGGTCGGTATGCAACTCGAGCGGTGTTCCATATCTGCAAACCCATTCATTGACTAATGTTTCCGCGACCGTAACTGCTTCCTGGGTCGGTATTGCATAAGCTTCCGGCCATTTTGTAAAGTAATCAATGACCACCATGATGTATTTGTTACCTTTTGTCGTTTCCGGAAATGGCCCCGCGATGTCTATAGCAATTCTCTCCATTGGGGCACCCACATTGTACTGTTGCATCTCTCCTCGAGTTCTAGTTTTTGGTCCTTTGCTCGCCGCACAAGTATCACATCGCCGACACCATTGCTCTACGTCGGTTCGATACCTTACCCAATAAAACCTCTCCCTTACTTTAGCCAGGGTTTTATTGACTCCCAGGTGTCCTCCAGAAATACTTCCATGCAGCTTTCCCAGTACCTCTTCTACTCGACTTGATGGCAACACCAGTTGCTCCAACACTTTCTTTCCATCAGCGGACTCTCATTTTCTTTTTAGCATCCCGTTGTCCAGAAATAGTGAGTCCCATTGCGCCCAGTAGCATTTCACCTCCGTACTTAAAGGTGCGACCTCTTTCCACTCCGGTCGCCTTCCCTCAGTTTTCCATTTCAATATTGGAGCCATAGCTGGATCCTTTAGCTGCTCTCTTTTAAATGCCTCGGTACACCAATCGTCAGGAGTTTGGAACTTAATTTGTTTCACCTTCATTGCTTGACTTCTCTCAGTCCTGCTACAAGACTTGCGCTCCTCAATACAGGGTTTTCTTGAAAGATCGTCAGCGTTACAATGTTTCCCTTTCTTACGGTGTTCAACGTGGAAATCTCCTGCCTTTTTGACATCCACTTGCTTGTTTGAAAGATTCATCAACCGGACTGGAACTACTACTTCTTTTGCAGCGATTAGTGTTTTGCATTCCCTTTGTATCCTTTTCTTACGGTGTTCAACACGGCAATCTCCTTCCTTTTTGACATCCACTTGCTTGTTTGAGAGGTTCATCGTCTGGACTGGAACTACTCCTTCTTTTGCTGCTACTCGTGTTTTGCATTCCCGTCTGATATGCCCTAACTGCCCACAATTCCAGCATCTTACTCTGCTAGATCTACTTCGTTGATTTTGCTCAGGCTTATCTCCCAGACTTTTGACACGCATGATCACTTCCTCAAGCGCTGCTTTTAGAGGTTCTTCAGCAACTTCCATCTGACGTACTCTATCTGAGCCATACGCTCTTTTTCCAGCTTCCATCTGCAGGGCCAATGCTAAGACTTCCGCAGGTAATTTCTTCCCGCTTAGATACAGCTGATTTCTCATTTGTATATCTCGAAGAGCATTGATAAATGTATCAGCTGCCAACTCATCTCGATGTTCAGCATTATAGTTCGGGTATGACAGATTAACCAGTCTCACAATGTCAGCCTCTAATTCTTGCAAAGTTTCACTGACTCCCTGTTTTCGTGTCTTGAGCTGCTTGCGATGGAGAGCTTGCATATGACTTTCCCCATATCTTACTTCTAAGGCCTCCATTATCTTGCTGTAATCACGCTCTGTCGCTGATAGTGTCTGCAAAATTTCAGCAGCAGGTCCCTTCAATGCCAATATAAGCGCGTTTGCTTTTTGCTGGTGATCAACCCCAGTTGTTGCTATCTCAAATTGCATCTTAAATATCTGATACGATGTAGATCCATCAAATGCGGGTGTTTTTACTCTAGCTGGGGCTGAAGTAGTTGATGGATTGATCATGTTACCTGACTTTCCTTGTGCTATTTCTTGGCGTAATTCACTCGAAAGATTGCGTAGTTTCTCTTCATGTTCTTCGGTAACTTTCCGCAGCTCCCTTTCCATGTTGTTGATTTTAACCTCCGCACTGGATATACGTGACTCGATTACTTCACGTAGTCGTTGTTGATCTAACTTTTGTTCCGCTGCCAGTTTTTCTTGTCGGGCCATCAGATCAGCAAGTTGTTGTTGTTGATCTACTTTTTGTTCTGCTGCCAGTTTCTCTTGTCGGGCCATCATATCAGCAAGTTGTTGTTGTTGCTCTACTTTTTGTTCTGCTGCCTGTTTCTCTTGTCGGGCCATCAGATCAGCAAGTTGTTGTTGTTGCTCTAATTTTTGTTCTGCTGCCAGTTTCTCTTGTCGGGCCATCATTTCTTTCATCAACACCATCATCGGATCAATTGTTGGGGCATTCTGAACTGGAGCTTCTTCCGACTCTACTTCTATGACCTCTGTGTTTTGGCCTGCTTCTTCTAAAACTTTACGCAGCCGGAATGCAAGTTCTGCCTTCGTTCCATGAATTGGAGCATTCCTTTTCTTCAACTCGTCCTTTAGCTGGGTCTGGCTGAGATCACTAATATTTACTGTTTTGACCATTGTTTCAATAATCCCACTTCTGACACCACTGTAACGACTCTTCGTTGGTTCTTTTAGATTATTGAGCAAACACGACAGTAAAAAGACGGATCTTTGGTTAACAGAATCTCAAACTTTATTTGTCAACAAATTACAGCAGCTTCCGTTTTTCCTTACAATAAATTCCAGGGTCTCCAATTTATGTACCATAAACTTCACCGCTTTTCCGCAATTTGAATCAACAATATTCGGAATCGTAAAATCTGTATTTACTATTCCCAAAGTTCAGATTCTTTCACTATTAGTACCCAGGCTCAAGTACCACCGATTATTCCTTATACTTTCGAATATTTGTAAAACACCTTTAATTGCAAAAGTAAAACTGACTATCTGATATTTTTGTTTGCTTATTTATATCGAAAAATAAATAAATCGAAACTTCTATAATCCACTAGAAATCAATACTACGTAGTCCGTACATCTGAAATAGGCCACACCTGTTTTCATTCATACTTGCATTTGTATTAGCGAACTCAAATTTAATTTATGCAAAATGTATTAGGTAACTCCTTTTAATTCATTAATGTAAACATTTGTATAACAAATTTAATTTACATTAATTTATGCAATACAATTTGCAATACAAGTAAAAGATTGAAAAAGGAGTTAACTTTTAATTAATGAATGAGTTAATAAAATTAACCCATTCTGGACGAAGTTTATTACAATATTTATTGTGGAGCTAGTTTTTGCTTTTTGTATAAAAAACTTGAGCTAAACAGTATAGCATGCAACAATCCAACATTTGACGATATTTTATACATGTGGATTTTACTATAGATCGTTATAATTTATAATCTAAATATTAAAAAAAAGTCGGACAAGTGCGAATAAAATTCGCTCACCAAGGGTTCCGTGAATGTAAAAGAACATAATATCAAAAATAAATAACATAAATTTATGTTGTAAAGTCTTTATATCGCCGGACTATGGACCCATAACAGAATAAATGTTTAATCGTAGACGTCAATAGTTAATGTCAATCACATCTACATTGATCAAAAATGTTACTTGAGGTTAAATCTTATCCATAGCTGTTTATGTTAACTAAAGAAAGATTTAACCAATATTTTAATGGTTTAAGTTGGGAATATTTGTTCTATGAATCAGCGTCGAAATATAGGGTCGTATACAAACACTTAAAATAGCACTTTTTTATCAATAACTAAAAAACTGTGATTTGCAAAATTCTAAAAAATATTGCAATGTTTCTTAAATTAAGTGCTCTTTCAAATGATACCACACTCGCTTGGGTCCAAAAAAGTTTTTTTTACCCTCCCCACACCCATCCCCTAAACACACAGAAATTTAATTATTTGAGACCTCGCTATAATTGTCATTTAAAGTTTACCAAACTTCCTCTCTATATGCATTTTTTTAAACATTTCTATCAATCAGTGTCGAAACGTAGGGGGAGCACGGTTTGAAGGTTTTACTTTTTTGACAATAACTCGAAAACTATGACCAGCGAAATTCCAAAAAAAGTGCTTTATTTCTTAAATTAGGTGTTCTTTAAAATGACACCCTACTCGCTTGGGTCCAAAAAAAGTTTTTTTTACCCTCCTTACACTCATCCCCTAAACACACAGAAATATAATTATTTGAGAGTTCGCTATAATTTTCGTTCAAAATATAGCAAACTTTCTGTCTCTATGAATTTTTTCATTTTTTTCTGTCTATCAGTGTCGAAACGTAGGGGGGACCGGTCAGGAATTTGCATCTTTTTCAGAATAACTCAAAAACTGTGCACCGCAAAATTCTAAAAAAATTGCAATGTTTTGGAAATTTAATGTTCTTTCAAATGATACCCCCCCCCCCCCACTTGCTTGGGTCAAAAAAAGTATTTTTTACCCCCCTTGCACCCATCCCCTAAACACACAGAACTTTAATTATTTGAGAGTTCGCTATAATTTTCGTTCAAAATATAGCAAACTTCCTGTCTCTATGAATTTTTTAAATTTTTTCTGACAATCAGTGTCGAAACGTAGGGGGGGGGGCGGTCTGGAATTTGCACATTTTTTATAATAACTCGAAAACTGTGTACCGCAAAATTCTAAAAAAAATTGCAATGTTTTGGAAATTTAATGTCCTTGCAAATGATACCCCACTCGCTTGGGTCAAAAAACGTTTTTCTTGGTAACCAACAACCTTAAATTTAAATTTTATAAAATGACTACCAACAAATTTGCTCTTCACGGATCTTATTAACACAAAACATACACACAAATTTTCTTTTCTTTTGCTTTAATAATTACTTCGGTCTGAAAGACATAAGTATTTCATTCATGAGCTTTTTTTTTTTTTTTTTTTATTTTATTTATTAATTCAAAATAATGGAATGTTACAAAAGAATGACTCTTGTTTAGTAACATTTTAATTTGTTTTTTTAATTCAGCTTTCTAATTATTTCTTGTTTTTTATATAATTTTAATTTCAAAATTAAATTTTTAAGTAAAAAGTTTTTTTTTAATCCTTTGTGGTTTATGCTTAATTTTGTATTTTCATATTCGGTTCGATTTGAATGAAGTAACATAAACAACAGAAGTATTGTTTGTAAATTGTTGATTTTTTTCCAGTTGCTTCAGTCAAATTAAACGTATCTTATATTAACTGTATGTGTTATTTACTGTTGTATGTATAATTCAGAGAAGTGTTGCCGTGTGTCGTGTTTGAATTGTGCAATACTAAGCGTGTTTCTTATTGAGTCTGGTAATTTATTAAAAAGATTAACTCCTTTGTATAATAGTGAGTTCAAGCCTGTGTTAGTTTTCACTTGGGGTAGATTTATCTCTAGGTGTTGTCTTGTAGCATGGGTGTGTGTATTATGTCTATATGAAAGCTCGAAATTGTGTTTTATTAGATTGTTTTTTATTTTAAATATTAGGAGCGTAATTTGTAGTTTAATTATTACGTCCAGTGGAATTATTTGGTCATGTAGTTGATAAAGAAGTCGTGTAGGAAAGAGCCTACTGTGACCGTATATTATTTTGACGGCTTTGTTTTGGAGAACTTTTAGTTCGTTTAACAAGCTCAAATTGAAATTCTTACCCCCCCCCCTTTTTTGGCATTTCTCAACGTTTTAGGACCTACTGATTCTAAAAAGCAAAAAAAAATGTATGCCGGCCGGCCGGCCGTCCGTCATTACCTACGCTGCAGGGAAAACCGCTGGAGGGATTTCAAAAATGTTTTTCTGAAAATAGGTATACTCAAGAGAGAGGTCCGAAAGGACGCTGTACTCGATAACTGTACCAAAAGTATGTCAAAAAATCATTATGTGTGTCAAAAATAGCAAATTTTCATATTCTTGGCTTAAAAAACGTTCATTTTAAGTGATTACGAGTAGGAACATAAAATTTGGAGAAATCTTGATGGTAGGGATTGGTATGTGAAATCAAAAACTAGATTATTGCATTATAAGTTTGTCAAAAAAATGTTGTCAAGTGTGTCAAAAGAAAGATTTTTATTTATTTTTTTACCTAATTTTTTGGAAAAGAATAAAATTAATTGTTTTTTTTTTTTTATTGGAAGTTAGGCATGTTTAGTGTTAATAATAACGAGTGATAAATTAACCTCTCCGAATAACCGAAGATACCATGCCAACTAGGATTGGGATTCTAAATTATGTTTCCTTTAGGAATTTATGAACGTTGATTTTAAAATTTTGAGGATTAAAATTATCCGGAAAAACTCACACCGGCCAGGAATTCCAAGAGTGTGATACTCGATTAAAAAAATCATTCTGAAAGGCTACAGTTCTACACTTTGGTTTTTGAACCGCAAAAGGATGGGCCGCTGTTGCAGCTCTGGTATGACGCAAGAATAATGCAGGCCTCGGTAAAATCAATTTGATCTCTTCAGAAACCCGTTCATCCATAACGTATTTATAAAAAATCGTTAAATCAGCAACATTTCTCCTGTGCTGCAATGAATCAAGCTCCTTAGTAAGATCAGAGTTATCAATTTAATAGCTCTAACCAATCTACGCTGCACAGTATTAATACATTTCAAACTTGTTACGTACGCTCCCCCCAAATATGAGAACAGTCCTCCATGCAAAGACGGATAAAAGACTTGTAGACCAAAAGAAGCTGTCCGCTGTTGAAAAACTTTTTACAACGTCCTAAACACCCTAATTTTTGAACAGCGTTCTTTGATAAGCTAAAAATATGAAAATTCCTATTATAAACTTGTTTAGCCGGGTTTAAAATTTTATATTTTATTATTTTGTTTTTCCTCAATTTACCCCGTTTAATTGAATATAATTTTTATTATTAAATCTATATATTTCGGGCTAGGCCCATCTTCAGGATTATTAATAAAAATAATAAAAAATTATATCACAATAAGAAAAATAACATTTTGACATAAATTATATAAACAAAAAACGATATACAATTTAACATGAGTTACTATGTTATAATTAACTTAAAAAATGGTAATCAAGTGAAAAGCTTAAAGTTACTTTAAATTTTAGAACAATCGGATTAAATTAAAATAATTATTCGAAAAATTATTATTATTCATTATTAAGTAATAATGAATAATAATTATTCATTTTTTAAGTTAATTATAACATAGTAACTCATGTTAAATTGTATATCGTTTTTTGTTTATATAATTTATGTCAAAATGTTATTTTTCTTATTGTGATATAATTTTTTATTATTTTTATTAATAATCCTGAAGATGGGCCTAGCCCGAAATATATAGATTTAATAATAAAAATTATATTCAATTAAACGGGGTAAATTGAGGAAAAACAAAATAATAAAATATGAAAATTCCTCTTCATATTATTTTCAATCTCAACCCCCAGAAGTCTGATAGATTCATTCTCCACTAGATTTTTCGCATCAAACTTTAATGGAAATGGATTAGGTGAGCATAATCTAGTAAAATGGCAAACCTGTGTTTTGCTAGCATTGAATTCAACACTGTTTGTTAAACCCCAATCCATAATGGTTTTAAGATCAACGTTCAAAGAATTAATTAATCTTGATCTCGTGTCATTAACTGTCGAGGGTGAATGTTGATTTGGTGATTCGTGAGACGCATAAAGTGTGCTATCTTCAGCAAAACTATGGATAGGATAGATTGTTGAATCCAACAAATCATTAATATAAATAAGAAACAGCGTTGGTGACAAAGCGGAGCCCTGAAGAACACCTGCATTGGTTGAAAAGGCGTCCGATGATACACCATCAACATTGACCCAAAATTTGCGATCAGCTATAAAGCTCTGTAACCAAGAAAGAAGTTGCTCATCTATTCCATAGCATCTCATCTTGCATATTAGATTAATGAGCCAAACCTTATCAAATGCTTTGGAAATATCAAGGGCAACACCGAAAGTCTCTCCATGGTTCTCTAGCCACTTGTTCCAGACATGCGTGACAAACACAAGCAGATCTCCTGTTGCTCTACCTTTTCGGAACCCATATTGTTTTTCATTTAGAATTTTTGAGGACTCTAAGAAGCTCATAATATTAAAATTGACGTCTTTCTCAAATATTTTAGCAACAACCGATAAGATCGAAATGGGTCTATAGTTTGCTGGATCAGTTTTACTACCCTTCTTAGAAACTGGTTGTACACTGGCCATTTTCCATATTTCAGGAAAAATCCCTTTCTTGTATGGCAAATAGAAGATTTTAGTGAGAACTGGCGCTAATTCCTTAGCAAATGTTTTAAGAATAATTGGTGGGATACAATCAGGTCAAGATGCTTTATTAGTATTTATTTGTTATTTTTACGAAAAATAATCCGCACCATTTTATAAGAAGCTTTAGGAATTGGTTTTGGTAAAAAATTTTGTTCTTTTAATGTAGAATTTATAGAGAAATAATTTCCTAGAAGGTTAGCTTTTTCTTTTGGGTCTACAACTGGTACATCTTTTTCAATTAGAGGAGGTAGAGAGGGCTTACAAAAATGGCCTTGTACAGTCTTAACGGCTTTATAGAAACCGCGTGAGTCGTTTGGATGCTTAGCAAATGTTGATGCTTTTTTTCAGTTAAACATATTTTTTTCTACATCTACTTGTTTTCTGCATAAATTTCGCTGTATTCTGTATTGTTTAAGGTTTTCATCATTTTTGTTCTGCATAAACTTTCGAAACGCTTTTTTTTGTTCTAATTATCTTTTTATACTTAGATGAAAACCATTGCTCAGTCTTAGGAACTATTAATTTATTTGGAATGAATTTCTGCATACCCTCGAGAACCGATTCGGAAAAATTTACAGCAGCAATGTCAGGGTTTCGAGCAGAAAGACAAATAAGTTTCCAGGGAAATTTATTATAAAAACATTTAAGACCTAGCCAATCCGCAGCTTTATAGTCCCATACACGACGAGGATTTGCTTTAAACTGCTTAGGGATTTGAATATTTAATTTTCTGAAGGTCAAATTATGATCTGATCCACCTACAGGCTCTGATACCTTAATTTGTACCAAGCATGGATCATTTGTCAAAAATAAATCAAGTAAGTGACTATTTTGTCCACATATGTCAGGAACCCTTGTTGGCTGGTTAATCAGCTGTTGAAAATTATGATATATAGCAAACAGCTCAGCCTGTTTACCAATCTCATCTGTCTTAGAGCTGAAAGTAAGTCATTCGATATTGTGGACATTAAAGTCACCAAGAACTATAAATTTGGCATTAGAATAATCGTTTAACCTATCTATCTTTTCAGATAGGTCGTGAAATAAATTTATGGTCTCTGTGGTGAACGATATAGTCCAAAGACAAACAAAGTTTGCTTGGGACAACTAATTTTTAGAGATACCATGTTGTGAAATTTAGTATTTAACTCGAAATTTTTAAATCTCATATATGGAATGGTATCCCCTAACATTTTTTTTTTTTTTTAATAAAATGTGTTGTGTAATAGGGTTTAGAATATGTGTCACAACAACACATAAATACCTTTTAAGACCTAGGTCTAGACCTGGGTCCCACAACAACTGGCGTTCTAAGGTGTTGATTAACGCTTTTTTTTAAACATCTGTGGGTTGAAGCCACCTGAGACTAAGTGTTCCGGCAAACTATTCCATTTGTACGCAGTTCGGATTAAGAAGTCTCTCTGCGATCTGCCAGTATGCCAGCGCGGTATCTTTACCGTTTCACTGGTTGCGGCAGCCGATTGCCTAGTGGAACGGGGATAAGAATAAGTTTGAGGCACGATGCCGCTGATTTCATCTGAGCACTGCTGATGACGATATTTGTAAAAATCAACGAGGTCAGCAACAGTGCGACGATGTTGTAGGGAATCAAGTTTTGATGTCAAAGTTCGATCACCTACAATTCGTATAGCTCGCTTTTGAACAGAGTCCAAGAGGGTCAAGATGGAAACAGAGGCAGCACCCCAAACTGGACAGCAGTACTCCATACAGGGACGAATATAGGACTTATAAACATAGAGCAATTGGTATGGAGTGAAAAATTTTTTGCATCTATTGAGGAGGCCGAGTTTTTTAGACGCGCTTTTTGCCATCGCCATTACATGATCGTTCCAGAGTAGGTCATTTGAAACTGTGACACCCAATAAACGAATGTTTTTACATTCACCTATTGGTTCATCACACATACTAAATAAAATATTTTTGGGGAACTCGGTCTTTAATCTGGAAACAATCAACAGCTGTGTTTTGGTGGAGTTGAAATTGACAAGGTTTTGGTCACCCCAGTCGGCGACTTTATTCAGGTCTTTGTTCACGTTTATGGCAGTGTCTCTTCGGGCAGGATTAATTCGTTCGTGCATTTTACCTTTTGAAGGAACGGAGCTCGAACGACTTGTGCAGAGTACTATCATCTGCAAAACTATTTATTGGGTTACTGGTGATTTTCAACAATTCGTTGATATAAATCAAAAATAGGGTTGGGGACAATACTGAGCCTTGGGGTACACCAGCGTTGATTAGTTTAGATTCAGAAGAAAATCCGTCTAAGGTTACCGAAATGTATCGGTTGGATAGAAAATTTTGAATCAGCTTCACAACATTGGGATGAAAACCGTACGCAACGAGCTTGTTGATTAAGTTGGCATGCCAGACTCGATCGAATGCCTTGGAGATGTCTAAAGCGATAACGTATGTTTCACCACCTTTATCAAGTATGCTGTTCCAACAATGCGCTACATAGTTTAATAGATCGGTAGTTGATCTTTTGTTTCGAAAACCGTATTGGCTGTCGGATATTAAATGATTTTCTTCCAGAAATTTTGAAATATGTGTATTAATATAATGCTCATAGACTTTGGATAGGACCGATAGTAAAGCTATTGGCCTATAATTTGAGATATCGGATTTTGGTCCCTTTTTGGGGACGGGCTGGACATTTGCCAACTTCCAGCACGAGGGAAATATACCAGATTTGTAGGATTGGTAGAATATTTTAGTTAAAGTTGGTGCAAGTTCTTTGGAAAAGGTTTTTAAAATAATGGGTGGAATATTGTCCAATGTCCATTCCTGATGCTTTGTTGATGTTTAACCCCCTTAAAAGTTTAGCGACTATTTTGGGTTTGAAGTGAAGTTCATTCATATTAACTCCTGAAGACTGGATTTGGGGTATTTCCTTAGGAGTTTTCAAAACAGTGGAGTTCAGAGCAAAGCGTTCAGCGAACAAGTTAGCTTTTCTTGCGGGATCATTGACGATTAAATCACCATCAATAATAGGGGGAATAGAAAATTTTGTACTAGAACTTAAAGAATTAATGGCACTGCAGAAACTCTTGTCAGAAATAGACATAGACGTAAGTTTTGAGGCTTTCGCTCTGTCAATTTCGAACTTTTCGTTTGAGATAATCTGATTAGATATTTTGTTGGCCTTTAGATATTGGGATCGATTAGTGGGAGTTTTGTTATGAATCCAAATATTAAATGATCTACGTTTGTTTCTAAGTGCCGTTTTGGCAGCTTTCGAATACAAGTACTTTTGTTTGGGTTTTACTATGGAGAAAGGGACAAATTTATTGATAGCAAATTGGATGGTTTCTGTAAAGTTTTGGGCAGAAACATTTACATTGTCAGTGTAAAAACAATGATGGTCGAAATGGAAACCATGGAAAAAATTTTGAAGACCACTCTTATCCATTTTTGAGTAGTGAAATATTTTACGGGGTTTGGAAGCTGTAGTTTTAAGTAAATCAGTTTTGATAACTGATGAGATTAAATAATGATCAGAATTTCCAATACTACCTTTCGCGACATCGACACTCGTAATATCTGGCATTGTGGTAAGATAGAGATCTAAAAGAAAACTATTATCACCGCCATTACGGGGGGTGAAAGTCGGGCTTTTAACAAATTGGAATAGGCCCTGAGACGCGGCAAAAATTTTTGCCAGTTTTCCACTATTGTCAACACCGTCGGTCGATTTGGAGAATGCCAACCATGATTTGTTGTGGACGTTGAAGTCACCGGTAACGATAACTTCACAATTAGGGGACTTTGCTCTAATCTCGTCCATAATTTTTGTCAGTATATTAAAAAATTTTGGGTTACGTTTGTTGGGGGACCGGTATAAAGCTATTGTAAAAAAAGTCATTTCTGGAAGACAAATCTTTAAAACCATTGTATTGAAGCCGTCACCGTGTAGTTCAAAATTTGGAAAGCGCGTGTACGCAACACTCCCATGAATGAATGCGCATACGCCCTGATGGAGTTTGAAAGCTGATTCGAGCCTATATTTGGAATTAAGCGATTCTATAAAGAGAAAATTTTCAGAAACTTGTGTTTCTGTAAGGAATAGAATGTTCGGTTTGTCGTGCTCAAGATGATGTTGCACGTGGTCATGGTTAGCGTTCAATCCGCAGATGTTTTAAACATGTATTTTAAAATTTTTTATTGATTCATATATGTTTTGTCCCTGCAAATTCCGTGGACATGCCGCTTTATGGGCGGGTGGATTGTGCAAATTTGCTTTACCACTTGCAGACTTAGTTTTTTTCGGTTGTACTGCCATATATATATATCAAAATTTTTTTATGTTTTATTTTAAAATGGATAACTAAGTAAAAAATCCTATCATACTACAAAATATGACATATGCCAATATTTCATGATAAGATGAAGAAATAATAACAAAATAATAAGTGAAAAACATATTGTGAGAAATTTGCAGAAAACAAAACAAAACTAAATGCCAATAATCCAGCTGATGCAGCGCACCCCAGACCCACCGCCCACCACCTCAATCGAGGCACAAAGCCCACACATAACTACGTGTTGATCCGATTCCTCGGAAGAGCTAATGAGCGGTACCGATACAGAACGCTGCCCAGCTAAGACTGGAATTGCTGCCGTTGACTAATTAAAGTTCGTCTGCCAGCACCCTAAGATATCATCTTGGCTAATGACATCTCCTGCCATTGCCAGTGGTATGTGATATCTCACGCTAACTCATATGTCAATGGCAGAGACTGGAGTACGCAGGGTAGTCAGACCCGTAGATCAACATTGATCATAATCGATCAAAATCGATCCCTCCTGCGGACATACGCACAGACACCATGCTTGAAGTAAAACGATGCTTCAAGGTCATAGTGTGGACAAATATATTTATTTTTATCCAGAGTGGCAAATTTTGCAATAATAATTGTTTCCGTCCAAAAAAGAACGACAGGTTTGATACTCTCAAGATAACAATGAACCGAGTTAAGATTGATATTCAACCGTCGAATGTTGGCATAACAAATTTTTAAATTCGCCATTTTAAGCCTAAGCTAAATGTCAAAATCGATTCTAACAAAATCCAAAAGAAAAATCAAATATTTATTTATTTAATTACTGTTTTTTTTTAAATTAACTATTCCAACAGCTGGATAACTTGGCCAAGCCTAAGCTTACTGTCAAAATAGCCAATTCAAATGGAGGAATATCAAATTTTACTTGATAGACATTAAGTATTAGAATACACAAACCAACAAAATTTTGTGACCTTTATTTTAAAGAGGAAAACAGAAAAAGAAAAGGAACAGAAAAAGCAATACTTTTTAAAAATTCCTATAAAAGCAAAATTTAAATTTAATAAAAACAAATATTTGAAAGTAAAACTTATCTGTGTTTTCTTCAATTTAATAAACCAATTTGTTTTTTCTCTAATCTCTACTACACCTTTTCCAATTGTAATTCAGAAAGTATCAACTTTATTTCAGAGAGCATCAAATGTAATTTAGAATAGTCAATTTTAATTCAGAAAGTATCAATTGTAATTCAGGATAGTCAGTTGTAATTCAGAAAGTATAAATTGTAATTCAGATTAGTCAACTCCAATTCAGAAACATCAACATGTAATTTCAGAACCAGTCAATTGTAATTCAGAAAGAAAAAAATATTTATTAAAAGCGCAGTTTTATTCTATATTTTTTTTTAAATAAAATGTGTTGTGTAATAGGGTTTAGAATATGTGTCACAACAACACATAAATACCTTTTAAGACCTAGGTCTACACCTTTTTCGAAAGCGTCAATGTTAATTCAGAAAACCTCAATTGTAATTCAGAAAGCGTCAATTGTGATTCAGATTAGTCAATTGTCAGTCAGAAACCGTCAATTGTAATTCAGATTAGTCAATTTTAATTCAGAAACGGCCAAATGAAATTCAGAAAACGTCAATTGTAATTCAGATTAGTCAATTGTTACTCAGAAAACGTCAGTTGTAATTCAGAAAACGTCAATTGTAATTCAGAAAACGTCAATTGATATAAAGAAAAGCCGGTCAAGTGAAATAAATTCGCTCGCCGAGGGTTCCGTAAATGTAGAAGAACAAACTGACAAAAATAATTTCTATAAAGCTGTGTTGCAGAGTTTTTATATTGCCAGACCATACGCACATAACCCGACAGACAGTTTCACTATTTGTAACCGTAAAAAGACCGAAATGTTACCGGTAACTGTTATCGGGCACAAGTGGTAATGTAACAGATTTGTTACAGTATTTTGGTCAGACAATAGGCGGTAAGGGTTACCGACGAAAACCGTATCGGTTACATTTCAATCTTCGTATGGTTATAATTTCAGTTACTTTTTAGTTGATTTTAGTAATTTGACGGGCACAATTACGTTATAATATTTTAGTTATTAGATGGTATTTGTGTCGGTTACGTTTTGGTTATGTTTGGTAATTTGACGGATATAATGGTGGTTATATTTCAGATATTAGATGATGTTTTCGTCGGTTACATTATAGTAATTTTTTGTCATTTGACCGACACAATTACACGTTGAACCTGTTACAATGAATTCTGACGCGAACGAAACAAAACGAGCTGAATACGTACAATCCTTGAACAAGTACATACAGCAAGGGAAACAAGTTGTTTGGATGGATGAAATAAATTTTAATTTGTTTTTTCGTCGATCGAGAAGCCGTGCAAGAGTTGGGAAAAGAACAGTACAACACCTTCCAGCATCAAGAGGTCATAACATTAATTTAATTGGAGCTATTTCAACTACAGGAACCGTATACACGGAACGCAGAAAGGGATCATTTTCTGCCCAGTTAGCAAACGATTGGGTATTTGTTTTAATGCAAAAGTGGCAAGATGTGGGAAATCAACTGGAAGATTTTGTGTTTGTTGTGGACAACGCACCTGGTCATTCAAAAGAGTGATCGATGGTACGCCAGCTTCTCTTTTGCGGTTAGACCCATATTCTCCGACGCTAAATCCCATTGAGAATATTTGATCTAAAGGAAAATCGTATGTCAAAAGCAACATTCGGGTTCCAAACGTTGCAGGTCCTGGCGTAATGTAACAAATATTGATCTATTACTTGGAAGATATTATACATAGATCATGCAACGAACACCATAACCGAGGGTGATCGCGCTTGTGCTATACAACACTGTACAGTTCCTCAAGCTAGCGCCTTGTTAATGAATGACATGGTGATTGGTCGATAATTTATTTAAAAAAATACTAAGACATACTATGTATATACTTGGAACCTCATCTCAATTTTTCGCTATACTAACATAAAATATAAAGTTAATAAAATGTGTTTTATTTCTGAATTACAATTAACGTTTTCTGAATTACAATTGACTAACCTGAATTGCAATTGACCCTTTCTGAATTACCATTGGCGTATTCTGAATTAAAATTGACGCTTTCTGAATTACAATTGACAGATCTGAATTACAATTGACTAATCTGAATTACAATTGACTAATCTGAACTACAATTGACGCATTCTGAATTACAATTGGAAAAGGTGTAGACCTGGGTCCCACAACAACTGGCGTTCTAAGGTGTAGATTAACACTTTTTTTTAAACATCTGTGGGTTGAAGCCACCTGAGACTAAGCGTTCCGGCAAACTATTCCATTTGTACGCAGTTCGGACAAAGAAGCCTCTTTGCGATCTGCCAGTATGACAGCGCGGGATCTTTACCGTTTCACCGGTTGCGGCAGCCGGGGTGAGAATAAGTTTGAGGCATAATACCGCTGATTTCATCTGAGCACTGCTGATGACGATATTTGTAAAAAACAACGAGGTCAGCAACAGTGCGACGATGTTGTAGGGAATCAAGTTTTGATGTCAAAGTTCGATCACCCACAATTTGTAAAGCCCGCTTTTGAACAGAGTCCAAGAGGGCCAAGATGGAAACAGAGGCAGCACCCCAAACTTGACAGCAGTACTCCATACAGGGACGAATGTAGCAATTGGTATGGAGTGAACATGGAGCAATTGGTATGGAGTGAAAAATTTTTTGCATCTATTTAGGAGGCCGAGTTTTTTAGACGCGCTTTTTGCCATCGCCATTACATGATCGTTCCAGAGTAGGTCATTTGAAACTGTGACACCCAATAAACGAATATTTTATCATGCACTAAATGGTTCATAACTTTTTAATGTGTATGAGCAATTTCACGAACATTCAACAACGTTTTGAGTTGACCCCTTTTAATTTTGATTATTTTTTGTTTATAGATAGTCTTTGATAAATAAAAAATACAAGTTCTCTTAGAATTTTTTTTTTCGACCAGGGGTCTTCACAGGGTGCCCCTCAATTTTTTGTTATTTTGTGATGTGACTGCATTTTGACGAGCGATTGTAGAAAAACTACTGAATCGATTTTCATAAATGATATGTCGTTGAATAGGTATTAGAACAAAGTTTTTAAAAATGTACACTGTTAATTTTTTGAAATAATTTTTAACGGTGTAACATAAGAAAAAAACGGTGTAATTGAAAAAAAGATGGCATAGCCTCTTTTTTTTTTTTTTTTTTTTAAACTAAATTGAAGCTTATTTTATATCTAACCACTTGTGAAAGTTGAGGACACGTGTTATTTTTTGTTTTAAAGATAAAATTCGTTGTGCATATGACTGTCGGGAATCAGTTTTTTTTGTTCTGAAGGAAAATTATAAAAATGGCGTTATAAACTAAGAGATATTTTTTTTATGTTAAATATCAAATATTTTATTATTAAATGAACTTTTTAAAATATTATAAAAATTATATATGTAGTACAATAAATAAAATAAATACAATTGTTAAAAATGATTTACTTATTTTACAAACAGAAGTTTCTTTTGAATAGAAAGCACTTCTGCAATTATTTTCTTTGTATTAGATGGCATAAAAAATGAAATGTTTATTTATCACTTTTAGTAATCACTTGTCACTCTTATAAAAAATAATTTGACAGTCTTGACTGCAAACAAAAAAGCCGTATAAACAACTAAATCTATTTAGGAACTTTTGACTGGAGAAGTATTATGTTCGTATTATGTTATTATGGAATCATAAAGTAAAAGATTGTTTTTCAACATTAAATTACAAATATTTTATTATTGAATAAACTTTTTAAAATATCATACAAATTATATATGTGAAAATAAATATAGTTATTAAAAATTATTTACTTATTTTACATTCAAAAGTTTCTTTTGAGTTGGAAAACATTTTTGCATTTATTGTCTTAGTATCTACTGGTACAAAAGAATGAAATGTTTGAGTTCCACTTATAGTAATCGCATTTTTATATCGATTTTATAATTTTTCTTTTGTTAATTGATATTCATTTTTATCGGCGTATCCAAAGTTCATGGTAGATTCCCATTTTAAAGCCCATTCGAAAAGTTTTTTTGGTGTATCAATAATATTATCTTCGCTCACCATACTATAACGGTGTGCAGCACGCTTCAGTGTACCACCAATTCCATCACAAGGTCCCTTTCCATGGCTGGTAGCATGAAAATGCCATTCAGCATCAACCTTAAATTAACTAATTAACTTATGCCACCATAAAGAAGACTTTAAGGTTGACGCTGAATGGCATTTTCATGCTACCAGCCATGGAAAGGGACCTTGTGATGGAATTGGTGGTACACTGAAGCGTGCTGCACACCGTTATAGTATGGCGAGCGAAGATAATATTATTGATACACCAAAAAAACTTTTCGAATGGGCTTTAAAATGGGAATCTACCATGAACTTTGGATACGCCGATAAAAATGAATATCAATTAACAAAAGAAAAATTACAAAATCGATATAAAAATGCGATTACTATAAGTGGAACTCAAACATTTCATTCTTTTGTACCAGTAGATACTAAGACAATAAATGCAAAAATGTTTTCCAACTCAAAAGAAACTTTTGAATGTAAAATAAGTAAATAATTTTTAATAACTATATTTATTTTCACATATATAATTTGTATGATATTTTAAAAAGTTTATTCAATAATAAAATATTTGTGATTTAATGTTGAAAAACAATCTTTTACTTTATGATTCCATAATAACATAATACGAACATAATACTTCTCCAGTCAAAAGTTCCTAAATAGATTTAGTTGTTTATACGGCTTTTTTGTTTGCAGTCAAGACTGTCAAATTATTTTTTATAAGAGTGACAAGTGATTACTAAAAGTGATAAATAAACATTTCATTTTTTATGCCATCTAATACAAAGAAAATAATTGCAGAAGTGCTTTCTATTCAAAAGAAACTTCTGTTTGTAAAATAAGTAAATCATTTTTAACAATTGTATTTATTTTATTTATTGTACTGCATATATAATTTTTATAATATTTTAAAAAGTTCATCTAATAATAAAATATTTGATATTTAACATAAAAAAAATATCTCTTAGTTTATAACGCCATTTTTATAATTTTCCTTCAGAACAAAAAAAACTGATTCCCGACAGTCATATGCACAACGAATTTTATCTTTAAAACAAAAAATAACACGTGTCCTCAACTTTCACAAGTGGTTAGATATAAAATAAGCTTCAATTTAGTTTAAAAAAAAAAAAAAAAAAAAGAGGCTATGCCATCTTTTTTTCAATTACACCGTTTTTTTCTTATGTTACACCGTTAAAAATTATTTCAAAAAATTAACAGTGTACATTTTTAAAAACTCTGTTCTAATACCTATTCAACGACATATCATTTATGAAAATCGATTCAGTAGTTTTTCTACAATCGCTCGTCAAAATGCAGTCACATCACAAAATAACAAAAAATTGAGGGGCACCCTGTGAAGACCCCTGGTCGAAAAAAAAAATTCTAAGAGAACCTGTATTTTTTATTTATCAAAGACTATCTATAAACAAAAAATAACCAAAATTAAAAGGGGTCAAGTCAAAATTTCCCAAAAATTTGCTGAACTTGCGTGAAATTGCTCGTATATATAATTTTTTAAAAATCAAAATTTAATTTAAATAAAATAAGAATTCAGAATTAAAAATTTTTTTTGAAATAAATTAACGACCAACGGCCATGTCATCCATTGCCAAGGCAGTAGCTTGGTGTACTGTGCAGTGCTGCACAGCACGAGCACAGTCACCTCCTACTATGGTGTTTTTTGCCTGATCTGATATTCTCCAGGTAGATCAACCTTTGTTCCATTACACCAGGTCCTGTAACTTCTGGAACACGAATGTTGGTTTTGGCATATGATTTTATTTTTGACCAAATATTCTCAATTGGATTTAACATGGGAGAATATGGTCTTAGCCGCAAAAGAGATGCTGTCAATGGTATGACTCTTTCAAGTTGTGCATGACAAGGTGCATTGTCTGCAACAATGACAACATCTGCCAGTTGGTTGCCCATTTCTTGCCACTTTTGCATTAGTAAAACTACCCATTCATTTGCTAGCTGGGCTGTAAATGAACCTCTTCTGCATTCCATGAAATTGCTCCAATTAAATGTATATGTATATTTGAACCTCTTGATGCTGGAAGGTGTTGAACTGCTCTTTGTCCAGTTTTTGCACGACCTTTTGATCGACTGCAAAATAAATTAAAATTGGGTTCATCCATCCATACAATTTGTTTTCCCTGCTGAATATACTGGTTCAATCGTTGGACATATTCAAATCGTTTCAGTTTATTCGCTTCTGAATTCATAGTTGTAGGTTCAACGTGTACTTGTTTTAATGTAAAAAGTCTAAATAGTTACCTATAGTTGAAACAGACAGCAATTTGTTAAATTTCCTCAAACATGTTTCTCTTGTGGCGAACTACCTTTAAAAATATAATAGTTGGTTGAGACTAGCTTAATTTAATTTTGAGATTTGATTTTTGGTTTTACGCCTAGCCAACTAGTTGACAGTTCGTGAAAAGTAACATGTTGAAAAAAATGTGAACTCTCTATGTAAGATATTTAATCAACACGCCACGCCAAAAGTTTGCTAAGCATTTTTAAGTCTCTAATATAAAACATTTGTTGTTCGTTTAATTCATTTAATATAAAATATAGGATGTTAAGGCAAATAAATTCACATAAATGTTTTGGTGAAATGACGTAATGTGTTTCAGTGGTATTTAGTAAATGTTTGGTGATTGTTTTATTATTGTCTACAAAATTTTATTCACATCTGCGAATGGCAAAATAAGAAAAATATTCACCTGGAATCAAAATGGAACAAATTATCGAAACAATGAAGCCGCATTAAATATATACATATAATCAATTCAATTCGGAGTCAATAAATATTCAAGTATCGAGCTACTAACTGCTCAACTCTACTCTACACTGTTCTGCTCCACTTTACGCTCCACTAGAATAGCTATACTCTCAATTGTTTCAATGTAATGCAACAGTCTTCTTCTACCCATGAAACCATTAAATCAGATTCAGCCTCACTCAGATTTTTTGGCTTTACCCCTCCTTTTGATAACATTTTATCACGCCCAGATTTGATCCAGTGATATGCAGTCTTGTAGTTAATTTCTAGCGTTTCAGCCAAAGCTATCCAATCATCCCCTCTGTTGGCACAATTTACTAGCTTTTCACGATCTTTCTCATGATTTTTCTTATATGTTTTCCTTTCGATGGCACCTGTTGCAACCGTAGTAGCTCTACAGATAGAACAGTTACTATCTACAACATTTATTAAAGGTTGAGCGCACTTTGTGTGAAGCAAATGAAGACATGGCAGTCGAATGATTGCGTTTCTTGTCATTGCAACTTGACAAATAGCGCAATTGTCTTTGAGCTCCATTCTTATATTTAAATTTAACTTTTTGTATATATTTTTGTATTTAACTCTTGAAATTTTTAAATTAATGGTGTTTAAATGTTAAAACACAATTCAAATGTTTTAAGATTTCAAAATGAATTCAAATTTCAAGGGTTACTATATAATATCGTCATGTTGACAAATTTATTTAAACAAAATCTCGCATTCTTTGATTAAATTTCACAAAATTTCAATACAATTATTTTAATTTCAATACTATTTTTGTATTTTAAAGATTTTAAATTTATTATTCATACGAACCTAGATTACAGAAACGGAGAAACATAGGATATCAAAAGCATAGTTCTATCCTTATGAATGAATTTTACGAAGAGAGTTTTCGAAATCGACAAGAATGTTATTACATTAAGAAAAGATTTCGAAACATAAGATGACTTCATAGATTCAAAAAAAAAAGAAATATGATATTATAGAATTACGTCCCCATGAACCATTACCAGTTCTTTCTCATATAAATCTCCATCTGTTGGGGAAGCTTCAAAAACAATACTTCATTAAAGAAAACTGTAGTATCCCAACAGACATAAATTCTGTTGTACGAATAGAAGAAGTAAAAAAAATTGCTGGAGATGACAAACCGGAAGTTGAGAAAAAGAACTGTTAAAAATTATACTTTAAACATATTTACCATAGTCTAGTCAAAATCCATTATAAGAAACTGATGTTATTGAAATTTTAAATAAACAGGTGCTAAACTTGATCAACATCTTCTCACACTAATTGAAACTATTCTCATAGTCATAAGTATCATCATAATCACTTCATCATTGTATGCTGGGCCCTATTCCCGAATACATAAACATGAAGTTAAACAATATTATGAAATTCGTATTACATAATCTCAAACTGATATTAACTGGCAACTGATATTGCCCTATTTCAGGATACCCAATTATGCCAATGAAATCTTTCTCATATTGATTGAAACCTTTTGCCAACGTGATGAAAATCGATTTGTAACTGTAGGCTATAGTATAAAAACTTTAAAATAATTCAAAAATAAATTTTAACTGGAAGTAACAAATCAGAAGTTGGAACGCAGATATATTGGAAATTGTTACAATTGGAAAAGGTGTAGTTAAATGAACTTTCAATTTTTCTTAAATCTTTTCTTTTCCTAAATAAATAATCCAAACTTCTTTTTTTAAAAAGTTTAAAATTCTTGAAAATATAAATTTAAATGAAATTTAAATGTTTGAAATGAAATTTTATTATTATTATTGCGAATTATAAGTTTGTCAAAAAAATGTTTTCAAGTGTGTCAAAAGAAAGACTTTTATTTAATTGTTTACCCATTTTTTTGGAAAAAAATAAAATTAATTATTTATTTGACATAAAATTTTATTATTATTATTGAGAATTATGGCATTATAGGTTTGTCAAAAAAAATGTTGTCAAGTGTGTCAAAAGAAAGGTTTTTTATTTATTTTTTAGCCAATTTTTTAGAAAAAAATAAAATTAATAGTTTGTATGATCTGAAATTTTGTTATTATTATAGAGAATTACGGCATTATAAGTTTGTCAACAAAATAATGTCAAGTGTGTCAGAAAATGATTTCATTTATTTTCATATCGTTGTCTAGCCGTATGTATCAACAAGAATATATACGGCAAAGACAACCCGAAACCAGGACTTATGAATTAAATCTCATATTCAAAACGACATCAATAGTATAAGGCCATCGAGACATTCCGGGAGGGCCCAAACCAACACCGATTTACGCGAAATAACCCTAATTTATAATTTGTTTTTCAATCATTAACAAAAAATTGCTATTATAGCTTTTTCAAAGATAAAGGCGGAGCTTATATTGTCTATCCACACCGTCCACAAACAACAACCATTTCACCGCCAGACCATTTAGACCATGTTATCTCAGAAAATATTTGATTTATGAACCCCATATTTAGTACACAGATATCCTTAACCAAAAGGTTTTTTATTTTATTTTGAAATTTTGCTTTATTCAATGATAGTATTTCTCGTACCTTTCGAAAGTTTCGCATCTCGGGCCTACACCATTTTAGTTTTTGTGTATAGTTTCGACTCCATCAGAAACTTGTTATTGGATTGAGAAGATAAAATGTTTAAGCAACATAAAAAACTGCATTTTGTTCCATGGCAAAATTAGGGTCTTACCTTTTTCAGATTTGTCTTGACTTAATAATTCAGGGCCGATGCGCAATCCAAACAAAGTTTTCCTCAATGCGTTGTAAACAACATTAATTTTTCTATACAGCTCCTATCCAAAACTTTTAAAATTTCTTCATACCAGGGCAATTATTTATTTGCATTAAAACAGGTAGTTGAACCATTTAATTTTGATCAACAGTGTTTAATGTTTTTTTTTTCATGTCATTTAAAGTATTGTTGTAACTGAATATCAGTATTGATGTCAGTTTTTTAACAACACTTCCTCCTTGATCGCAAATAATTTACTCTAATCCTGTAAAATAATTAACAAACTTTTTCTTACCGTTTGATCAAGTATTTTGATGTCATCAAAAAACTTATGGCAACAAAAGCAATCATAGAAACCCCACAAAACTCATAAGAAATCCATAGGTAAATCCAGGAAAAGAAATATTGCGACGCTGATGCATAGGCTGACTTCACCACAGCTCTGGAAACATAGTGTTCTGGATATATAATGAGCTAATATCCATAAAATACTTTAATTAAAAGCTAACCAATATGATGGACTTCGTAGTTCGTAGTTCTAATAATAAAAATATTAAAGCAGGCAGTAGTATCCCAACAAACATAAATTCTGTTGTACGAGAAAAAGTTAAAAAAAATTTATCAGAAGTGACAAAGCGGAAGTTAGGATGCAGAACTGTTGTAAACCGTACTAAATGTGTATGTACCAAATTTTATCCAATTCGATTATCAGGTACAGAAGTTATTGAGCTTCCAAAATAACAGGTGCTTGGAGGACCCCTACCACTTTGTTCACTATCGCTAAAAAACTAATCAGTTCCTTGCCATACAAATTTGCATCTTTTTGCAAAGTGTAATCAAAATTACTTAACGAACGAATGTTGTATGCTTCCAACAAACATTGAAACAATAAACAGGTGTTCGGGAGGACCCTACCACTTATCCCAATATTGTCCAAAAACTAGTCAATTCTTTGTCATTAAAGTCTTCATCTTTTTTCAAAGTGCCATTAAAATTGATTAATGAATGAAATCTGTATGCTCCCAACAAACTTTAAAAACAAAGTCTGAAAAGTCAGCAGTTGTATGGTAGACCCCCCGCCACTTTGATCAATGTGTCCCAAAAGATGATAATTATCTTCTCACACTAATTGAACCCTATTCCATAAGTTTCATCACAATCACTTCATTATTGTAGGCTGTATTGTGCATAAAGTCACTGAAAAAACTTCAAAAATTTACAAAAAAAAAAATTTACCGGAAGTAAAAAACCGGAAGTTGGGATGTAGTACTGTTGTGAACTGTACTAAATGCTCATGTACCAAGTTTCCATCCCATTCGATTATCAGGTACAGATGTTATTGAGCTTTCAAAAAAACAGGTGTATGGGACACCCCCCACCACTTTGTTCACTATCAGCATAAAGACACTGAAAAAACTTCAAAAAAGTACAAAAAAATTTTTTTTACCGGAAGTGAAAAACCGGAAGTTGGGATGCAGAACTATTGTGAACCGTACTACACACTTATGTACCAAGTTTCATCCAATTCGCTTATCAGGTACAGATGTTATAGAGCTTTCAAAAAAACAGGTGCTCCAGGGACCCCCCACCACTTTGTTCACTATCACTCAAAAACTATACAGTTCTTTGTCATACATGTTTGCATCTTTTTCCAAAGTGTCATCAAAATTTGTTCACGAACGAATGCTGTGTGCTCCCAACAAACATTGAAAAAAGTGTGACACATTAAACAGGTGTTCGGGAGGACCCCCACCACTTATTCCAATATTATCCAAAAACTAATCAGTTCTTTGTTACTTAAGTCTCCATCTTTTTCCAAAGTGTCATTAAAATAAATTAATAAATGAAGTCTGTATGCTCCCAATAAAAACTTAAAAAACAAAGTGTGAAAAGTCAGCATTTGTATGGTAGACCCCCCACCACTTTGATTAATGTGTCCCAAAACATGATAATTATCTTTTCACACTAATTGGAACCCTATTGCATAAGTTTCATCATAATCACTTCATTATTGTAGGCTGTAGTGTGCATAAAGGCACTGAAAAAACTTCAAAAAAGTACAAAAAAAATTAGATGGGTGGCACGAATAGTAACAGAGCCACTGTGGTAGATAATAACAACTTAGTTAAGAAACATTTGTACATAAATAAGACGAGAAGTAAAATGTTTTCATTGCAAAAGTTAATACTAAAAAATTTTCATTGGACCTATCCTGTTCGAGAATTCCAAATAATACTTAACAACTTAACCTTGTAACACTTTATATTATAATACAAAAAAAAACAGATTCCTCCCATCACATTTATTACTCCTGTTCAGAATCTAAACAAGCATATAATGTCAACTAAATAAAATATTCACAAATTTTCCAGCAAACCATAAAAGATGAAGACATTTACGAAAGCATAACCGAAAAGAAATCAAAATTGAAACTTTTTTTAGACGAGGTCAACCTAAATAGCAACGTCAGTTTTCCGGTTGTAGGATATGGGGAGAAAATGAAGAAAGTTAAACAATTTAAGTTTACGTTTATATATTCTATTTTTAAAAGCTGACATTTTTATTTCAAAAAAATTTTTTTTATTGTTATTTTTTTTTTAATTTTACGATTCACAATTTAGTTCAAACTATAATTTTCTGTTTTTTATTTGAGTTTATTTATTTTTGCATGCAATAAATAGTACATTGTATATTAAGAGCAGAAAGTACGACATTGCTGCTCGTGCATGAAAGTTGCTGGTTGAGGCGTAGCCGAAACCAGCAATCATGTCAGAGCAGCAATGTTACTTTCTGCTCAAAGTATACATACTATTTTTTTAACGACTGCCGACATATTTGTTTATTATTAAAAAAGCTTAAATCATAATTTTAATTTTTAAAAAACAATATTTTTTTAAGTAAGATATGCGTTGCTAAGGAGGCATTTATATTATTTAGTTTTTGTTTAAAAAACATATCGAACGAACGTCAAGCTAAAAATTTAAATTAATAAATTATCTATTTTTAAATAAAAAATAATTCATAATATGTTATAAATTATTTAATATTATGTCTTTGTCTATTATGTCTTTTGTTTTACTTTCTGCATTAGAGCAGAAAAAATTAAAAAATGCACGCTAAACAGCAAAAGCCAACTTTCTGTTTTAAAATGATAGATAGAAAACATTATTTTCTATGACAGTCGTTAAAAAATATAGTTTTAATTTGGTTAGTTTTTAAATTGATTCAATTTTTTAATTGAACAAATATTTTCAAATTGTAAATGAATTGAATTGTACTTGTTGTTTTATGTTAATTTAAAGTAAAATAAAATTGCATAATTTCACATTCAAATTGACTACGGTAGAGTAGATTTATTATAATTTATAAAAAAAAGTCGTGCAAAGTTGAATTAATTGCTTGAAGAAGTTATAAGACGATATGAGAAATTTAATGTGCCGATTTCGTTGGTGATTTTTTCGAGTGAATTATTGGGTAAGAATTTTATTATTTTCATAAAATTTTCGATTTGTTTGCTCTGAATAAAGTTGTTTCTTTGCCAATATGTATAAGGCTAATTTTTTCTGTAGGAGCTGTGTTTGATTGCACAGACCTTCTGCTTCTCCAGTGTGAGTTTGATGGATTGTTGTATGTTTCTGATACAATAGAAACCCTAAAGTAATGTACATATGATGTATTGCTCAGTAGTTTCAATTGCTTTTAAGCTCTTGGTCAAGTTTTAATATTTGCTTTCATTAATGTCGCTGACATACTTTTTCCGTAATTGTTTCGATTTTAAAACACGAAATAATTATCTGTTTAATGACCTGACAACAAAAAACACATAACATCAAAACCACTTTGTAGTCTCCATTAAACCTTTTTTTATTTATAACACATGCATTAAGCATTAAGTATGTGCAGAAACCAAACATCTCCATGGTCAATTATATCTTCTTTTAAAAACAACATTTATCCTTTTTTAATTGGATCAACATTATTATGGGAATTTTCTTTGTATATCACTTATCTAAATTTTTCAGAAAAATTTATAATAAAATTAAAGAATCATAAAATTTTATAAAATAAGTTTTCGACAGACCCATACAAAAAAACCCAATCGTAAACTTAAATTTAATTAGAATTTTGTGTTAAATAGAAAGAAATTAAATATAATTTTCATCTGTACCCAGTATCCACTCAAACGTATAAACAAATCCTTTAACAGAATATACAAAAAAAAAACTCTTACATGAATCTTACGATTATCCTTTTGGATTTGGATTTACATTTTTTATCCTTCATTATTTTCATTTTCATTCTTATTAATTATTAACGATATTTTAAGATGTTTATTCTATTCTCCGTTTTTCTCAAAGATACGAGCAAAAAAATCGAACTCTCATCGTTTTATTATTAAATGGCTATTATGTATGAAAGAAGGAAATTGAAATCCACTTTGTTCCCATTGAAATCAAATTTTATGTCAGTTTTATTCTTTTCAAATCGAAAACGAGAAAACCGTTTTACTTAAGAAAAGAAAATCTTAATGAGGTTTTTCGTAATGAAACGAACGTAACCATTTTTTTTAACGATAATAATATGTTTATAATCCATTTTCATGAAGATCTTTGTTTAATTTATTTTTATTGTTATAATCATAAAGAACACATTGTGTAGATAAAAAGATAAAGGTTAGTGCTACCATTAGATTGGTTATAAAATGAAAAGAATTTAAGATCACGAAAGAGAAAAAATTCTTGTTATTTTTTCGTTTATGACGAACTTTTTTGTGCACCAACTTAAATTTTAAACGCTCAACTCTGAGCGTATCTTAATCTTTAAAATTTATTTAAAACTTTTGTTTTCAATCAAGCTTATGTTCCTTTTTTAAATTATAGCTGTTGGTAAAAACCAACAAAAAATAAAAATGAAACAATTAAAAAGCTTCTTTGTCAACCTGCATCTTATACATTCAAAGTAACAAAATGTACTGTGTTAAATAAAAGAGATTAAAACGAAAGCTTGGACATTTGTGTATCTTGTTTCTAATTGTGAAAAAATCAGTATTTAACTAAAATATTTAAAACAATAAATTATTTGGAAGATCAAAATATAGAACAAAAATTTAATCTAATTCTTACTCGGTCTGTGAGAACTAATCTTATAAATAACTGACAAATAATATATCCAGATATTTATTTATTTAATGCTTCAGCTTTTATGTGTAATGAAAATTTACAGTTATTGTATTTTTATGTAAATAAAATAAAAGAATGAAAACAACAAGGAAAACAATTGAGAAAGATAAATTCAGATTTATCGGAGTTTTTCTTGAAGAAAATATATAGAATTCAAATTTGATGAGAGAATTTCTGCTTGGAACATTGACTTAATTGAATAAATACCACAGTCATCTTCGACCCACACATTTGGATATCAAGTTTTGATCCAAGTATATCAAAAGCTCTTGTGCTCTTGTTGAAATCGTTTTTCACTTAATGATAAGTGTTGTTGCTTAAGTGTTTCGAAAAATTATAAAATACTCGTGTTTTATTTAAAACATCAAAAAAACACAAGTAATTTTCAGCGATAACGGGTGCTGAATGTTAGTTTAAACTTCAAATTAAAAATATTACTTCGGTCTGAAAGACATAAGTATTACATTCATGAGCCAAAAGTGAAATTCTTACCCCCACTTTTTTTGGCATTTCTCGACGTTTTAGGACCTACTGATTCTAAGAAAGCAAAAATAAAATTATGTCTGTCTGCCGGCTGGCCGGTCGGCCGTCATTACCTACGAAATCTAGAAAACCGCTTGACGGATTTCAAAAATTTTTCTAAATTTTCTAAAAATAGGTATACTCAACGGACAGGTCCGAAAGGATGATGTGTTCGATAACTGAACCGGAAGTGTGTCAAAAATAAGGTTGTCAAAAAAAGCAAATTTTCATATTTTTGGCTTAAAAAACGTCCAGTTTAAGTGATTACGTTACGTTACGAGAAGAAACAATGAATTTGGAGAAATCTTGATGGTAGGGATTGGTATGTAAGAACAAAAACTAGACTATTGCATTATAATTTTGTCAAAAAAATGTTGTGAAGTGTGTCAAAAGAAAGATTTTTATTTATGTTTTTACCCAACCTTTTTGAAAAAATAAAGTTAATTATTTGTATGACATGAAATTTTACTATAGAGAATTATAACAGGACATTATAAGTTTGTCAAAAACTAAATTTAAAGTGTGTCAAAAAATGATTTCATTTATTTTTTTAGAAAATTTTTTGGAAAAAAAAATTTAGCTGCTTTTATGACGTAAATGTATTTGAACATGAAATTGGACATGGAAATTTTTGAATTTGTTATAGTTTTTGAAATATTTTTGGAATATTGAAAAAAGTTTGTATTTTTGATTTAGTAATACTTTTTGCAATATTTTTAGAATTTTGGAAAAAGTTTTAATTTTTGATTTTGTTATAATTTTTGCAGTATTTTTAGAATTTGGAAAAATTTAAAATTTTTGATTTTATTATAATTTTTGGAATTTTGAAAAAAGTTTCAATTTTTGCTATTGTTATAATTTTTGCAATATTTTTAGAATTTTGGAAAAAGTTTGAATTTTTGAATTTTTAAGAAGTTTTGGAATATTATTGGAATTTAGAAAAAGTTTAAATATTTGATTTTATTCTAAGTTTTGGAATAGTTTTGGTATTTTGAAAAAAGTTTCAATTTTTGATTTTGTTATAATTTTTGCAATAGTTTTAGAGTTTTTGAAAAAAGTTTTAATCTTTGATTTTGTAATAATTTTTGGAATATTTTTAGAATTTTAAAAGAAGATTGATTTTATTCAACTTTTACAATATTTTTGGAATTTTGGAAGAAATATGAATATGTGATTTTGTAATATTTTCTCGAAACGCTTAATGGAGATAATGCAAGAAACGAACTAAATTTTTTTGTAAAATCATTAACTAGTTGACAATAGTCTCAGATCAACCTAAAACTTTTTTTAGTTCGTCAAAAAAGGTGAACAGAAGTATTTTAAGCAACTTCTAGTTTCCGGACATGGCCCGAAAATGGCTAATTTTTTGATTTTTGGCCAAAGATAAAAATATTTAATATCTCGGGAGAAAGTTAATGAATTTTCAGAAAAATAGGTAGGGGGGGAGGGTTTGGGTCGCTGATTATGATTTTAATGTCAGATTTTTTCAGAACACCCTCAAAACTGCAAAAACTACCCCTTTTTAGGGAATTTTTTGCTATGTTGTGGACGTAAAGCTAAGATTATAAATAAATGCAATTTTAAAGTATATTTAAGAAGAATTTAAATTTAATTAATAATATACCAAAATTAGGTCAAGTGAGCTAGTAAAAGGGGGTTAAAACTACCCCCGAAATAATAAAAAATTAAAAAAAAATGATATGAAAGTATTTTTCTTACTTTTTAATTTTTATTGAAGTATTAAAAAATTTTCACTGTAATTTTGTGAAAACTACCCCTAAATTGAAAAAAAAATGAAAAAAAGTAATTAAATTTTTTTCAAACTTCTCGTTTATATATATTAGTACGGTCTGTAACGGTGGAATCAACATACAATAAATTATAATGAAAACTACATTTTTAAATCGAACATTTTCTTTTATAACGTGTTATTTATACCCTCAGGATCATTTGTCGGTCATAAAAAGTTGGTGGTCGACCTCCCTTATTTTACTACCCCTTAATTGCCTTTTATTAAAATAAAATATTGTTGTCGATGTATAGTTTTTTAAATAATACTTTTTTTAACCTTAAAAAAGGTTCCTATTTGTTGTTTTGGTCGCTTATTACGAATCCAACATCAGTTTTCCAAAATAATAACGTGAAAAGCGGAAAATCGAGAAAATTTCACCGAATTTCCAATTTTAGAGTATTGTGACGAGTTGCATATCATTTTCAATGTTTTTAAGTACGCTGGCAACGAATTTTCACTCAAAAAGTAAAAATCTTTAAAAAGTATTGGAAAACTGTGAAAATTATTTGGAAAATTTGGAAAACTATCATTGCTATACCATGCAATATATCGTTTTAGTGTTTTTTTTGGTCTCTGATCTCAAATTTAATATTTATAATGAAGAAAAATTTTCTATTTTCCCGGAAAATGGCAAAAAAAAATTTTCCAATTAAAAAATTTAAATTTTTTATTTAAAATTTAAATGTTGTATAGATGAATGTATAAATTTTTAATGCGAGTTTACTGCGCTTCGGTAGGTGCAGATAATTTTGTCGTGTTTTTTTGTCACTGACCTCAAATTTGATATTTATGTTTAAGAAAAATTTTCTATTTTCTCGGAAAGTAGCAAAAAAAAAATTTCTAATAAAAAAATTGAAAAATTTAAGTACAATTAAATAATATATGTTTTAATTTTTTTGGTGAGTTTAATGTCGAATTTGATATTTAAAATAGAAAAAAAAAATTTATTTAGTCGGAAAATTGTGAAAAACTCCTGCAAGTAATATTATTTGGTTTTAAGCTGTAAATTAATATTTTTCTATTGTTTTTGACTTTTTTTTTTTCAATGATGATTGTGAGTTATCAAATTATAATAAAAATTTCATAAAATTATAATTATTATAATTATAATTATAATAAAAATTAAAATATGATTATAATTAATAAATAATTAATATAATTAATAATAATTAATATATTAATAAATAATAAATATAATAAATAATTAATAATTAATAAATATAATTAATAAAAATTATAATTATATTATAATAAAAATTTATTGATAAATTAAATTTATTCAATATTTATAACAAAAAATGTGTTTTCAGGGACATTAAAAAAATATTTAAAATTTTGTATGTTACGCAGTAAAATAAAATTATTTTATTAATATTTTAAAAAATTTTTGAGGATAAATTTTTATTATAATTTGATAACTCACAATCATCATTGAAAAAATATTAATTTACAGCTTAAAACCAAATAATATTACTTGAAGGAGTTTTTCACAATTTTCCGACTAAATAAATTTTTTTTATTATTTTAAATATAAAATTTGACATTAAAGTCACCAAAAAAATTAATACATGTATTATTTAATTGTACTTAAATGTTTCAAATTTTTTTATCAGAAATTTTTTTTTTGCTATTATCCGAGAAAATAGAAAATTTTTCTTAATATAAATATCAAATTTGAGGTCAGTGACCAAAAAAAACACGACAAAATTACGGATAAAATTCGGATCCGTAATCGGCGACCAAAACAACATATAGGAACCTATTTTCAGACTAAAAAACGTATTATTTAAAAAATTATAAATCGACAAAAATCTTTTATTTTGATAGAAAGCATATTAAGGGGTAGTAAAATAAGGGAGGTCGACCACCAACTTTTTGTGACCGACGAATGATCCTGAGGGTATAAATAACACGTTACAAAAGAAAATTATTGATTTAAAAATGTAGTTTTCATTATAATTAATTCCCAATCGATAATCCATTAATCGATTAATGCCCAATCGAAATGCAATCAAAGTGCGTTTTACAAAAATGGAAAAAAATTATTTTTTGAAATCTATAAGGACTTGCATCCTTTGGTGGAAATTTTTAAGCTTCAAAAGGTAGATATCGATAAGAAAAATTGAAGTCGAAATAATATGCACTCTAGCGTTATACAACAGCCTAGAACGTACAGAACGTTTGAATCTAAGCTATCCCGATAAATTGATTTATTTCAGCTACACAACTTTTGTGAAAAAACAAACCGAAAAAATTAAGTAATTAACTTCTTGACTTATCACTTAAGAAAAAAAAATCAGCAAATGATGCTACCTCAACCCAGACAGAAGAAGATGTTATTCCACCATAAAAATCAACAACAAAAAAATCAAAAAGTGTAGATCTTGTTACGTTACCCCCGACAGCTGATTCTGTAGGTGAACATATTAAAAGGGTATATTACAGTCCAGTCCAGGAATGGTTACACCCAAATAACCCACTAAACCCCGAAGACTATGGTTGGAAAAATGTCATAGGCATTTTGCAACCTACTAAAATGAATAATTCAACTGCTCCTGAAAGTGTATTAAATGTTGTTGCTTGTGGCTGTAAAACAGGTTGTGGTAAAGCTTGCGGTTGCAGAAAGAAAGGCTTAGAATGTTCGACTGCCTGTACTCATTGCCGTGGAAGTATTTGTACAAACTCTTCGCCAATAAATCGAGAAAATGATTTTGCAACAAATGAAGGAAATAATACTAATTTTACTCCTCCAGAACAAGACATTGTCAGCGAAAGTGACGAGAAAATTGGTAATGAACTCAATGATTTCTTTTTGGGAATTGATTCACAATCTATAAATAATGCACTTAATAAATCCGATGTATAAAATTTGTATAATAAAAATAAGAATTCCATAAAAACGTAATTTTGTCATTATTTAAAACCAAATTATCCAAAATTTACTAAAATATTTCAAAAACATTTTTAAAAATTATCAGCTTTTATTTTTCTAGACAATTTTAAGACGTTTTTTGTATATTTTTTATCAATTTCAGAGTATTTTCCTCTCCCTGGGGGTGGTGGGCAAGGGAAATAATTTTTGTAACTAAAAATAATTCTAGTTTATCGATTATAAAACATAAATCTTGAAAACGAAATTAATAACCTGTTTTACAATTTTTTCGTTTTAGGGGTAGTTTTCACCCCCTAAATAAAATTACAATGAAAAAGTTTTTTAATACTTAATTAAAAATTAAAAAGTAAGAAAAATACTTTCATATCATTTTTTTTTATTTTTTATTATTCCGGGGGTAGTTTTAACCCCCTTTTATTAGCCCACTTGACCTAATTTTGGTATATAATTAAATAAATTTAAATTCTTCTTAAATATTCTTGAAAATTGCATTTATTTATAATCTTAGCTTTACGTCCATAAAATAGCAAAAAATACCCAAAAAAGGGATAGTTTTTGCAGTTTTGAGGGTGTTCTGGAAAAATCTGACATTAAAATCATAAACAGCGACCCAAAAAACCTCCCCTACCAACTTTTCTGAAAATTCATTAGCTTTCTTCCCGAGATATTGAATATTTTTTATTTTTGGCCAAAAATCAAAAAATTGGACACTTTCGTGCCAAGTCCGGAAAGTAGAAGTTGTTTAAAGTACTTCTGCCCACCTTTCTTGACGAACTAAAAAAGTTTTAGGTTGATCTGAGACTATTGTCAATTAGTTATGTGTGATTTTTCTTGTTTTCTTGTATTAGTTTTTGAGAAGTTTGCTGATTGTATCATCTTTTCACTAAATTATGTTAATTTATGATCTGTTATAATTTTCCGGCAACGTATTGACATATTGATCGTGTTAGTTTTGTAATAAATTTCTAAACAGAGATAAAAAATACATGTACTTTAACAAAAAGTTTTATGTTTGATATACATCGCTGGCCAAAACTAAAAACCATGTCCTCATAAAAGTTTTTTGTCGTAAACTATATTAAAATTCTTAATCCAGACCGAAGTCTTGATATCTCAGAGTCTTGAAATTTCAGCCCCTCCATATTTTGTGGATTGAATTCGAATGATTTAAACCAGCTTTCAAACTCTAAACATGTCCTTTTGCAAACACATTTAAAACAGAAACAACAATAATCATATGCATTGCTCCTTAATAAAAATCTTACGATTTTTGCCGAATATCATAATTAAAAATCACTCACAATTAATTAATCTTTAATGGAACTAAAACACGTTGAATTAAAAACATACTTAATTACCTAGTAAAAAATTAATCTACTGCTCATTGAACCTGTTATACCACAAACCCTATAAATACTAATTGTTCCAGTTCAATGAAATTTAATCTAACCGACATAATATGTGAATCATATTTTTCCATTATCTCACTCATTTAAGCTAATTTCTTTAAAGTGGTTTTAAATCTTATTTTTATTAGAAGCTTACACAAACATAATAAAGTTATGTATTACACATATTTGTATCAACCACATGCAAAACATAATTCAAATTTCCTACTAGGAATAAAAAAAAATAAAATAGGAAAATATGTATATACAAATCATGATTTTCATATCAATTTTCATAATATTCGAACTTAAAATCTAAACACAAAAAAATTACAAGCAAAAAAAACTCTAAATATCTTAAGGCGGTTTTCATCTTCTTCGTCAACTACACACTCGTATTTATCGTTCCTTGTTGACAATATTTATAAAAAAATATATTTCAAACAAGGTATAAATAAGGGTCACATCATGCTCATTGATTATATGAATAGAAAAAAAAGAAGCTATATTGAGTAGAAGAACCAACAAACAAAAAAAGGATTTTCCCAATAGAGAAATTTTGAATTGACGAAAAAAATAATAAAATTTTCCAAACATATTCAATTTCAGAAATATTCTTAAGATAAACAATTTTGTATTATTTAATTTTTATCCTTTGATATATAAAGCACGATAGTTCCAGTTCCTTAAAAGCTGTGTTCTTGTTTATTTTTATTTATAACATTCTCTTTAGAATTAGATATAAAAAAATAAAAAACAAAACAGTAATAGGAAGGAAAAGAACAAAACCAAGATACTTAGACTGAAAATAAAAGGAAAAATAAAATAAAATAGGATATAAAAGTTGATGGACATTTTTTCGAAGATTGGCCCTTTATATAAAATAAAAGCTTGAGATAAAATTTAAATTTTTTCCTTTAATCGCTATTTCTGTTTTAAAAGATGTTTTAAGCTAATTACTGATTATTTCAGTGATTAGAACTAATACAACAATGAAGTTAAACAGTTGTGTCAGGTGCTATTTTAGTGAATGTTTAACGATAATCGGATTTTGTTTTTATTTTAAAGTTTGACAGTTTAAGCTTATATCAAGATTGTTATGGTTCAACAAAAAATGGGAGAATCTAAATCTATAACATCTAGCTTAAGAAAAATTTAAATAAACTGAGTCTTAAACAAACTCGTTTTTGGTTAGTAACCAAATTTAATTTATAAATTTAATAAAATATTCTTTATCCAACTGTAGCTATAATAAATAATTACTAGGAGGGCCCGGCGTGCTTCGCTACGCTTATAAATAAAGTTTTTGCGTAGACATTTTTTGTTGAAGTAGAAGCAATGATTTCAAAAAGTGGTAATGAGATATGCTAGCATATAATTTTTGATTTTCCTTTTTAAATATATGAATGAAAAATAATCAGAACTCTAGCTGATCATGAAATATGAAAATTTAGCGATCAAATATGTTTTCAAGTAAGCTTATTTGATCTCTAACTTATTTAATCGCTAATTTTTCTTATATCCGAACTGATCAGCTAGAGTTCTGATTATTTTTCATTCATATATTTAAAAAGAAAAATCAAAAATTATATGCTAGCATATCTCATTACCACTTTTTGAAATCATTGCTTCTACGTCAACAAAATGTCTACGCAAAAACTTTATTTATAAGCGTAGCGAAGCACGCCGGGCCCTCCTAGTATAAGAAAAATTTGCTGTCTCTAATAATATTTAAAAACAAAGAAAAATAATACGTTTATCTCCCCCAAAAGCATTTCATAAACTAAATTTTCTTATTTCGAAAATTATAAAAATAATAATAACTGAAAATATAACAAAAATTTGCTTTCTTTAATAATATTTAAAAACAAAGAAAAATAATACGTTTGTACCCCCCAAAAGCATTCCATAAACTAAATTTTCTTATTTCGAAAATCATAAAAATAATAATAACTGAAAATATAAGAAAAATTTGCTGTCTCTAATAATATTTAAACACAAACAAAAATAATACCTTTATCTCCCCCAAAAGCATTTCATAAACTAAATTTTCTTATTTCGAAAATCATTAAAATAATAACTGAAAATATAAGAAACATATGCTGTCTCTAATAATATTTAAAAACAAAGAAAAATAATACGTTTATCCCCCCCAAAAGCATTTCATAAACTAAATTTTCTTATTTCGAAAATCATAAAAATAATAATAACTGAAAACATAAGAAAAATTTGATGTCTCTAATAATATTTAAAAACAAAGAAAAATAATACGTTTATCTCCTCCAGAACCATTTCATAAACTAAATTTTCTTATTTCGAAAATCATAAAAACCATAATAACTGAAAATATAAGAAAAATTTGCTGTCTCCAATAATATTTAAAAACAAAGAAAAATAATACGTTTATCCCCCCCCCCCCCAAAAGCATTTCATAAACTAAATTTTCTTATTTCGAAAATCATAAAAATAATAATAACTGAAAATATAAGAAACATTTGCTGTCTCTAATAATATTTAAAAACAAAAATAATACGTTTATCCCCCAAAAGCATTTCATAAACTAAATTTTCTTATTTCGAAAATCATAAAAATAATAATAACTGAAAATATGAGAAAAATTTGCTGTCTCTAATAATATTTAAAAACAAAGAAAAATAATACGTTTATCCCCTCCAGAATCATTTCATAAACTAAATTTTCTTATTTCGAAAATCATAAAAATAATAATAACTGAAAATATAAGAAAAATTTGCTGTCTCTAATAATATTTAAAAACAAAGAAAAATAATACGTTTATCCCCCCCAAAAGCATTTCATAAACTAAATTTTCTTATTTCGAAAATCATAAAAATAATAATAATAATAATATATTTTAATTTTTTTTTTTATTTATTGTTAATAATTGTTTATTGTTAATAATTGTTTTTTTTTTAAATAAAAATTACATACTTAGAAAGGGCCCTACAGTTGTTTGTAACTTCTGAGAGGAGTACCCTACTTGTAATTTATTATGTATAATTAAATAAATAAATAAATGAATAAATAAATAAAATAATAATAACTGAAAATATAAGAAAAATTTGCTGTCCTAATAATATTTAAAAACAAAGAAAAATAATACGTTAATCCCCTCCAGAACCATTTCATAAACTATATTTTCGTATTTCGAAAATCATAAAAACAATAACAACTGAAAATATAAGAAAAATTTGCTGTCTCTAATAATATTTAAAAACAAAGAAAAATAATACGTTTATCCCCTCCCAAAAGCATTTCATAAACTAAATTTTCTTATTTCGAAAATCATAAAAATAATAATAACTGAAAATATAAGAAAAATTTGCTGTCTCTAATAATATTTAAAAACAAAGAAAAATAATACGTTTATCCCCCCCAAAAGCATTTCATAAACTAAATTTTCTTATTTCGAAAATCATAAAAATAATAATAACTGAAAACATAAGAAAAATTTGCTGTCTCAAATAATATTTAAGAACAAAGAAAAATAATACGTTTATCCCTTCCAGAACCATTTCATAAACTAAATTTTCTTATTTCGAAAATCATAAAAACAATAATAACTGAAAATATAAGAAAAATTTGCTGTCTCTAATAATATTTAAAAACAAAGAAAAATAATACGCTTATCCCCCCCAAAAGCATTTCATAAACTAAATTTTCATATGCCGATTTTGTTGTTTCGTGTTTTTTTCTCTTAAAGCAGGCTACAGACCTTCAATTAATTGAAAACGAACATAAACGAAATAAAATTTAGGGGATTTTTCCACTAAATTTTGTTTCGTTTGTTTTCGTTTTCGAATTGATTAACAAATTGATTGAAGGTCTGTAGCCTGATTATCGTTTTTGTGAAAAAAAATATATACTTGGGCAATTCCATTTTCATATTGTATGTGGGAGGCCGTTGAATTTTAAGATACATTTTAATTCGTCTATAACTTTTTTATTTATGATCCAAAAAATCCCAAAAATCTGTCAAATCTAGGTTACACTAATATCAGTTAGCAGTGAAAATTTGAAATGAATCAAATTCGAATAAAAAAGCCTTAGGCTGCACAAAGTTTTTATTTTTTTATTTTTTTATTATATGCGTATTAATATATAAGATTTAACGCAGTTTGCAGAAGTTTATCGTTTTTTGTGTTGTTTTTGGAGTGATACAGAAATAGTAGATTACATACCGAGACAGAAACTCTTTCATTTCCGCAGGAGATTAAGATGATGATTTGTGTTCTGAACAGCCTGAAACGTAGAAATTTGATCCGGACCATTTTTGATCGACTTCATACTTGGCATACAAGTAGTACAGATGAAATAAAACTACGAACTTTTTATAACAAATTTAGTTAAAGTGTTTAATTTGAGAACACGGTATTCCGAAGGTTTTCTACAAATTCAAACCCAGGATTACCTTGTAATCAGATTACAAGAGAACGGTTTACTCAATATCAAAGTTTTTATGTGTATTAGAAAGGTAATAAACTGGGCCATCAAAAAAATACACAACAAATTTACTTACACTGTTAAAAATATTAAAAAATAGCACAAATAGCAATAACACTGAAGCAATAGGTGAAGCAGTTTCTGAAGTTTTTTTTGCAATATGAAACCAAAATGTTAAGCCTTAAATGCATATTTTCTATATTAATATCTTTAGAACAAAAACAAACTCTATAAATTTTAATCTAAAACATGCCAAAAAAAGCTGCAACTTTAAATTGTGATAAAAGTCATAAAATACTTGACCTGTGGCATCAAATTTTAACTCCAAATAGTGTGTAGTTGCTTCAATTCACAATTTGCAGAGTTTGAACTTTTATACACGAATAATAAATGAAAAACCATATTTATAATCAAAGAATCCGTATTCGGAAATTTCTTACAAAAAATATTGCGACGCTGATTCATAACACAGAAAAAGTTGTGTTATAGGGTTAACAATATGTGTCACAAAAACACATAAATACCTTTTAAGACGAAGGTCCTACAACAACTTGCGCTCAAGGCGTTGATGAACGCTTTTTTTAATTATCTGCGGATTGAAATCACCTGAGACTAGGGATGCCGTTAAACTATTCCATTTGTATGCAGTTCGGACAAAAAAGTTTTTCTGCGATCTGCCAGTATGACAGCGCGGAATCTCGACCGTTTGGTTGTGCTAGCCGATTGCCGAGTGCACGGGGTACAGAATAAGTTTGAGGCATGATGCTACTGATTTCATCTGAGCATTGTTGTTGACGATATCTGTAAAAAACAACAATTTTATTTATTTAGAATATGGTTTTTTGTGACACATTAAAAATTAAACTTAAAAATAGGTAGACTCTTCTATGAAATCTACCTAAAACAAAATATGGATACACATTAAATGAACTTACAATCGATTTGATTGCGCGTCTTTTAGTAAAAAAGTAAAAAGTAAAATATTTGAATATTGGGCAGTACATTTGAACATTCGATGTTTACATCGAGCGAGTCTATCTATGCTACTACATCGGGAGTTGCCAAATGGATGTCTGAGATGTTGCCATTGTAACGTCGAATTGGACACACAGTTGCAATGTATTTTATGGTTTGTTGTGGAGCGCCGAAGTCACACTCAGGGGACTCCGAAATGCCCCACTTGTAGAAAAAATCCGCACAACCTCCATGATTCGTTCTTATTCGGTTTATTGTAGTCCAGGTATGACGTGGCGAATCGAAACCAGGTTGGGCAGAAGTTGGGGTTAGTAATAGAAAGGCCAGTTGTGTTGTAATGATGCCAGGAGGTGTCCCAGGCATCCAAGATATTAAAATTATTTGCCAGCAGGTTGCTGGCAGTTATATGTGGAGGCTTTCTTGACTTCAATCGATAACGAGTTTGGTCACCGTAATATTCGTGCAAGGGTAACGTGATGTTGTTGGTTACTGTAATGAAGCGCTGCTTCGATATATATTTCACCGAAGTGGCATAGCAGGCCGCGTACCTAGCGAGATTTATTTAATAGCCCCAAGCCAGCTGTAGTCCAGGCGGACAAGAAAGCAATCCTGCTGCTCCAACACAAATAACCAAAAGTACGCGTATCGAAAGGTGAGAACGGATAAAATAAAAAAAAAAGAGGAAAACATAGACTCTGGCGACCCCCATACGTGACAAAAACCGCGATCACCCCGTCCAACCCCCCACATTCACTCACACATTCACACGCTCTCGCATTTCATCCACTCTCTCACACCCACACACACCCACACACACACACACACTGTCATCCACCCTCATACCTCTATATACCTATATATGTAAGAAAGAACTCACCCCATAATAGCGTTAGATCCCTCTTCTCCTAGTCTTTCCTTATAATTCAGCCAGGATGATCGTTGAAATAATCCAAAATTACGTCAAGTTCTAATTCTTCCACTGATCTCGGTCTTTCTTTTATTTCCATGAACCAATATATTAGCGAAAATCCAATCGTATCCTGGGCACATCCCAGAATCCCTTCCCTCCGGTATACAGTATACGTTACGCTACTAATTTAGCTTATTTAATAATTTATTTTAATTGAATTTATACCGATAAACAGGCAATATTTTGATTAGTATAATTTAAGTTTATCAGTTTAACTCCTTTAATAATTTAATTAATTTAAGACAAGAAATGTACAGTCATATCACTAGCACATAGTACGGTTAACCAATTGATTTAATTAATTTATCACATTGAAAATTCAATATTATAAAGAGAATAATCTACGTTAAAAGAAACAAAAATGCAACCTATTTGATCTAAGGCAAGCGACGTTCGTTAACACACAATACACAATTTGCATTTACTATTATTTTTATAAAATTAAAATGTCCGACTCACAACTCAACATCAAAAATGTCAAAAAAAAGAACAATCATCCAGGCAGACAAAAAATCGAATAAGAGGGTGAAGCCACCTACCGCCATCTATTTATAGTATCCCAACAGCTGTTTTTCGAACAATAACAAATCGAAAAGTTTGATTCTTGGGTATATTTTTTTTCGTTAAGTACCCACTAAAGAGTTACTGTGTCAAACTTGGAAAAGAATTATATAAAAAATATTGATTACGAAATGATTGTAAGAAATTATATAGGGAAATAGCGCTACTTCCAATTCAATGAGACTGCACAACTGTTCTATGATAATTTCAAACAGAAATCATAGCGATACACAATTACGAGTAAGAAATTATGTTTGAAAAAAAAACCGACTATAACTACCGAAGTTCTTGTCAATGTGAACTAAATGCGTGTGGAAAGCAGGGCGAGTCCCAATTATGAAGATTGACTAACAGCTTCGTTACATTACCTTTTTATGTTCACGCATGAGAGCATGCGAGCGTCTGAGTGCAGGCGGAGTGATATTGCTTAATACAACAACTTAAAAATAACGATGTTAACAGTTTATAAAAAACCACGAAACAACGATGCTGTAGGGAATCAAGTTTGGATGTCAAATCTCGATCACCCACAATTCGTATAGCTCGCTTTTGAACAGAGTCCAAGAGGGCCAAGATGGAATCAAAAGCAGCACCCCAAACTTGACAACAGTACTCCATGCAGGGACGAATATAGGACTAATAAACAAGGAGAAATCGGTATGGAATGAAAAATCTCCATAATATTCAATATTCAATACCGCTGTTAGGACTAAAAACATGTGCTACTCTTGGTCTAATTAAGAGAGTAGATCAAATAAAATTTAGAGATGAAATGGATGAGATAATGTCAAGACACAAGAGTGTTTTTTATGGATTAGGTTGTTGTTACCGAAATTTTCATTTAAAGCTGAAAAAGATGCATCAGGTGCTAAACCATCAAGATGTATCTCACAATCATTAAAACAACCGTTAAAAATAGAACTGGAGAGATTATGGTCTGGAAACATAATTAAGCTGGCTGAGGAGCCATGTCACTGGGCGTCCAATATAGTTTTTATTGAAAAACCAAACAAATTACGAATATGTTTAGACCCCAAATATTTAAATATGGCAATTAAAAATAATTTTTATGAAATTCCTTCATTTCAGGATCTTAAGCCTAAGTTTGCAAACAAAAGGCTCTTCTCAGTTTTTGATATTAAAGATGGATTTTTCGAATTTGAACTGGATGAATACTCTAAGAACTTGTGTGCGTTTAGTACCCCATTTGTAGTTTATAGGTAGATATAAGAAATTACCTTTTGGGATAAAAATAGCACCGGAGGCATTTCAAAAAATAATCGAACAGAACTTTAAAGGAAAACCAAATTTAATTATCTTTATAGATCATAGCAATTGCAACCGATTATTTAATATTTTTTTTTTTTAAATTGGGTAAAAAATAAACAAAAATCTTTCTTTTGACACCCTTGACAACATTTTTTTGACAAACTTATAATGCCATAAATCTCTATAATAATAATAAAATTTCATGTCAAACAAATAATTAATTTTATTCTTTTCCACAAAACTGGGTAAAAAAATAAATAAAGATCTTTCTTTTGACCCACTTGACAACATTTTTTTGACAAACTTATAATGCCATAATTCTCAGTAATAATAATAAAATTTCATGTCATACAAATAATTAATTTTATTTTTTTCCAAAAAATTGGGACGGACGGCCGGCCGGCCGGCAGACAAACATACATTTTTTTGCTTTTTTAGAATCAGTAGGTCCTAAAACGTCGAGAAATGCCAAAAAAAGTGGGTGTAAGAATTTCACTTTTAGCTCATGAATGTAATACTTAAGTCTTTCAGACCGAAGTAATTTTTAATAACTTCTAATAATAACTAACCTATAAAGCTACAAATCACTTTCATTATACGTTTGTTAAAGTTTTCTATAAATTTGAAAAAGATTTTACTAGGTTTTGGGGTACATTAGAAAAAGGGTTTGGGATTCCACCATACAACAGGTGAGTTTTTTACACTATGTTTTTAATGTTCTTCTGGAGCATAAAACATTCTTTCGTGAATAAATTTTGATGATACTTTGAAAAAATATGGAATTATGTATAGAGATGAGTAATCTTTGGGCGATATTTAATAAAGTGATGGGGATCTCCCGAGCACCTGTATTTTTGAAAGCTCAATAGCATCTGTACCTGATAATCGAGTTGGATTGCATTCCAACTTCCGGTTTTTCCCTTCCAGTAAAAAATTTTGTTTACAATTTTTGGAATTTTAAAATATTGCAAAATTTATAACAAAATCAAAAATACAGTCTTTTTTCAAAATTCCAAAAATATTTTAAAAACTATGATAAATTCAAAAATTTTCATGTCCAATTTATGTCATACAAATAATTAAATTTATTTTCTTTCAAAAAAATAATGACACATTTGACAATATTTTTTTGACAAACTTGAATTATAACAAAATCAAAAATTGAAACTTTTTTCAAAATTATAAAAATTAGAATAAAATCAAATATTAATTTTTTCCGAAATTCTAAAAATATTGCAAAAATTATAACAATATCAAAAATTGAAACTTTTTCGAAATTATAAAAATTATAATAAAATCAAAAATTTAAAATTTTTCAAAATCCTATAACTATTCAAAAAATTCTTACAAAATCAAAAACTGACACTTTTTTCAAAATTCTAAAAATATACATAAAATTCAAAAATTCTATATTGCAAAAATTATAACAAAATCCAAAATTAAAACTTTTTCCAATATTCCAAAATTATTGCAAAAATTATTACAAACTCAAAAATACAAACTTTTTTCAAAATTCCAAAAATATTTTAAAAACTATGACAAATTCAAAAATTTCCATGTCCAATTTTATGTTTAATGTCCAATTTCACATTTACTTCATTCAAACAATTAAATTTTCAGTATGTTTTTCTTTTATGATATATTGAACCAATTTTTTTGTTTTTTGTTTCTTGATCCTTCAAACATTAAAAGAACACTACAAGGACAGTATATATAACTAAATTTTGTTTTTCCTAAAAATTGAGTAAAAATATAAATGAAATCATTTTTTTGACACACTTGACAAGATTTTTGTGACAAACATATAATGCAATAAAATTTTCAATAATAATAATAAAATTTCATGTCAAACAAATAACTAATTTTATTTTTTTCCAAAAAATTGGGTAGAAAAATAAATAATAATCTTTTTTTTGATACACCTGACAACAGTTTTTTGACAAACTTATAATGCCATAATTCTCTATAATAATAATAAAATTTCATGTCATATAAATAATTAATTTTATTTTTTTCCAGAATATTGGGTAAAAAAGTAAATAAAAATCTTTCTTTTGACCACACATGACAACATTTTTTTGACAAACATATAATGCTATAATTCTCTCTAGTAATAATAAAATTTCATGTCAAACAAATAATCAACTTTATTTTGTTCCAAAAAATTGGGTGAAAAAAATAAATAAAAATCTTTCTTTTGATACACTTGACAACATTTTTTAACTAACTTATAATGAAATAATCTAGTTTTTGATCTCACAATCCCGACCATCCAGATTCTTTGTTCCTACTCATTATCACTTAATATGAACGTTTAAGCAGAAAATATGCATATTTCCTTGTTTTGACACACTTGAGGATTTTTTTGACACACTTCCGGTACAGTTATCGAACTCGTCGTTCTTTCGGCTCTTGGAGTGTACCTGTTTTAAGAATTCAAAATTTTTTTAATCCGGCAGCCGGACATACAATTTTTTTGTTGCTTTTTTAGAATCAGTAGGTCCTAAAACGTCGAGAAATGCCAAAAAATTGGGGGTAAGAATTTCACTTTTAGCTCATGAATGTAATATACTTAGGTCTTTCAGACCGAAGTAATGTTATGTAGACTGGAGTATGATAACATAGAGCGGTAAAGTTCCAAATTCATCTAATGTCTGTTTTCGCATAAATCATAATTTTGCTTACCACGCGTAGTTCATAATAGTTTCTCGTTCATTCACAATCTATAGTCCTATTTTCATATAGTTTCCGTTACACAAATTTGTCCTTAGCATAAAAAAATTAACAATAATATTTCCTTCACAATATCCTATTGTTGGTTCACACTGCGTTTTCACCAGGGTTATTTCACCATACTACATTAATTTGAATTCTCCGGACCTTAACCGTAGTTGCTCTAAATGTTTTCAAACCTCAAACCGCTGTGCATATTTGACCAATCGTTTTATTATCTAACAATTATTATCCTACAATCAGGTTAGCAATTGTCTTCAAAACATATTATATTTCTTATATGGGTATTTTCATCAATTTGGTCTAAATTTTACTGTAATACGGTTATAAGCTATTATTTCATAATACATAAACATCATAAAATCGGTTAAACTTACGTTTAATCCATTCTAATATTTTAATATTTCTTCCCAATGCGTTGGAAATAACTTATTTCGTGAAATCATCTTACAATTTTATGTATTATGAAGTAACAATCAGTATTCTTTTTACGGAAAATGTACTAACATTCACTTCAATAAATTTCCCTTCAAAAAAAAAACTTTGTAGCCGGATTTTCGATGTTAAATTCCTATATAAGAGATGGATATATGGTCTGTTGTCTCTTAGTCTGATATTATTAAATTAGTTTGTCAATTCTGGTGTAAAGATCGAACGATGAAGTTTTTTTGACTTCATGTTTTTTTTAATAAGATTTAATTAGTGAAATTATTAATTTATTTTTGTGAGTTTATCATTAACTAGTTATAATAGTTCAGTCTTCATTTTTAGTTTCGATCACTAGCTCAAATTTTTGTGAAAAATATTTATATGTTTGTGCCTATTAGTTTAAAGTAAAAATAACAAAAAAAGTTTTGATAGATGTTTGTACCATAAACCAACAGGGCGCAGATTTTTGTGTCCGGTTGCAAAAAAAAATTTTTTAAATTATAAATAATAGGAAAAAAATTACTATTCGTTTGTGCTGTTATAAAAGAAATAAAGAATATGAAAGAAATTATATCTACGTAGATCAGTCAGGTGAGTTTGATAATGCAAATTAACAATTGTAACGGGAATTCAATCAGAGAAATTACAGTATCTGTTCGGTTCGGCAACCGAAACAAAAATTTGCACGTACATTTAAAACAAGATTGTTCATATCAAGGCTAGAACCGCTAGTCTAGATTACTGGTAGAGGTACTGTCAAATGAAACTGTATAAACTGGTGTTCGTGAATGTAAATAAAATAAAAAAATAAGAACTTAAATATAGATATGATACAAATGTATAATCTCTAAACATAATTCCTAATTAAGATACATACACAGTTTTTTTTGTTGTTCTCGAACTTAAGGAAATTATACTGTTAATACAAATATATGTCCTCGTATTTTTAAAACGTTTGATTGATATATTAAATCTCTGTGATCAATGCAATTCTGTATTTTATTGAAAGTGTAAAATAAACTGATTCGGCCGATTAGTCATAAGCGTTTCGGCAATTTAATTTTTGTGTTCGAAAACTCTGTGAGTGGATATATGTCGACAATTTTGGGTTGGATCATATATCTTATTCAAGATCCACTGCCGCAGCTGATACTTACCTTGGAGGACCACCAACCAGTCCGAGATTTATATACAAATATTGTTGTTACCTTACACCTCTCTACTTTTGCGATATGCTGAACGTACTAGAGCCGATGGAAAAGATGGTGTAAGCTTCGGCTGGGTGATTGAGGCATGGGGTCCGCATCAACAATGGGTATGGCAACGCAACATTTATATACACTTTGGTGCTATTACAACCGAATTTCAACGCAACATTTATATAATCTTTTTTGTTATTGCAACAGCTTTGCAACGCAACATTTATATAAAATTTCTGCTATTACCACCGTATTTCAACGCAACATTTTTTGTAAGTTTTTGGCTGATGCTACCGAATTTCAGCGCAACATTGATATACAATTTTTGTACTATTACAACCAAAGTTCAACTCAACCTTGATATACAATTTTTGTGCTATTACTACCGAATTTCAACGCAAAATTTGTATAAAATTTTTGCTATTACTACCGAATTTCAACACAACAGTTATATACAATTTTTGTGCTGTTACAACCGAATTTCAACGCAACATTTTTATAAATTTCTGGCTGATACTACCAAATTTCAACGCAACATTTAAGTATTATTTATGCAATTTTGGCAATGACACCTTGCCTATGGGATTTCTCGCCGCTGATGGAGGGCTAAGACCTTAAGACTCTGAAGCCTGGAGGATATAATCATGGGGTGAGTGAATTTTGGTTATTTTATTTACTTTGTCTAACGTAGAAGTGTGAATGCGCGCGAAAGGGTGTACAAGTGATTGAGTGGGGGCGTGCTTATCGATGCGTGTGTGTGTGTGTGAGCTGCCAATGCGTGTAGCGAGACACATTCAGTCTAAATTGGGAAATGATTATAATCAAAATATTTTTGCTCCGAGGTAATACTTAGTTTTCCAAATACATTTTATTTTTACTATATTAAATTATATTACCTAAATTTATTAATTTATATTTTTAAGTAATTAAAAATCAATCCCAAATAATATGAAAACCAAACATAAAAAAAAAACCCAATTCTTGTCATGCGTTATATTTATTAACCATATTATACATTAAACAACCGTAAACTACAGGTATTTAATTAAACTGGTTTTGAAATGTTTAGTTGACTTACAAATGAATTATAACATTTTTTTGTGAGCGGTAAATAACTTTTTTGGTAATTTATGGTGATTGCGTATGGTTTTATAAATTTTGGAAATGTATTAATAAAACGCAAAGAAATAAACAATGAGGACTTTCAATAAAGCGTGTGACGTTCTCCTATGCTCTAAGATTTGATTCTCGGTTTACCAGCAATGACAGTAGTTTACGAACTGCATCAGAATGATCAGGTAGCAGCAATACACCTTATTTTTAAGTGCTACCATCTACGGTACTTGCTGCGGGTCTTTGAGCTTAAAGGTCTTGCTTCGCAGTCTGGGTGTGTGGGTGAACGTTAGCGTGTATGCAGCGTGAGTGTGTGGGCGTATGGGAATGATTGTGGGGGTTGGACGTGCTGATCGTGGTTCTTTCGCAAAAGGGGTCGCTAGAGTTTCATTTTTTCATTCGTATTGTTTCCACTTCTGTTTGTTCACGTAATTTGCGAACATTTCTGTATTTCTGTTGAAGCAGCAGGTATTAATCTATCAAATCCACGATGACTGAGCTTTAGTCGTTACGGCGTTAATACTCTCTAGGTACGCAGCCTGCTATGCCTGCTATGTTCGCCAATGGAGAAGCTCTTCATTACAGTAATTTATGTGGAAATTGGATTAGTTTTTTTAAGATAGATTATTTATCCTTAATAATTGCAGAAAAAGTGTACTAGAATCACTTCATAAATCACACTTAGGAATAGAAAAAACAAAACAAAGGGCTCGTGGTAATGTTTACTGGCCAAGCATAAACTTGGACATTGAAAACGAAATCACAATTAATGTAAAATTTGTCAAAAACATCGATCAACATATATAAAAGAACCTTTAATCAATCACGATATACCACATGGTCCCTACCAAAAAATTGGTATGGATATAATGGAAATATTCTCACAAAATTATTTAACTGTTAGTGACTATTTTTCTAAGTATCTAGATATTATTCCAATACAGTCAAAAACTGCAAAAACAATCATTGGAAAACTTGAAACAATATTTTCAAATCATGGTATTCCTAAACAAATTATAGCGGACAATGTACCATATAATTCATTAGAAGAGTTCATTAATTTTTCAAAGAAATTCGACATTGAGGTATTAACAAGCAGTCAAAAATATCCAAAATCGAACGGTTTTAGCGGGCGATGTGCTCAAATTTCAAAAAAGATGGTTAAAAAATGCAAAAAAAGTAAAACAAATCTATTGCTGGGATTTCTTGAGTACAGAAATATGCCAGTTAAAGGAGCAGAATACTCACCGGCACAAGTATTGATAAGAAGACAAACACGAACTTTGGTGCCAGGGAAAGATGAAATCTGTAATATCCCTGATAGGTGTTCTAAGATAGCAACCACAAATTTAAAAAACAATCACACTAACAAGAACTATTATGATAGGAATTCAAAAGAGCGTCAAAATTTCAAAATTGGAGAAAAAGTATGGGTAAGAGAAGGAAAATATTGGTACCCGTCAAAAATTAAAGATATACACACTAAATCACCTCGATCATACTATAGTAAAATACAAAATAGAAAGATTTAACGGCGAAATTCATTTTTCTTAAGAAAGCGATTAGAATAATAATAAATAATAAGATCTCTACACAAGTTGCATTTAACACTGATCCATCTTAAAGAATATAAATGATACAATAAATACTTTAATTAAAACTTCTCGTTTTCAAGTAAGCTTATTTGATCTCTAACTTATTTGATCGCTAATTTTTCATATATCCGAACTGATCAGCTAGAGTTCCGATTATTTTTCATTCATATATTTCAAAAGAAAAATTAAAAATTATATGCTAGCATATCTCATTACCATTTATTGAAATCATTGCTTCTACGTCAACAAAATGTCTACCCAAAAACTTTATTTATAAGCGTAGCGAAGCACGCCGGGCCCTCCTAGTATCTATTATCAAGAGATGCACCACGTACATCAACACTCATACCATTATCACGTCGACGATACAAAGCATAATAATTGACAGATTCTTTAGTATTTTCAGAAAAAGGTTTTGGAAAACTCTTACTACATTTACCATCTCTCATACAAACAGAATTGGGATTTAGAGCACCACATGGTCCATGCATCATATGACGTTTCACATATTCATGTAATTTAAGAAAAAGAATGGGATCAGCGATTTCAGTACATACAAATTTATTAATCATCTCATTTCCATCAATTCTATCTTCATCTGACAAATTTAACAAACACATCAGGCAGGAATTAAAGCACCAGTACGATGATTAAAAATATTATGAATTTTAAAATGATATATACCACGTGCAATTCATTTCTTCATTCACAACATTCATTTCACCATTAACACCATTCATGACACCATTCATTTATGAAGAAAAAACAGAAAAATCAAACACGGCTATTATGAAATATTTCTCTATAGCAGACTACAGACCTACAATCAATTTATCAATCAATTCGAAAACGAAAATTAACGAAATAAAATTTAGTGCAAAAATCCACTAAATTTTATTTCGTTTATTTTCGTTTTTAATTGATTGACAAATTGATTGAAGGTCTGTAGCCTGCTTATCATGTTTTGCACAGAAAGAACAAATCAATTTTATGAATTGTTTCTTTAATTTCTAATCAATAGAAAATATTTAAAATCAAAAAATAATAGTAATTAAATCAAAGAAAATCAAAGAAAAATAATAATAATAAAAAGACAAAGAAAAATAATACGTCTATCCACTCCTAAATCAATGCATAAACTAAATTGAAATTTGAAAAGAAAATATAATACTAAATAATAATAATAAAAAAACAAAGAAAAGACTTGGGCAATTCCATTTCATATTCTATAAGAGGGGGGGGGGCGTTAAATTCAAAAATACATTTTAATTTGTCTATAACTTTTTTATTTATGATCCGATTTGTGTGAAAAATCTTTAAATCTAAGTTACACTAATATCAGTTAGCAGTGAAAATTTTAAATGAATCCATCTGCGAATAAAAAAGCCTTAGGCTCCAAAAAGTTTTTTTTTAGCGTATTAATATATAAGATATAAAATCTGACAAAGGAGATATAGAAAGTTAGTAACATTCTCATTTTCACATTTTATGTCCAACACACTATTGTTAAACATACTATTTTTGTTCGTAAATAAACTAATAAAACGAGGGTGAATTCCACCACTTTTGTATACGCTAATAACGAGTCAGATCTATTATTACATGTATCATATTTCATCTAATTCGGTTATCAGGTACAGATGTTATTGAGCTTTCAAAAAAATAGGTGCTCGGAGGACCCTCCACTACTTTGTTCAATATCGCTAAAAAAAATAATCAGTTCATTGTCATACACATATTTGCATCTTTTTCCAAAGTGTCATCAAAATTCATTTACGATCGAATGTTGCATGCTCCCAACAAACATAAAAAACATGGTGGGAAAAACCATCTGTTGTATAATGTAATTGTATAGGCTACAATAGGGATAAACAACTAAAAAAAAAATTTTTAACCGGAATTGTCAAACCGGAAGTTGCTATGCAGAAATATTGGAATCAGCACTAAAATCTTATATACCAAGTTTCCATAAGATCGTAAGCCGAGATTAGAACTTATTGAAAATTTAAACTTAGAGGTGTTCGAAAGACCCCCCGCCATTTTGTTCAAATTTGAAATGAATCCAGATCTCTTATTTTCAAGTGAAATTGGATCATTTGCCAAAGTTCATCAAGATCTTATGCAGGAATGTCACGGGTTAAATTTTTCAACCATACTATTTTACTATGGGTATTAAGCTTTCGTCCTCATTTTTTTAATCCTGAGAATCTAACAGTTTGTTTGCAATACGGTTGGCACTAAAATCCCTAAATTTATATAATTAGATTCCGGCTACCTACGGAAGTACTTCAATGGAGCTCACATATATTTCTTTTGCATATCAGTTATTTAAAATAATTATACCACATCTTAATGTAATGCTCAAGCAGTGTCAACCGTCTAACCTGCAGGATGTAGTGATTTTTTATTTAAATGAATTTATGAAATATCTGTAATTTAGTTCATCCAACCAGCAAAGCTGTCAAAAGTCCAACCATTATTTTAATTAAACTAATCATTAATGGTTCCCTCATGGCAACGGTTTAAACGATTCTTTTCTCTTTTTGATTAAATACACAGTTTTATCTATGTTTTTTTCATTATAGTTCCAAAGTTAGTGTTATCAGTTACAAACTTTTTGTGTTAAGTTCTCCTACAAAACATGAAACGATATTTTAGGCAAATTCAAGGAAAAATATAAAAACTAATTTATCAATTTCACTCCACAATCATGATTATCTCTATAATACAATAAATCCATTAACTTTTCTTATATATTTTCTAAAATCTTTTTCAAAATTAAAAATAATTGGAAAATTTTCTTTACAACAAAATTAACTCATAACTCATGTGAAACCTCAAGCCATAGGAAAATTGAAATGAAAGATACCCATTTAAATATATGATGATGAGCTAAAGCCACCCAAAAAAAAATTGATTAAAATACAAAACAAAATCTCACAGTCGCCCACACACCCTATTATGAGTTTTTCTTTTAATTTTCAAACAATCTATTTTTTTTGTGTTTAGATCCTGAATCTTATATATAATTTTTATTTTGTTTTTCAATTCAGCTTCCACAAAACGTCTTAGAAAAACACGAAAAAAAAGAAATAAAAAAGAGAAAGAAAGTTTCCTTTTATACGAAATAACAAAAGTGAATTATGATTTATTTTTTCTGTGTTTTAAGTTGATTAGCTAAATTTGATTTCATTTTGGTGATTTGATTAGAGAGAGCTCAATCGATTTGTTATTTTCGTATGTTTTGGTTGAAAAATATGCTTATGAATTTTTACTTGTTGTTGTTATTATTTATGTGGAAAATGTTTGTAGATTATAAGCTCTATTTATAGAATCTAATTTGATTCAGTGTCTAGCTATTGATATTTACTTAACTGTGATTAAGTATATTTGGATGCTTCAGATAATTGATTTAAAGGAAACATTTGGTAAAAAGAAATTATAGCGACTTTGTATATATTTAGCTCACATTTGCTAATTAACATGTTCTAGTTGTTGTTTGGAATGAAATGAAATGCTTAATTAATTGGATGATTTAACCCTTTTTACTGATCAAAGTACGAATACTAAGCTCGTCAAATGATTTAATAATTCAATCATACATTATATACATAAGTAAACTCTCAATTGACATAGTAAAAATAAAACAAAATTAATTCAATTAAACTTTTTATTGCATTAAAAAAAAACTCATAAAAAGAAACATCAAGAGGAGTTAAAAAAAATCAGCTAATTTATAAAATAAGTTTGTGAAAAAGGTTTTTTATGTCTAATTGAATGATTTTTAAAAGTAAAAAAAAATAGTCCATTGATTTAAGAGTTGTTAAAATAAATTATGTAAGTAATTAATTAATACTGGTTAATTAAATTTTAAAAAAACATTCAATTTAATGGAACAGCGTTTGCTATACTTGCCCCATATTCATGCTCTTCTATTTATGGTAATTGTTTTAAAAAGCGTAGGTCCAAAAATACGCAAAGTGTTTATTGTACCAGTTCACCAGAATATTAGACAACTTCAAACGTAATTGGTAATTAGTGTTTCTCTTGCCCTCCCAGAGTGTAAATTTTACAACGGACGATTCAAATCATTCTCAATAAATACCAAAAAAACGGTTAACAAAGTTGATGAAAATAATAAATGTCTCGCTCATTTTTCATGTTGTTTTACTATTTCATACAAAACATAACGCAACATAAACAATTTGAGGAAATTTTTTAAAGCTCATTTGAGGTTTTTATCCCATTACACAAATTTTATTGTTAGTGGTATGTATACCAAAAATTTATTTTATTCTCAAACAAATAATGCCTCTGTTATTTTTTAGATATACTTTTATTTCAATTTAAAAGCAAAATACATTTATATTTTTTTGTCCAAATATAACCCTCTAAAAACAAAACGCTAATAGCCATTATACGAAGCAAATTTGAGGTAAAGTTATATTTGTTAGTGAGCAATATCAATGTTGCCTTCCTGAATGTGAAAATATAAACATGGAGACAAAAAAAAATTAATTTTATATATACCCAACCAACAATTCTGCTAGCCCTCGTTTTCTTAATTAAAGGTTAAAAGAATTTTGAATATATATTGTATGAATTAATTTTACATTATTCAAACCGAAAACAACATGATATCGGTTCAGGCAGTGTTTTGTTTCTAAACATTCCTTTGATGTTTCATTAAAATTTTCACGTTTTATTTAAATGGAATTGTTTTGTTAAAAAGAATTAATGAATATTAGTATACCTTTAAAATTATAAACTGTTATGCAAATGGAATAAAATTTGAGACTCAATTTTATTATAACTGGACATAATTAAAACTTACATCAAATTTTGTATGTTTTCAGCTTTATTCTATAAAACTTTAAAGTGAAGTGAATTATGCAAACTCTATCGACTTTGAATTATCAAATGTGATATGAAATTTATAATTTTTGGCACTATAAACAGTTTAAAATCATTTAACGGACAGATTTTTTATTGATGGCCAGACCTCGGGTTCAGTCAGTAATTTAATAGAAGAATTAATTCTAGGATAAATAATGTGGTGCAATTGTGCATAAATGGGCGTTGATTTCCTGTAAAAGCATCCCAGTAAATAATCATGTCAGAGAGAAAGAAACAGGAACAGAGAAACAGGAATAGAAACGAAACAGGGGTATACAAATTTAACTCGTGACGATTGCACCAAATTCTCCATAGCCCAAATGGGAAAAGATTTCAAAACAAGATTTAACGAACACATAAAAGAAAAAAAAACACGTATGGACCACTAAATCAAATTATGCATTACATACAAAAATGAAAAACACCTTCCTGAGTGGAAGTATCTGGAGTGACTGATATTTCAGTGCCGGTATTAAGAAGAATCTAACCTCCCACTATTTGCAAGGAGGCATTTAGTTTTTTGAATAAGGAGGGCAAAAAGAATAACGTTAACATTCTAAATGTCATTTTCGAATTGTAGATTTTGGACTTGATTGTGCAACAAAGAGACACCGAAATTTATTATAACTGGATTAGCAGTAGTATTGTCAGAGTATTGCGTAGGTAATAGAATTCAATAACTTAGTCTAGACAATAATATATTAAAACAAGCGTAAGCTGTCTCGAGAAACATAATGTGTAAGGTGCACGACTGAATGCACATTTCGTGCACTTTTTTATAACTTATTTTAAGTTTGTTTTAAATATTCTAGTGCAGTGTTTATCAACCGTTGGTCCGCGGGCCATCGAAGGTTCGCAGAAAAAGTTCAATGGTCCGCGAACTTTGTAACCCCCTTTTTGGGGATTACAATGATTTACGCCAATATAATTATTTTTGAAAAAAAAAACTTTCCTTCGCTTCAACAAAACATATATTTTTTCATTTTAACAAACCTGATATTCTTTTCACATTAATAATTTCTATGAAAAAGGTCCTAAAGAAAGATATTACAATTAAATAAAATAATTTGCTTTATTAATAAACATATTGGAATTATAAGGTTCTATTTTTTTGATGATACGGAAAACATTTTTGTTGTTGAATTATTCCGGGAGAATTACTTTTACCTTCAATAAGATAACATATATATTTAATCTTGTATTGTTTAAACCAAGTTTATTTGTAAAAAAATTTAATTTTAATTAAATAAAATTTATAATTGAAAAGTTCGGCTGTGATTTTGTTATATTGAAGAATAGTAAATTAATTTAGTTAAAGAATAGTTAAAAGAAAAAACTGTGATTATAACTTAAAGTTAAAAATAATTCAAAACTAAAAATTAAAGTTAAAGGTTTTTTATGGTTGATGTGAAACCCATTGAGTTTTCAATTTTATTTAAAAACCACGTCATAAAGTTGATTTCAATTACAGCTGTAACGGCAATTTATAAATCAACCTTTCTTTTGTATCAGTTTATATATCAGCTCTTTATATACTGCTATACAATTTTATATTAGCGGGATGAATATTATGTTTGATGTTACGGATACGAATACTAATTTGAACTAAAGACGAATTAATTGGAAAACTATTATTGGAAAACTATTAATTGATGAAAGTGGAACAAATTTATGGTGCTCTATAGAAAATAATGCTGCCTGCAATCTAGCCTAAGTTAATGTGGTTTAGATCTGGAATTTTAATCAAGAACTTCAACAAATTAGTTACTTTAGGAATTTGAATTCTAGTGCTAGTTGTCGTCATCATTACTATTGAAGTTTTCTTTCATCACTAATTTGGATTGGATTACTAAACTATATTCAACAAACATTCAATAACATTCAGTACGGAGCCATATCTAAGTTTGAATGACGCATCTTCCGGTGATATATAACAATGAAGTATATTCGATTAATTTTTATAAACTAAATTAACAATGCATTACATAGTTTTTAATTTTTATTAAATTATTTTTATGTTGAATTTATTTAATTTCTTTTTGTAATTCAATTTTTCTCTCTATTTCTTTTGTAGTTTCTTTCAGCTAAATTCAGGTTTCCACAAGCGCTTGGAGGACAAAGAATTGGCGGGAAACTAGTTAAATCAGGTTTTTTTATTTATTTAATTATTAATTTTTTTTGAAATTGATATCTAGTTACTAGTATAATTGAAAAGAGATAGTTTTTAAAATTAAATTTTTTTTTAAATCCTTAAATACTTAAAATTTAATATTCTTTAAATTTAGTTTAAATCTAATTTATTATACCAATCTTTAAATACGATAATTGGAATTTTTAATAATGATTTATTTAGAATACAAATCACGTTGTTTTGTTTAATAAATATTATGTTAGTTGGTAATTTCTAATTTCTTTTGTTTTGTTGTTTATTAATATGATGTAGTGACGTTTTTTTTGCTGTCCGGATATTATCTTATGTCGTCACTGTCTTATCCCCTACCTTCCCATTCCCTGCGATCTTTAATCACACGTTTAAGCCTTGAATCATCTCCCACGCCCACGTCTGAAACTAGCCAGAGCACCAGATCGCATCAAGGCCTCTAAACGAGTGGAAATTACTCGTAACACGCTTCGCGCGGGTTACAGTTGGCGCCCAAACTAACGGTCAAATAACCGGTTTCTACAATTCTAACAGTTCACAATATTTATTGTTCAACATTTTCGTTTCAATTTTTGATTAAAACTCTATCAATGTATTAGTCTTTATATGTTAATACGGTTTATTATAATCTCATAGATACAACATAACGATAAAGTTACATCTAACGATTAGAAGCGGTTGATTGAAATATCTATTAATTTAATGTTTTGATTTTCTTTTCCAGTTTGTTTTTGTCGTCATTTTTGTTATAGATGCTCACATTAGTTTCCACTTTTGGTGTTTTGACTCCTAGTGTTGGTTAGCATTTAGTAACTAAATTTAAGTCCAGTTTCTTATATTTAAGTTCTTTTATAATCCAATCCACTTTGTTTCGATTTGAAGCAACTTATTAAGAAACTAGGTCCTTTTTGGAAAACTTTCGTTACTAGCCGATTGGACCAATTGTTGAATCAATATGTATTACTTTTTTATTCCATTTTTCAACCCTATTCCTATCCTCATCCTTTTTAAAAAATCGCTTCCCTGGCAGTGAAGATATAGGACATTATCTGGACATATATTTTGCATACATCATTATTTTTTCTGTTGTTAGTGAAACTGAATTTCACTTCTAAAAATCCAAAATCGAATTTTTAATTTTTTCATTATAATTATTTGAGAAGCAATAAGATTTAGTTTCTTTTAATTGTTTCTTGCAAATGTAATTTATATTAACATATTAATAGAATTTATATTAACATTTTTTTTGCATTATTTAAATTATATTATACTTGTTGTTTGTTCTATTTAAATAGAGGTTTGATTGTTTTTTCTAATTATTTGATATTTTTATCATAACGTCACACTTCACATTATTTCTTACTATATATCTTAGAATTGTTTTTTTTCATTCAAAATGGATCCTCAACTCCTCGAGCCTGATGAGTTGAAAATAGAATGCGAAATTAGAAATATTAAAGGCTTGCAATCAGTTCAATTATCTTTGCTTAAACATTATTTAGAAGAAGAAGCGATTGGTAATGAGATTGCACCAAAGTCTGCTCATGCCGCTGCACGTTCAAATCCTAAAAGGGAAGTTGCATTGTGCGCAAAAAAATTAATTGAAATACAAGAATCTTTTAAAAATTCATTAAAGTCACCATCCGATCATCTAGGTTTAATTCTTTCGGCTATGAAAACGCGTGTGCAACATTTCCGATCTCGTCTATTGCGAATTTCAATCTCACCAGCCGTTGCCGAGGAATACCCTCCGACCATTAATCTTTGCGATGAAATGGTACATACATTAAACGAAGTGTCTGTAGAAAGTTCTGATTTAAATGAATCAATTCAAAAACTGGATGATCTCGACATTAGCACTGCTATTGTTATTATTAATAATGTGGAAGAAAGGTCTGAATCTGAACAAGATAATATTTCAGGTGCTGCATCTTATACTGGAACCATTCCTAAGCAACCACCGCTCTCTTCTGTATCAAATCAGTCTTCTTCTACTTGTCCAGTCGTTTCTCAACAAACATTTTTGAACCCTTCTATTCAACCAAACTCATTTGCTGATAACGTTGTTCATACCTCCGATGTCAACCTACATTCTAATTCAGTTCGTTTTAGCGAATTTCCATTAAAAATTGCACCTTCAACTTCTGGTGATAAATTACCTTATTTTAAAAGAATTCCGCCACCTATTTTGAAACAACCAGATTTAACAATCACATCTTCAAATACGAACACTGCTTTGTCTAGCTTATCTACACCTTTTGCCGATACGACAAAGCATCAGATGCCAATTTCAGTAGATAATAATAAACCAATTTACACCGATGATTTGATGAAAAATCGACTATTGTTACAGCAACTGATTGCAAAAGTATCGCAGTTAAATCCTACAGCATTAGAAAACATTGTTGGAGCCCCTACTACTGTTGAAAGTGGTCTAGTTACTTCCAGTCCAAATCATCATAATATGCACAACTCTCAAGAATTTAATAATCGTACTTCTTCGATGTCTGATAATTCATGTAGACCGTCAATTGTTCATCATTGGAATTTATATTTCGATGGCTCGAAAACCGGACTCAATGTGGAACGATTTTTATACAGAGTCGAAACTAACGCGTCCTCATATAATCTACCTGAATTTAGACTACTTACTGATATTCAACATTTGCTAAAAGGCAAAGCTTTGAACTGGTATTGGTCCTACAAGGAAACAAATCACCCTAGATCTTGGTCAGAGCTTAGCACAGCGATGAGAAAACAATTTCAAGACACGCGTAACGATTTCGATGTTCGACAGTCAATATGCGGGAGAAAACAACAACCTGAAGAAACATTTCAAGATTTTTTTACTGCAATCTCTGAGCTGACTCTTTCATTGTCTGCTCCTCTGAATGACTTCGAGTTGATGTTAATTCTACATGGCAACATGAGAACTGGCTTAAAAGAAAGACTAGCAGGAAAAAGATTCCAAACTTCTTCGGAACTGTTTGACGAATGCGTTTCAATCGAGTCAACCTGGAGGCAATTAGCGTTTGTTCCTGAACGGCAAATTAATTTTGGATCAAGACCCACCTTCTTCAATCGACCTGTCGATCCTCGTACTCGCCAAGTACATGAAATGGATGGTCCAATCGATGAAAATCCTCCTCCTATTGTTTTTCAATCGCGTATGCCTCAACAATTTCTTTCACAGCCTAATGTTTCAGCTTTCAACCCTTCATATAATTCTCCAGTTAATAAATATCCACCATTGGTATTTCCTAAACAGTTGTTTGAGAAAGTCAAGTGTTGGAATTGTGGTGTACATGGACATTTGTACTATCACTGTCCCAACGAACTTCAACATGTTTTTTGTCAAGGATGTGGCCAGTCTGACATCATATTTGAATATTGCGCTAAGTGTCAGGGAAACATGAGGAGGGAGGTGCGAATTGGGAGTCAACCCTTCCCGATTACTTCACAAATTCCCAACCAGAGACCCCGGATGGAAGAAACAGCATCGAATACCGATCCAGAGTTCTACCGGCGACTTTCGAAAAACAACCAAAAATAATTTCAAACCCTTCAAAATTTCAAACCAAATCAAATAAAATCTCACGAAATATCAAATACTTCCGCTTGCGTCGCTCTATTAAGAAATCTGTGGCTGCTGCTTGTATTGTTGATGGATTGGACGATCGCCCTTATGCTGATGTTGAAATAGCTGGTATCCCTTTACGAGGCTTACTTGATAGCGGTGCTAGCATAACGGTTCTTGGAAAAAGTTCTGAACAATTTTTGAAAAACTCAGGCATTCGCTTCTACAATCAACCTACTTTACTTTCTACGGCTTCTGGTGAAGCACAACGAATTTTAGGTCATATTAGAGCTTTCGTTTCATACGCTGGAAAACAACGTATGATGAGAATATTTATCGCACCTGGGTTAAGCCAGCAACTTTACTTGGGAATAGATTTTTGGAAACTCTTTAATATCAAACCCCAAATTATTGCAGACCTTACACTTAATACGCTTCCTTCTTTACCCCTTCCAGATCAACACTTACTTAATCTTGCTGAATCTGCTAAGCTAGATTATATTGTTAAATCTTTTCCTTCGTTTGCTCGTGAGGGTCTTGGTAAGACACACCTCCTTAGTCACTCCATCGATGTGGGCCAGGCTAAACCTATAAAACAGCGATTTTATCCTGTGTCTCCTGTCGTTCAAAAAGAGCTGTACGATGAGATAGATAGGATGTTGGCTTTGAGGGTCATCGAGGAAAGTTTCAGTTCCTGGAATAATCCTGTCACGATGGTCAGCAAAGCTAATGGTAAAAAAAGGTTTTGCCTGGACGCACGTAAACTAAATGACGTCACCGTTAAGGATGCGTATGGGTTACCAATAATTGACGGTCTTTTAAGTCGCTTAAAAGACACGTATTTTATCAGTACAATTGATTTGAAGGATGCATTCTGGCAGATCCCTCTTGATCCTGCATCCCGAGACAAGACAGCATTTACAGTTCCGGGTCGGCCATTGTACCAGTTCACGGTTATGCCGTTTGGACTATGCAACGCACCACAGACAATGTGTAAACTGATGGATAAAGTAATACCGCACCAACTCCATGATCAAGTATTCGTGTACTTAGACGACTTGCTTGTCATATCAGCTACGCTGGATGAACATTTACTACTTCTTTCTGAAGTAGCACAACGTTTAAGGCAGGCTAAGCTTACCATAAACATTGAAAAAAGCAAATTTTGTCTCACATACACACGCTATTTGGGATTTGTTGTTGGTGGTGGTCGCTTACAGGCTGATCCAGGAAAGGTAGATGCGGTTGTGTCATTTCCTATTCCTAAAACTCCTCGTCATGTTCGGAGATTTCTGGGCATGTCGGGTTGGTATTCCCGTTTTATCCCAAACTACGCTTCTATTGCCTCTCCGCTAACCGATCTACTCGGTAAGAAAAAGTTTCTATGGTCTGATGCCTGTCAGAATGCATTTGACGATATCAAAAATAAACTGACTTCTGCCCCCGTTTTGGTTCACCCTGATTTCCAACGCCCTTTTTATATACAATGTGATGCGTCAAAGAGTGGAGTTGGTAGTGTTCTGTTTCAGAAGGATGATGAAGGATTCGATCACCCCATCGCATTCTTTTCGAGAAAATTAAACCGATCTCAAAGAAATTATAACATTACTGAGTTGGAATGTTATGCGGCCGTATTAAGTGTAAAGAAATTTAGACCGTATATTGAAGGTTACGAGTTTGTCATAATTAGCGACCATGCAAGTCTTCAGTGGTTGAATCAACAAAAAGACCTAACAGGACGTTTAGCTCGTTGGAGTTTGAAGCTCCAAGGATTTAATTTCAGAATCATTCATAGAGAAGGGAAGAAAAACGTTGTTCCAGATGCTCTCTCTCGAACCTTTTCATCTGAAGCGCTAACAAAAGAAACAGTTGAGTCTCTATGCCTAAACGATGATGCATTTCGGTCTTCTGATTATGTGAGTCTTGTCGAAAAAGTTAGGACTTTATCACAAAAATGTAATTTGGTTGTACGAGATGGAAGGGTTTTCATCAAAACAAATAATAGTGATAATTTGGCTGATCCTTTGTATCGTTTGTACGTTCCTGAAGTTTTAGTACCTGAAATTTTAAAATCACATCACGATTCTCCTTCAGCTGGTCACGCTGGCATTGAAAGGACGTTTGAGCGTTTGCGCCGTTTGTACTACTGGCCCAGTATGTTTAGAGATGTCAAGGAATATGTAAATAACTGTAATATTTGTAAAACATGTAAAGCTCCTAATTATTCCACACGACCTCCAATGGGAAGCTTTCACTTACCTACTATTCCTTGGCAACGTATATTTATTGACTTTCTTGGCCCATATCCAAGAACTCGATTGGGATTTTGTTATGTAATGGTAGTTATTGATCATTTTAGTAAATTTGTCATCCTAGAATCTTTAAGATCAGCTACAACACAGACAGCAATACAAGTTTTACAGAAACGGATTTTCAACTTATTTGGTGTACCAGAATCTATTGTTTCTGATAACGGGAAACAGTTTATTTCTAAAAATTTTAAGTCCTTTCTGTCAAAACTAAATATTGCACATATTCTAACTCCAAAATACAGCCCCCAATCGAATTCATCGGAACGAGTAAATCGAACCTTATTATCAGCAATACGTTCCTATTTAAAAACAGATCATCGTGAGTGGGATGCTCATTTAGATGAAATTGGAGGTGCACTGCGAACAGCGTTACATGATTCTATTGGAAAAAGCCCATATTACGCTCTGTTTGGTCGACATATGATTAACCATGGTGATCAGTACCAGGTTTTACGTGAACTTCAGTGTCTAGGCGAATCGGAAGTAGAAACATTGAATCCTTCAACGCACCTTGAAATAATGAGAAATAACATAATGGTAAGGTTAAAACAATCGTCACAACAGCATGCCAAGCAATATAACTTGCGGAGTCGTCAAAGGTCATTTTCTGTGGGACATTCAGTATATGTCAGAAATTTTCCTCAGAGCGATGCCACAAAAAGATTCTCGGCAAAGCTCGCACCAAAGTTCATCAAAGCAATAATTAAAGAGAGGATCGGAAATGTTGCATATCGTTGTGTGGACGAAAAAGGTAACAACTTAGGGGTATATCACCTGAAAGATATTCAAAACTCATACGCAATGCATGTTTAGTTTTTCCTCTAATCCTTTATTTTATATCTTTTGCCCGGCTTGAGACTTCTCATGGGTCGTAGGGCAGCACCACGATTTGTAACCCCCTTTTTGGGGATTACAATGATTTACGCCAATATAATTATTTTTGAAAAAAAAAACTTTCCTTCGCTTCAACAAAACATATATTTTTTCATTTTAACAAACCTGATATTCTTTTCACATTAATAATTTCTATGAAAAAGGTCCTAAAGAAAGATATTACAATTAAATAAAATAATTTGCTTTATTAATAAACATATTGGAATTATAAGGTTCTATTTTTTTGATGATACGGAAAACATTTTTGTTGTTGAATTATTCCGGGAGAATTACTTTTACCTTCAATAAGATAACATATATATTTAATCTTGTATTGTTTAAACCAAGTTTATTTGTAAAAAAATTTAATTTTAATTAAATAAAATTTATAATTGAAAAGTTCGGCTGTGATTTTGTTATATTGAAGAATAGTAAATTAATTTAGTTAAAGAATAGTTAAAAGAAAAAACTGTGATTATAACTTAAAGTTAAAAATAATTCAAAACTAAAAATTAAAGTTAAAGGTTTTTTATGGTTGATGTGAAACCCATTGAGTTTTCAATTTTATTTAAAAACCACGTCATAAAGTTGATTTCAATTACAGCTGTAACGGCAATTTATAAATCAACCTTTCTTTTGTATCAGTTTATATATCAGCTCTTTATATACTGCTATACAATTTTATATTAGCGGGATGAATATTATGTTTGATGTTACGGATACGAATACTAATTTGAACTAAAGACGAATTAATTGGAAAACTATTATTGGAAAACTATTAATTGATGAAAGTGGAACAAATTTATGGTGCTCTATAGAAAATAATGCTGCCTGCAATCTAGCCTAAGTTAATGTGGTTTAGATCTGGAATTTTAATCAAGAACTTCAACAAATTAGTTACTTTAGGAATTTGAATTCTAGTGCTAGTTGTCGTCATCATTACTATTGAAGTTTTCTTTCATCACTAATTTGGATTGGATTACTAAACTATATTCAACAAACATTCAATAACATTCAGTACGGAGCCATATCTAAGTTTGAATGACGCATCTTCCGGTGATATATAACAATGAAGTATATTCGATTAATTTTTATAAACTAAATTAACAATGCATTACATAGTTTTTAATTTTTATTAAATTATTTTTATGTTGAATTTATTTAATTTCTTTTTGTAATTCAATTTTTCTCTCTATTTCTTTTGTAGTTTCTTTCAGCTAAATTCAGGTTTCCACAAGCGCTTGGAGGACAAAGAATTGGCGGGAAACTAGTTAAATCAGGTTTTTTTATTTATTTAATTATTAATTTTTTTTGAAATTGATATCTAGTTACTAGTATAATTGAAAAGAGATAGTTTTTAAAATTAAATTTTTTTTTAAATCCTTAAATACTTAAAATTTAATATTCTTTAAATTTAGTTTAAATCTAATTTATTATACCAATCTTTAAATACGATAATTGGAATTTTTAATAATGATTTATTTAGAATACAAATCACGTTGTTTTGTTTAATAAATATTATGTTAGTTGGTAATTTCTAATTTCTTTTGTTTTGTTGTTTATTAATATGATGTAGTGACGTTTTTTTTGCTGTCCGGATATTATCTTATGTCGTCACTGTCTTATCCCCTACCTTCCCATTCCCTGCGATCTTTAATCACACGTTTAAGCCTTGAATCATCTCCCACGCCCACGTCTGAAACTAGCCAGAGCACCAGATCGCATCAAGGCCTCTAAACGAGTGGAAATTACTCGTAACACGCTTCGCGCGGGTTACAACTTTTTTATGTTTTTTACCAATTACAATTTTATTTTATTCGAGTGCTTTTTCACTCCTTAAATGTGAATACTGTTTCACAAATTAAAATATTTTGCCTAATCTATTTTTATTTCTAATACGAAGGAAAGCATCAAATTTGAAGTAAAAATTAGGAGTGTGAGTATTTGAAAAAAAAAATTAAATTGCGTGATTGCTGCGAAACACAGTATTAGTATTTCATTGGGTTGGGTCAGTATATAATGAAATATTTTATTTTTCGAACACAAGTTTACAAATGTGGAAATTTGCGAGGGAAAAAAATTCATTAAAAACGAATCCAATACAACGTTTTATTCTTCCAACAGAGTAACATGCATTAGTTTAAATTAAATTATTTTAAAATTCATTAATAAAACAAGTTAAACGAAAAAAAAATGAACTTTGCTTCATGTTTTTTTTACCATAAATTCCAAACACATAAATTTTATTCAATTTTATTCTATTTTTATTTTATTTAATTGTTATTTGTTTGGTACTTTGAAAATAAAATTACCTAGAATGAAAGATATTATAGTCCAGTAACTTTGTCACTTAAGAGTATGGAATAGTATGCGTCAAATCCGGTAGTTCTGATTTTTTGAATGAATAATCCAAGTTTGTGACCTCGAGCGCCGAACGTAACTTCGTTAAAAATCAAAAAAAACGCGAAAAAATCGTTATTTTTTCAAATTTTGGCGATTATAACCCTAGGGGACTAGTTTTTTCTCTAACCTTTTTTTAGGACGTTTTTAAAGTAGACTAAATTTCCTACAATATGATACTAGAACTGTCTCTGTAGACCCAATAGTTTCCGAGATTAAGCCTTTTAAAGTTTATCACTTTTTCGAGCTTCGTAGTTGTTTTCAATATACCTTTGTAGAGTTTTCTATATCCCTGTCCTAATAATTGTATTAATAAATATATGATAAATATTAGTTGTATTAATAAAGAAGATTATGTAATTGTACCTGATCATTTTTGTGGTTACAGTAGCAGATATCCCAGAAGGTGACGATCTCTGCGATGTCGAAATAGAGGATGACTTGTGGGCACAAGGCGTCGACGATTCGTCACCATCCACTGATGGGGATATGCCATCCAAATACGTTGATCCAGATACGGATGAACCTAAAGCGGGACCTTCCAAGAGGGCTAAATTAATTTAATTTTTTGATGTTGAATGTTACTAAATTTCCTAACAAATAAACTTTCTTACTTTTGTTGTACTTATCTTTTTTACTTCATTATTCGTAGTTTAGCTCAAACATCGTCGTTCACACTTCTCATTTTCTTTTTTAACATCCCATCATAAAAGTACAGGGCTTCGATAGTATATTAAGGGTCAAAATTCATTTGGAACGAAAAAATTGCAAAAAGTTGCGAAGTTCGAAAAAATGATAATCTTTGAAAGGCTTAATCTCGGAAACTATTGGGTCTACAGAGACAGTTCTTCTATCATATTGTAGCAAATTCAGTCTCCTTTAACGTCCTAAGAAAAATTAAAAAAAAAAACTAGTCCCTTAGGGTTATAATCGCCAAAATTTGATAAAACAACTAACAAAAAACGATTTTTTCGCGTTTTTTTCGATTTTTAACGAAGTTGCGTTCGGCACTCGAGGTCACAAACTTGGATTATTTATTAGGCCAACATCATAAACAAGTCTGCAAAAAATCAGAACTACCGGATTTGACTTATACTGTGATGTATAAAGTTACTGGACTAAAACTTTGAAAGGCTTAATCTCGGAAACTATTGGGTCTACAGAGACAATTCTAGTATCATATTGTAGCAAATTTAGTCTACTTTAAAAACGTTTAAAGAAAGGTTAAAGAAAAAACTAGTCCTTTAGGGTAATAATCGCCAAAATTTGAAAAAATAAAGATTTTTTCGCGGTTTTTTGATTTTTAACGAAGTTGCGTTCGGCGCTCGAGGTCACAAACTTGGATTATTAATTAAGCCAATATCATAAACAAGTCAGCAAAAAATCAGAACTACCCGATTTGACGCATACTGCTATGTATAAAGTTACTAGACTATTAGTTCTAACTACTAATATTAATAAGAATTAAAAAACCAAAAAACAATCATGGAAAAAAATATGGAAGGGCTGAAATGTCACAGCTCTGAGATATCAAGACTTCAGTTTGGGTTAAGGATTTTGATATAGTTTTCGGCAAAAAACTTTTATGAGGACATGGTTTTTAGTTTTGGGCAGCGATGTATATCAAACAATAACTCTTTGTTAAAGGACACGTATTTTTTTATCTCTGTTTAGAAATTTATTACAAAACTAACACGAAACATCAATACGTTGCCGGAAAATCATAACAGATCATAAATTAACATAATTTAGTGAAAAGATGATACAATCAGCAAACTACTCAAAAAACTCTCCATGTAGCGTTTAAAGGAAATATTACAAAATCACATATTCATATTTCTTTCAAAATTCCAAAAATATTCCAAAAATTAGATTAAAATCAAATACTTAAACTTTTTCTAAATTCCAATATTCTTCCAAAAATTCTTAAAAATTCAAACTTTTCCAAAATTCTAAAAATATTGCAAAAATTATTACAAAATCAAAAATTCAAACTTTTTCTAAAATTCCAAAAATTATAATAAAATCAAAAATTTAAAATTTCTCAAAATTCTAAAAACATTCCAAAAATTCTTACAAAATCAAAAATTGAAACTTTTTTCAAAATTCTATATATATATGTAAAATTCAAAAATTCTATTTTTTTCAGAATTCTAAAAATATTGCAAAAATTATAACAAAATCAAATATTTGAACTCTTTCTAAATTCCAAAAATATTCCAAAAATTAGAATAAAATCAAATATTTGAACTCTTTCTAAATTCCAATAATATTCCAAAAATTCGTAAAAATTCTCTTTTTCCAAAATTCTGAAAATATTCCAAAAATTCGTAAAAAATCAAAAATTGAAACTTTTTTCAAAATTCTAAAAATATTGTAAAAATTATAACAAAACCAGAAATTGAAAAATTCCTAAAATATTCCGAAAATTAGAATAAAATCAAATATTTAAACTTTTTCTAAATTCCAATAATATTCCAAAAATTCTTAAAAATTCAAACTTTTTCCATAATTCTAAAAATATTGCAAAAATTATTACAAAATCAAAAATTAAAATTTTTTTCAAAATTCCAAAAATTGTAATAAAAACAAAAATTTAAAATTTCTCAAAATTCTAAAAAAATTCTAAAAATTCTTACAAATCAAAAATTAAAACTATTTCCAAAATTCTGAAAATCTTGCAAAAATTTTACAAAATCAAAAATACAAACTTTTTCAAAATTCCAAAAATATTTCAAAAACTATAACAAATTCAAAAATTTCCATGTCCAATTTTATTTTCAATTACGTTTACGTTATAAAAACAGCTGATTTTTTTTCCAAAAAATTGGCTAAAATAATAAATGAAACCATTTTTTGACACACTTGACATTAATTTTATTTTTTTCCAAAAAATTGGGTAAAAAAATAAATAAAAATCTTTCTTTTGACCACATATGACAACATTTTTTGGCAAACTGATAATGCCATAACTCTCAATAGTAATAATAAAATTTCATTTCAAACAAATAATTAGTTTTATTTTTTTTCCAAAAAATTGAATAAAAAAATAAATAAAAATCTTTCTTTTGACAACATTTTTTTGACAAACTTCTAATGCAATAATCTAGATTTTGGTCTCGCATACCAATCCCGACTATCAAGGTTACTCCAAATTCAATGTTCCTACTCCTAATCACTTAAAATGAAAGTTTTTTAAGCAAAAAATATGCAAATTTCCTTGTTTTGACACACTTGCCGATTTTTTTGACACACTTTCGGTACAGTTATCGAACACATCGTTCTTTCGGCTCTATCCATTGAGTAAACCTATTTTTAGAAAAAAAATTTTTGAAATCCGTCCAGCAGTTTTCTAGATTTCATAGGTTTGTGACGGCCGGACGGCCGGACGGCAGACAGACAGACATACATTTCTTTTTGCTTTTTTAGAATCAGTAGGTTCTTAAATGTCGAGAGCCAAAAGAAGTGGGGTAAGAATTTCACTTTTAGCTCATGAATGTAATACTTAGGTCTTTCAGACCGAAGTAATAAAATACATTATATTATAAATTGAAAATATATGTGTGTGATTGCATATGTAAATGATGCGTCCATTTTTTCGCCATATAAAAGCGATACAATTAAATGAAAAAAACATCAGAAATCAATATATTTTAGTATTTATTTAGTATTATTTTTTTAGAATTTTCTTTATAATTATAATAAAATAAATTTAAATATCAGTAAACTGACAAGAAACAAAGCAAACATTCACCTGTCAACCTTGTTTTGTGTCGGTTTACTGAAATTGAAATTTATTTATTTTAATGATATAGAAAATTCTGGGAAATTAATATTATTTTTATATGCATGTCAAATATTAAAATATTTTGATTTCTGATGTTTTTTCATTTAAATTGTATCATTAAAAAATAGCAAAATATTAAAAAATATAATCATTTTTTAAATTACTTAAATTAATTATTTATAGTGCCCGTTTGTTTATAGGGTTCGGTTTTTATAACGAACTATATTGGTGAAAGTAAAACGTGTTTTTATCATTATCTCGTATACCATAAATCCAATGGGCCTGAAATTTTGTAAGCGTATGTACTAACCTATTTGTATGTATGTACTAACCTATACACACAAGATGACGGGTGAAAAAATAAATAAACCTTTTGTTTTTTCATGACTAAAAAGTGAGGCTTTTGAGAAAATACACTTTTTATCGAGTCAAGTGGGGCATCATATGCAAGGGTTTGACTTCCGTACCCGAAACGTGATCATACAGAGTTTGATAGATTTCTAACGAAAAAATAAGCAAAGTCTTACAAATATATTCCTATGTTTTTAGGGGATGGAAGTGAGGAAGGGTTTTTTAATTATCATCCAATTATTTTTTGTATTTTTAATAGACCAGGGTCGATAATTTTTTAAACCAAAAAAATTAATAGTAGGATGAAACCCATTAAAAAAGGAGGGGAACATTATAAAAATATACTATAAACTAAACACAAAAAATAGCACTTTGGCCCCTAATTAAATAATATACTATTTTTTTAAGATAATGTAAAACAAACACAAAAAAGTTGATCAAGTGCAAATAAAATTCAGTCGCCGCAGCTTCCGTGAACGAAGAAAAACAAAACATCAAAAATAATTACCAGAAAGTTGTATTGCAAAGTCTTTATATTGCCGGACCATAGTCAGTAGGCACAAAAAAATGTATTTGCCTTAAAAATGTTAAAAGTAATATCAGTAATAAATTTATACAAATGATACGAAGAATGTTACAATCGATTGAAATTTTATCCATACATCAAAATTGGTTTATAGACCAGGGCCTTTAAAAATAATAAAAAGTGAAAAAAAAATAGTAGGATGAAACCCATTAGAAAAGGAGGAGAATATTAAAAAAAGAAAGGAAAAATAATTTACGGGCGATCTGAGGTCGGGAAGGGGAAGGGGTGAGTTTTTAAGGGTAAAAAACGGTTTATCTCGATTTCCGGCAAAACTGAAAGTTCTATGGAAAAAAATTAAATGACAAAGTTGTAGGTAATAGAAAGATCTAAAACTTTTTTATGAACACTTTTTTCACATAACCTCAAAATTTACGTGAAAAATTCAAAAAGCCAAGTTTTTGGTTTTTTATTTTATCTTTTACAAAAAAATTTTTTTTCACGAAATTTGGTGAAAACTTACCTTTTTATGTCCCAAATACGCTGTAATTTATTTGATTTGAAATATTTATTTTTTCACCTTATTTTGAATTAATATCGAAAAAGCACCCTAATTTTCCATCGCAAATTCACCCGTCAAAATATACACTATTATATACACTACCAATAATACACTATTTTTTCGGCAAACGTTTAAATTTTTTTACAAATATGAAATTAATACATCAAATTTTTTATAAATATGATTTAAAAAGGTAATATGAGGTAATAAATTTTCGGAAATTAATTTTTACAAGGGGTTATCCCGTGGGCTCCGCGGGAAATAAGTAAAAAATTTCAAAAATTTATATTGGCTTATATACAAAACACAACTATCATATCATTTAAAAAATTCTCTATGAAATTTCTCATGTTTTTGCTTTAAACGATTTAAGTTTGTTTGTGAAGTATATTAACTACTCTAAATCAAGCATAATAGTACTATATATAGCATCTTTTTACCTATATAGGTCCAAAAGCAAAGTTAAAACTGTCAAAAATTTCCATGCAATATATGGACATTTTTGATCTTTTCGTGTTTTTTATGTGCTAGCTAAAATACATTTTTATTTGCCTACATAGTAAAGTGTTAATTTATTACTGTGATTTGCGGCTTTAAAGTATCACTTTTCAACTATTTATTTTGTTGTCATAGCTACGTCCAAAAAAGTAAAAAGCATTTGTATTTGTTTAAATTCTATGAAAAATAAAAATTTTTATCAAAGTAACCCTTAAATTCAAAATTTCATTATCCAATTAAAATAGTTGTTATCATTTGTTGTCATAGCTACACAATAATTTGGAAAAAATATTAAATATTTTGTCAAAGGTTGTTCCACATATTTTTATTTTAAAATTTATGAAAATTTATAATTTTAATTTAGAATAAACTTTTCTTAAAATATTTTGCTTGCGGCGAATAAAAAATAGTATATGTTGCACGGACGTTAGCTATTTTGGACTTAATGTGGATGCAAATCTCGGCTAGCGCCTCGATTTGCAAACTCCACATCCGTCCAAAATCTTTAGCTTTACGTCCTAGCATCATAATGTACTATTTACATATTATGCTTAATATATTCAATAAGCAAATTAAAAATTTTTAATTTTAGTACAATGAAAAATTTCATTGACAATTTTTAAAATTATTGGAAGTTGTGTCCAACCCTTTGTAAATTTTGTGATTTTTTTCTCATATATCGCTTTTGCGGTGAACACCACCGGAACAGAAAAATTGCCCAATACTCATTGTTTAACATCTTACTGATCTACATTTAAATTGTATAATTTAATTGAAGAAAGTATTTTAAGAAATGTTGTGTCAAAAAGTGAGAAAATAGACCTTTAATTATGTACTTTCCTCAATTTGTTTCCTCTTTTTTTTTTTATTAAACTTATTATAAAAACCATCTTACTATTTAATGTAAAAATTATTCCTTTAAAGAGGTCTATGATACTTTCGAAATTCGAACTATTTTTCATAATAAATATTACATATCTTGTAACTAATACAAAATAAAAAAGATTTAATTAATAAAACATCAACAAAAGTTATAAATATATGTATTATGTAACTTAATTAAAAACAATGCCCTGAATGCATTCTAGTTTTTATTAAAACTTCAAATAACTAAACAAAATGACGTCACATGATCTTTTATGATAAAGCTGTTATACTGCAAGAGAAATACTCAAATAGTAGTTTTTCATTTTCCTTATTTTAGTTCACAGGAATGAAATTATCGGAAACTACTATTATATGATTTTTACCACTGCCTGTCAAAAAACTAATTAATTTTCTTGTTAATATCGAAATTATAATAATTTGAACGAAACGGGAAATGACAGTGCAATAAAATGCTATAAAAACTGCATTATCGTTCAAATTGCATTATCGTAAAATGAAATGTATGTATGAATAAAATAAAAGTGTATAAAAAACAATAATTTTAATGTTATTTAAAAAATAAATAAAAAAAAATGTGCAACAACCAGGATTCGAACTTCCAACCTATAGATCATCGCTCGACTGATGATCTACCCATATTGCAATTTGAACGTTAGTAAAACGATAGACTAAAGGATAGATAAAGATTGAACGTTACGACCGTATAGAGGGATAGACTCACGGCTATTATATTATAGATTGATTGATTTTAATTTATTAAAATGACCTGAAATGAATGGTGTTTGAACAAACTCATAATCTCATGTATGTTACTTTACTACCACCGTAAAAATATGAAATTTGCGTTACTGCTGTCGTAAAAATATGAAAATTACTTTACTGCCGCAGTAAAAATATGAAAGTTAATTTACTGCCGCCATAAAAAAAAAAGACGTTACTTTACAGCCGCTTGGATTATACGTCACAAAGTAAGACTTTAACCTTCCCCCTAGCGGGAGAACGGTTTAGCTTTACAGCCGTTCGTCGGACAATTCTTTTTCATTCTTCCATTCGTTCATTCTTTTATTTATTATTACTATCATTAAATAAATTTCGTTTCGCTTCCTTTTTAATTATTCGTAAAACATGCATCTGAAATGTTTGTTCATATATGTGCTAAGTCGTTTTACGACATGTGAACGGTATAGCACACATTATGTGCATGATATGTTTTATGCACAATTTTGAGCACAGGGATTTTCTTTCATATATAATTAATGCATATTTCAGGCATATTGTGCATAGAATCTGACAGTAATTGCTAAGCTGTTTACACGAGACATAAATGTTGGTCTCTGACACACAGACACTTAATCTCAGACACCGATAAAATTTAAGTGTCTGAGAGAAGTGTCAGAACAGAACTGTTTACACGACACATAAATATGTGTTTAGTTGTGCAATATTTTAATTGTTTTTGCAGTTTAATTTTAAAGTATTGCTTATTTAAAAATATTAACTGTTGTTTTAGTCATTATTTTGTCGATAAAAATAAGTATTTTATATATATGTAGTAATTTTTGGTTTGGAAATGGGTAGAGAAAAAACAGGAGCTTGGGACGAGGGAGATTATTTTTCTTGAACAACTGTTTATTTGAAGCTTCAATAGCCTTAAATTCTGTAATACGATATGTATTAGTGGATTGAATTTCGTTATGCGCGAAAATATAGTAATTGTAAAGAAGCATTTTAATTTAAATAAATATAGGTTTTCTGAGAGTTTTTCTGAGTGAATGCTTCTGAGTTCTGACTGGGTTCTGACTAATAAAAGCAGTAGAAAAATATAAAATATTTGCAGATTAAATGCGTTTGCGCAAAAACCGCATTTATTGAAAAGAAACGTTTACGCTAGATGAGCAGGTTTTCTTAAGAGTTTCCTGCACTAATTGAACAAGTCGATTTGTTAAAAGATCAGATAAATAAAACTAAATAAAACCAATAAAAGCAGATATCAGATATATGGTAGAATAATTTTCGTGTCTTTAGAAAAATTGTAATTATTGAAAAGGAACACTTAACAGTTTTTGAGAAGATTAATGGATTAATAGAAGTAATTCGAAAGTGCTAGATAGTTACATATATTTTATTGTTATTTTACAAAAATTTTTTTTATTAAAATGGAGTAGTGACGTCTACGGGAGAGTATTTCTAAATGTTTTTTTTTGTTTTTGCTACATGTCTCTGAAAAACTTTGTTTTTGCTGTACGTCTCTGTGCAAAACTAAAGCAAATGCACCATATTAGTTTTTTCCAAGAACTATATATTTTAATTTTTAACACGTATTAAAATCTTCATATCTTGGAGCCCGATGTTTCCATTCCTTTATATCTTACATAATGAATTCATTAATTTTCGTCATTTGTAAATTTTTTTCGTACAATAGAAAGTTTTAGTAGCCAACCATTAGTCTTTAGTATAAACGGCTCAGATTAAATATAAATCCATGCATCAAAAGAGAATCTGGTCAACCAGAGAACTTTTACTTACGATATATACAAATTTACAGAATTGTTGCACTATTTTTGATTTAATTGTGGAGTTTTCAAAAGCTTTTCGGCCAACGTGGCTAATAAAAAATTAATGACCTTGCCAGACTACATAAGCTCCGTCGCTAGCTTTGATGCTGAATTATTAAGGCAGACATCGAGTGTCAGAAAAATTAAATGACTCAGATACACAACCCCCTGAAAATATGTTTCGAGTAGGATTAGCATACCAAAATTGGCAAACCAGGCCAAAGACCAAAGGCGGCTAACGATTAAAAGTAATCGCTGATATTTACGATCGAGTTGCATACAATATTTTTCTCTAACTATTTTCTATCATATGAGTGCAAATATTACATGCGTTCTTTTAAAAGAAAATATGTGCTCAAACTAGCTTTTGAGTAGATCATAAAGAGAGTTTTTTGGTTGTGCATTTGAAAGCAAATTTGAGAAGTATCTTCAATTCCTATTAGTAATTCCGAAATTTCTAATTCAAAATTATTAGATGTAGTATTCTTAGACAAACCTAGGGTTTTGATATTCATCATTCATTTTTCTGCATTTTTAAAGACTAGTATCTTTAGAAAACCTAAAACAAATTCGACTTTTGGGTAGCAAAATTATCGACAGTAAGACAGACCGTCTACTGAGATAATCAGACAGACAGCTAACACAGTCACACCAAAACATTTTTTGAAACGAAATTCCTAATTTTTGCAAGGAAGGATCAGGTTGTTTGATAACCTTGTGTACTCCAGTCCTTTCTATTGACATATGAGTTAAATTGAAATACCACTTACCACTGAAAATAGCATTGAGATAAAAAAAAAAAGAAAAAAACAATAAATAAATAAATAAAGTAAAAAAAAAATAAAGATTATAGCTTTGTTGTTCTAGCGGATGAACTGTATTCAGTCAACAGTACACTCTTAATCTTAGCTGTTGAATATTACTCGATGATAGCACGCATACATTACAATTGAATATTTACATACTAATAAACCATATGCCGATTCTGGCTTTTCACAAAATTTGGCATACAGATGGTGAATTTTCCCTTTGGTTTTTTCCCTTACAGATAGTGAATTAGAATAAAAGTAATATAAAGGGGTTGAAATCTCAGAGCTTCGTTCAGGATTTATGGCGCTATACAGTTTTCGGCAGAAGGCTTTTATAAGTATATTGTATAAGTATATATGCTGTTTAAAGTCACATTAGTTTAGATAAAAAGTATCTAAAAACGATGATCGATTTCTTAAGAATTCTATCAAAATCTTAAAAATTCTATTAAAATTTTTGCCGAAATTTCTATTCATTTGTAAATTTAAATGAATATTATCCTATCTTTAATATAATAACTCAACAACTTCCATTGAAACATATAAATCCATACCCAAGCACAAATAAATGTCCAAAACTACAAAGCTTTCAAAATTCTTTTAGAAATTTAATCAATTCTTTTTTTCTATTTCAAGCATTTTCTTATCAACAATAACAACAAGAACAACAACATAGCACCAACAACAACGAACCAAAAGAAAAAACTATTTCATAATCTTATTTCTTAGTTTACATCAACTAAATGTTTCATGATTTATTGGCTTTCATAAGAACTACAACTTAATATTTAAGAAAATTCTATAAGAACACCAATAAACAAACAAAACATGAAACTTATAGTATAGAGATATGTGCTTTCAAGTGTCAAAAGTTCGGATAAAATAATATTAAATAAAAAACAATTTGTTTTTTATTAAACTTTTTCGATGTTTTTCCCTTATTGTTTAGAATAAAAAAGTATAAAAATATTTTTCGACAAAATTTAAAAATTAAATAAAAATAAAAATTTATAGTTTTAAATTAATATATAAACAAGAAAATGATTTATTATTTTTATCTTGATAAATATTTTAGTGTTTATTTAGTTTTGTTATTTTTTATAATAAAATTAACAAAGTGTAACGAAAACAATGGTAATTCAAATAATAGCAATAGTAACAATTTGTTAATGATTCGTCATGGACGATCACGTGGACGACATTCTTCGGAAAAAAACCATATTCGATGGGGCTTGAGAGCTTTTGATAATCTTACATTAGACTATGTGTTTGATAGTTTTGAACAGGATAATGATTCGTTACAATTTGATTACTTGAATAATAGTTACATTAATAACAGCAGTCGTTCTTTGGAAACAACAACACAACAACCAATTTCAACATCGGTTACATCATCATCATCATCTACGATCGATTTTAGTCATTATTTTGACTATGGACAAAAAGTTGTTTTAACTGAAACATCAAAACAACCTAGAATATCTATTAATATGACATTGTATGCTGTGAATGGAACAAAAAGAAGATTGGGTAAGTTGATGTAGATATATAAAATTTAGGTTTTTGGACTTTAAAGATTTTCTAAACACCAAAAACAATTATCCACCCTAACAAGTCCAGAACAGAAATAAACTTTTTAAAATTTAGCGCCTATTTTTTAAATTTAGATTTAAGTGAGCAAGTTTTCTCTTCGTTAAAACAAAATTTTGGATGAATTCAATTATCATGTTCTAGTTTAAACATGTTTTCACTTAAATAAAGTTTCTGGAACTACTAATGTTACGTTTCTGGAACCACGATTCAGAGTGGTTTGTTGCACCTAGAATACGATTAGATTTATTCGAAGCTTTTGATCTCCTTGTTTTAATATTGGTCGAATTTAACGTCCATGTAAAAATTTATTTAGCAATAAATTATAAGTTTTATTCTCGTTCAGGCTTAAGATTTTAATTACGATCGATAAACTGTTTTCCTTCTGGGTGTTGAGAGTATATTTAAATATTATGAAAGTGTTAAAAATATTATGAAACTTTAAGCAGTTTTTGAATTTTTTTTCGCAATATGAAATTTTGAACCCTACTCTAAAGTATGTCAAAATCTTAAGAAAGAGTTTTTTATTGTTCTACAAATATTAATTTATATGCTAAGTATGAACTTGATCAAAAATGGTTTAGCATCGGTCATTTAGATCACGAATTTTATTTAAAACTAAAATGTTTGACCAGATACGCACATCTTTAAACATTAATATCTCTATAGAATAGCAACGCAGGTTTTTTTTAAATTTTGGCATATTTTAGGATAATACTGCAATGCACATATAGCATTAGCGCCATCTTTAAAATTTTGCTTCTTAATGTTTTTAACAGTATAAGCAAAACCCTTCCAACCTCCCACCACACCGTTCCAATACTTTGATTTCAATGTTAACCTGCGCTTGAATTTCTTTGAGAAATATTTCAGACCACCCTGTTCTGAAAATAAACATTTTAAAATTTTCGAAAAGACACGTATTTTTCATTTCACCTGTATAGATGAATGTCAATACATGTACGCCAATTATGAAGTCAATCAAAAATGGGCGAGTTTAACATCGGTTTTCTACATCCAGGCGCGAATGCAAGGCAAATTTAGTAGCAAAACAACAATAAAAATATGGAGGGGCTGAAATCTCACAACTCTGAGTGTTCGTTCGAGAATGCGAACACTTTACATAAATGAAACCACCCACTTTGATGGTTATTTTAAGATTTAATTTAATTCAATAAAGCACAACCTTGAAATTTACAATCCCACAAAATATTTTATTTTATTTTTAAATTTACAAATAATCAATTAATTTAATTTTAAGCAATTGAATACAACACAACTCTGAATCACAACTGAATTGAAAAATTTTATTATTATGTCAATTATATTACAATTACATTTTATGTTTCGTTTTATTTTCGGTTTTCAGTTCATATCCGGGACATCTATTTGTGATCATCTTAACTAAATACATTATAACATTTCAAAAATATTTTCATTCTAAACATATTTCCCCGCGTTAAGAAATTGTGCTTGGATAATTTCTTAAGTTACATGTACAAAACTAATGATAAAATTGCAGCTACTTTTACAATTGCATAAATAACCTAAATTATGATGTATTCGTGTTTCATAATTACATTTCTGGTAGCTGGATTAACTTGATGATAGGACGTTTGATATTGTTGACACTTGTTTTCACCGTGGCTACTCTGACAACACCATCGCTACCAGGATGAATGTTTAATACGTCCTAGTAACCATTGATTGGGCGGTAGATTATCTTCCTTGATTAAAACAATGTCATCTATTTTGACTGGATTGTTTCCTCGTTTCCATTTTGCTCTTTCGTTTAATGTATTTAAATAGTCACGAGACCAGGATTTCCAAAAGGTTTGTATTCGACGTTGCATATTTTGCCATCTTGATAGCCTATTCATTGATAAGGTTTCCAATAATGGTTCTGGTACCGCAGTTAATGTTTCGCCGATTAAAAAATGAGCGGGTGTTAGTACATCTAAGTTGCTGGTGTCTTCAGTAAGACGACATAATGGTCTCGAATTCAGTAGACTCTCAATTTGAGTCAATACAGTGGTCATTTCTTCAAAATTTAATTTTGCCTCTTTGATTGCTCGCCTAAAATGGTATTTGACGGATTTTACGGCCGCCTCCCATAATCCACCGAAGTGAGGTGCGCTAGCTGGGTTAAATTTAAAATCAATTCCGTTCTGCAAAATAAAATTTGATATTAGTGAATTGTTCTGTTGATCGACTATTTCTTTTTTTAATTGTTTTAATTCGTTATTAGCGCCGATAAAATTGGAGCCATTGTCACACCAAATCTTTTTAGGTAGACCCCTACGACATACGAATCGTTTTAAAGCGGCCAAAAAGGCGTCGGTGCTAAGATTGCTAACAACCTCCAAATGGACTGCTTTTGTAGTAAGACATACAAACAGTGCAACGTATGCCTTGGTTAGTGCTGAGTTCCTGTGCTGAGACATTTTTATATACATTGGACCTAAGTAGTCTACCCCAGTGTTAAGGAACGGTCGGTTTTTATTACATCTCTCTGCGGGTAAATCAGCCATTTTTTGGTATCGTTGGGCACCACAGTACCGAATACAAATTGTACATGATTTTATATATCGCTTTATTAAATACCTGACCCCGATAATCCAATATTTTTGACGCAGTATATTCATCAATAGAGTTGTTCCGGCATGTAGGTTTACAATATGTGTTTCTTGTACGATTAGTGTATTTACTTTATAGCCCTTTGGTAGAATTATGGGATGCTTTACTGTGTAATTTAACTGTGCGTTCCGCAGTCTTCCTCCTACTCGAAGAATTCCCTGACTGTCTATAAAAGGATCAAGCGAGCATAATACGTTATTGTTGTTTAATTCTTTCTTTTGTTTTAATTGTTCAATTTCGGTTTTAAAGCTTGTAGCTTGAATTTTCTGAATAATAAAAGTTTCGGCTGCGACGTATTCGGTAAATGTTATCGAACCCTTCTTTGGTTTCCTATTTTCTAATTTAGGTAATCCACAAAATTTTAAGATATATGCCATGATCTTTTTTATCTTAAACCAGGACGAATAATTGTTAATCAGCTGAATCACGATATCGTTATTTTGGGTCTCCATTAATACAAGTACTCCCCTTTTTCGATTTTCAATATCTATTTCCTTTGTTGGTGTTGACAGTTCGGACCTTGGCCATTTTGATTCGTCCATTTTCAACCAAGTAGGACCATGCCACCAATTTTCCAAATCGGGTAAGATTTTTGGATCGACTCCTCTTGATATGTAGTCGGCCGGATTCTGCTTTGAACAAATGTGACTCCACCGTTCTCTTGGAATGATATCTAAAATGTTGCTGGTTCTATTGGCTATAAACGTTTTCCATCAAACTGGTAAATCGGACAACCAATGCAATACCACCATGGAATCGGTCCAGGCATATGTATTTTCGTGGTCTATATTGAAAATCGTTTTGCAGTTTTTTACTAACTCCGCTAATAACAAGGCTCCACAAAGTTCAAGTCTCGGTAAACTTAGTTGTTTTATAGGTGCCACTTTACTTTTGGAGCACACAATTTGATTTATTACTTTACTGTGCTCGTTATTGGTTCTTAAATATACCACACAACCGTAAGCGGATTCGGATGCATCACAAAATCCATGGAGCTGCATAAATCTTGGCGTTGATGACGGTAATAGACATCTTGGAATTTCCACACGCTGAAGATAAATTAAATTATTGTAAATTTTGACTCAATTGCATAATATGACTTGGTACTTCATCATCCCAATCTGTTTTGGTTAACCACAATCGTTGAAGAAGCATTTTAAAATTAACAATAACCGGCGATAAGCAACCTAACGGATCATATAATTTCGAACTTTCAGACAGCATTTTTCGTTTCGTCCAACTATTTTCCATGTTTTGAATTTGGATTTTAAACGTGAAAATATCGCGTTGAGCATGCCAACTAATACCTAGGGTTTTCATAGTTGGATCCTCTTCTATTAGTTTTGGGCAGTCATCCGTATTATCCATCGCCAACGATTGTAGAAATTTGACTTCCATTTCCGAAGTTTAAATCCAGCACTGCTAAGTATTTCCATTATCTGATTCTTCAGTTTTATAGCATCTTCGACAGTCGAACTTCCTGCCAAGAGATCATCCATATAAAATTGCGTTCTAATGATTCTGGCTGCTTCTGGATATTTGTTGTCATAAATTTTAGCCAATTCTTCTAATGTTCGGATTGCCAAGAATGGAGCACATGCTGTTCCATATGTTACAGTTAAAATCAGCGGATTTTTCCAATTTTTTCTCTAAACTAAACATTCAGGTATAGCAGTGCTGTTGCCACGGAGTCTCCGAGTTCTGGCCGTGGTTGTTTGAATGGCAATCTAACAATAAATTTTCCATTGGTATCCCTAGTGGTTGTCGTATGGAAAAGTATTTCACATGGATCTTCTGCTAATAGAGGTTTAATATTAGTAAATCTTTCTTCAATTTGCCAAAATCTTTTTAGTGCTTCTACTAAATTCTCGTTGGCTGTGGTTGGATTTACGAGTGTGTTAAAGTTCTGAGCATCTTGAAAATTGGCTCGATCGGTCCATATTTTTCCTGCAATGAGCCATCCAAATTTCGATGAATGAAGCACTGGTAACTCGTTTAGCTTCAATTTTTCTTTACCCAAGAAATCTAAAAAGAATTCTGCTCCTATTAATACGTCAATGGAATTAGGGAGATTAAAATGTGGATCTGCCAATTCCAATTTCCAAAGTTCGTTGGTTTTTGGTATCGAAATTTTAGATGCTGGTAGTTGTGAGGTTATTCTTTCAAGTATTAATGCCGTTAGTGTTATAGAGTAATGTGGAATTACTCGTGATTTAACTGTTATAGTTGTTTTACCCTTCGTTTTACCCGCAGAGCATAGCAACATGCTCTGCGGGTAAAACGCAGGGTAAAACAACTATAACAGTTAAATCACGAGTAATTCCACATTACTCTATAACACTAATGGCATTAATACTAGATGACCGTAGATGGAAACTTCTGAATGCGTTCTCCGTAGTCCTAGACGTTGTATACACGATTCCGAAATAAACGACGACTGTGAACCGGAATCGAGTAATGCCCTGGCTAATATATATTGTCCGTTACTTGATTGTATATAAATCATGGCTGTAGGCAATATAGTACTGAAAGGTGTTTCTATTTGTTGCAAGGATGTTGTATCTTCTACTGTTGAACTCTTTGTTAATGGCAGTGATGATGTTGAGTTCAGTGCTGTTGATATATATGTTTTTGTTGGTTGTTCAATTGTTGCTTGTAGTTCAGGTGTTGATTGTATTTCACATGTTGATTGTAGTTCACTTGTTGATTGTAGTACACTTGTTGATTGTAGTACACTTGTTGATTGTAGATCGTTTATTGATTGCTGATCATTTGACAAATAAAGGTTTGTTGATGATGTATCTTTATGAAGAAGCGAATTATGGCGTTTTTTGCAAATTAAACACAAGGCACGCGAATAGCATTGTTGTAGTGAATGACCAGACCTTAGACAATTGATACAGCTATTGGAGTTTTCTATCATCTTGGTACGATTTTCCACATTTAAACTTTTAAAAAGTGGACATCGGTAAACGAAATGATCCTTCTTACAAGCAACACAATTCCATTTGTTATCTTGAGTGATGTGATAGGCCTTGACATGTTTGGGTGGCGCACTGGTTGACCTTACAGAAGTAGTGCAAGATTCCAAAGTGTCGCATCTTATATTTAGAAATTCGAGAAATTTGTCGAAAGTAGGAAAATTATCGCTCACTGATTCGTTGGCCCATAATTGTTTTGTATCCACATCTACCTTATTCCCAAGCAGATGTATTAACCACGCATCTCTGGTTTGTGCTTCTTCTCCTAATGCTCGTAGTCCTTTAATAACTTCATCTGAAGTATCACTTAACTTCCGCAATTCTCGGTGATTTGGTTGGCTGCAAACCTTTTGATCTAAGAATACTTGTATTAATGAGCACATAATTGCTTTTGGCTTGTTGTATCTAGCTTCAAGTTTATTCCAGGCTTCTTGGTAATTCTGGTCTGTTACTTTAATGTGTCTTATTAAGGCTGCAGCATCACCTCTTAATAAACCATTCAAAATTTGTAATTTATGTACAGCTTCTATTCCTGTATTTTTATGCACTGATGTGACATAAAGATCATGAGATGATGGCCACAATTTGTAGTCACCTGCGAACGGTTCTATGTTAACCTTTGGTAAACGTACACTCTGGGTTTGATTCATTCCTTTCAATAATGATTGTTGTTGCCCGATAAATTGTCCCAGAGTAGTATTCAAGTCGGTTACTTCAGCTTTTGGAAGAGGTGTCATTCTTGAATTTATCGCTGCCTTTAATTTAGCCATTGTGTTTAAATACAAATCATCGATCTTATCGGTTATGGGTGCGTAATCATCGTATGCAAGTAAATCCAATTCGCCATCGTTAAACTCTTTATAAAGACTCTCACATTTTTTCTCGCGTATTTGTAATTCTTCAATGATGGTTCCAGTATTGATTGTTTCACAAAATTTGTAGATTTTATTTAATTGACCCACGGTACGGTCACGTGCTCGGATACTAATTTCCATTTGTATAACAATCTATTTCGTCTCACTTTAACAATGCTATTTGCGATATAACTTGACTGGAGTAATTGCAAAAATGCTTATCAAATTTTCGAATGTCACAATATTTAAAATGGCTTCGCTTTATTTGTAAGAATAACACCTTACTTACAAAAATCCCGAATGGTTGAGTGAAAAAATGGATTTAATATTGTTTGACTTTACGATTACCGTCAGTTTTATTTAAAAATAATTTCCACATTTAAACCAAGATTGATTGAATCAATCACCAATTTTACTATATATTTGTTTAAAATAATTACACGGCCAAACCTTGACAACAATGGTATGGAAAAAAAACCACATGAACCTTTTATTAATCTAGCGCAATCGAGCGAACGATAGAATTTATGACATGTACAAAAAATCACGGATAAAAATCAACTAGGTAATTTTGGTTTTAATTAAATTTTAAATTTTAAATAAGTTCGTATAAAAAATGGCTACTTATCTTTCGTGTTGTAATGGTGAACAATGTTGAAGTTGACCACATGCGTTCTTTCTTCAATGATCAGCAATCCCGGGTTTCGGCACCAAAAAATGTTCGTTCGAGAATGCGAACACTTTACATAAATGAAACCACCCACTTTGATGGTTATTTTAATATTTAATTTAATTCAATAAAGCACAACCTTGAAATTTACAATCTCACAAAATATTTTATTTTATTTTTAAATTTACAAATAATCAATTAATTTAATTTTAAGCAATTGAATACAACTCTGAATCACAACTGAATTGTAAAATTTTATTATTATGTCAATTACATTACAATTACATTTTATGTTTCGTTTTATTTTCGGTTTTCAGTTCATAACCGGGACCTCTATTTGTGATCATCTTAACTAAATACATTATAACATTTCAAAAATATTTCTATTCTAAACACTGAGATATCAAGACTTCGGTCTGGGTTAAGGATTTTGATATAGCTTTCGGCAAAAAACTTTTATGAGGACATGGTTTTTAGTTTTGGGCAGCGATGTATATCAAACATAACTCTTTGTTAGTACATGTATTTTTTTATCTTTGTTTAGAAATTTATTACAAAACTAACACGAAACATCAATACGTTGCCGGAAAATTATAACAGATCATATATTAACATAATTTAGTGAAGAAATGATACAATCAGCACTACTCAAAAGCCTCTCCATTTAGTGTTTCGAGAAAATATTACAAAATCACAAATTCGTATTTTCAAAATTCCAAAAATATTGTAAAAATTAAATAAAATCACAATTTTTTCAAAATTCTAAGACTATTCCAAAAATTATTACAAAATCAAAGATTAAACTTATTCAAAAATTCTAAAAATATTCCAAAAATTATAACAAAATCAAAAACACAAACTTTTTTCAAAATCACAAAATTATTTCAAAACTTGTAATAAAATCAAATATTTAAACTTTTTCTAAATTCTAATAATATTCCAAAAATTCTTACAAATTCAAAAATTCAAACTTTTCCAAATTCTAAAAACATTGAAAAAATTAAAACAATATCAAAAATTGAAACTTTTTCAAAATTCCAAAAATTTTGATAAGATCAAATATTTAAAATTTTTCAAAATTCTAAAAATATTCCAAAAATTCTTACACAATCAAAAATTCTATTTTTTTTCAAAATTCAAAAAATATTGCAAAAATTATAACAAAATCAAAAATTAAAACTTTTTCCGTATGCTAAAAAATTTGCAAAAATTATTACAAAATCAAAAATACAAACTTTCTCAAAATTCCAACAATATTTCAAAAACTATAACAAATTCAAAAATTTCCAAATTCAATTTCATTTTCAATTACATTTACGTCATAAAAATAGCTACATTTTTTTACAAAAAATTGGCTAAAAAAATAAATGAAATCATTTTTTGACACACTTGACAACATTTTTTTGACAAACTTATAATGCCATAGTTCTCTATAATAATAATAAATTACAAACTATTAATTTTATTTTGTTCCAAAAACTTGGGTTAAAAAATATATAAAAATCTTTCTTTTGACACGCTTGACAACATTTTTTTGACAAACTTATAATGCAATAATCTAGTTTTTGATCTCACATTCCAATCCCGACCATAAAGATTTCTCCATATTCAATGTTCCTACTTGTAATCGCTTAAAATAAACGTTTTTTAAGCCAAAAATATGAAAATTTGCTATTTTTGACACGCATAATGATTTTTTTGACACACTTCCCTTGAGTTGTAATGAAGCACTTCTTCGTTGCATGGCAACGAAGTGGCCTAGCAGGTCGCGTACCTAGCGAGAATATTTTTTTGCCCCTGACTAGTTGCAGCCCATGGGATCGAGAGAAGAATACCTGCTACTCCACCACAAATAACTGTAATGTACGAGTAACATTAGATAATAACGGATATGAGAAAAAGCAAGTAAAATAACTAGACCCTGGCGACCCCCATATACGAACGAACCGCGATCATCACGTCCAACCTCACATTTAATCACACATTCACACGCTCTCGCACCTGATACACTCACACCTTCATACGCTCTCACACCTCACACTCTCACACACACACACACTCACACACATGCTCACTATCACCCATTTCTACATCCATGCCCATAAGTTTAATATATCAAAATGTTCCTCCTTCACTTCCATTTTAACATCCGATCACACAGAGCTTTCATTGTAGTACATTTTATGTTTGAAGCCAAAGAAAAACCATGGCGGTACTTGAGGGTGGAATTTTTAAAACACCATAACGGTGAAGTAATTTTAAATTGATTTGAAGTTAAGGTGAAAAGTTCCCGTCAGTGATTGAATTATTTAGTCGATTATTGTTGCAATGAGTAGACTTCATATATCATTTCCTGAAAATAAATGGTAGCAAATAATGCAAGTTTTCTAAAAGTAATAAAACAAAATCCCGCGCAGTTACAATTTGGAATGCATAAACAGAGCTAGAAAGAAATATCGTTTGGTTGTATCACTGGAAATTGTTATCAGCTATCGGATTCTCAGCAGGAAGTAATATAGTTGTATAAAAGATCCATTTGCTGATTGGTATAATAGCAATAATATAGAATTCCGATTCTTCCTATAATGCAAGTTCCAGGCGGTGTGGTGGAACCCGGTCGCGGCAGAAGCTCCCATACACAATATAGACGCCTCCATACTCAGATGATTAATATGTCCAAATCAATACCCAGATCATCATTACCAAATGCTATTACTATCAATCAATTATTTAGGCAAAGTTGACCATTTCACCATCGCTTAATATTAATTACCTTTCTTAAAATTAAATTAAATTATTATACCAGAATCTCCGAATAACGGTAGGTCTTGGTTTGATGTGATGGAAATAATCGAATAAAACAGGTTTGACTTCTGAAATAAAATCAAAATGAAGGTAGTCTTTACGACCTAAGATAGCCGTAAACGTTGTTGATGCGTGTAAAGAAACTAATTTAATCTCGCACATTCGCCTCTGACTCATGCGCGCGTACACCTCATACAATCGCTCATACATATCCCCATTCACACATCCACTTACACACATTCGTACACCTACATACATCACCATAATCATCCATGCATAGAAGATAAAAAGAGAAAAAATCAGGTATGACCCACCACATGATGTTGTCCAGTCCCACTCTCCTATCCTTCACATTCAGCCGCTCAGGTCCATCAGGTCAAACCTAGACCTGAGCTCGGTCAAGGTGGTGGTAATGTCCAACCGTTGTTTAAGAGTCAAGTGTTAGATAAATTAGCGTATATAGAAATGGGTAATATTTTATGATAGCTATAATGAATCAATCCGGAAACTGTGATGGTAGTAAATTTACAGTAGATAATCTTGAAATAAAATAGCCACTGGTGGAAATAAAATTGTTGATCTTATTAACAACTGGTTTCAGCGATGATTCACCGTTAAATCTCGGTGATGAATATGACGATATCAACTTGTAACCAGCGTTATTGGTTGTAAGACACCATTAACAATACTAATCCCAACGGCCTCAAGATCATTGGCCAATTTTTTGTCATGCACTGCGAATTTTATTATAATTTTTAATATACGTATCCGTTGGGATAGCGGTTATCGCCCAAATTTGAAAATGACGTCAACACAGCTTTTACTTTATAATCCATATAAAAATAATAACATAACTTTGTTACACAAAAAAAATGAACTCTTTTGCCTTGCTGGCCATATATTTCAGTTTATAAAATATTTCAAATTAAATTTTATTTCATCAAAACAATTGACAGAACATGTATATTTGTTTTTGTAAATTAATTCACAATTTATGTAAGCTAAGCCAAACGATAACTATGTAGTAGAATCATTTTTTTTTCGATGCATCACTAGTTACTGTTTTTTTATCTAACAATTTATTTAACAATATATAAAACAGTTTATTCCTTTTGGTGTGTCAGTAGTAATATGACGATTTGATATTTATATTTATATTCTTTTTACGTATTTGATATTTATATTCTTTTTACACTTGACATTGATAATTATAAACAGTTTGTCACGAACTTAGATTGAATAACAGAGAAAAATCAAGCACAATTTAGCTACATACTTAGTTCACTAGTTTCCTAGTTACTAATACAACAACACAAACAGTTAATTTTATTTTATTAATTTTTCTTTTGATTAATTATCATGAATTTATTCAATAAGAAACAAAACTGAAAAAAAAATTCATTTTACTTTTAATCTGACAGAAATGACAGATTAGTTCCAATTAGAATCATCAACAAAAACTAATTTACTTAATTTTGATTATTCACTTAGCTAATAGTAACACAAACCAATAGACAACTTTTATTCTGTTAGTTTTTCGGATTTACTTTCATGCTTTTTAAGGTTGGAATTAAAAAAAAAACTGAAATCTTCGTTACTTTAAATTGACCGTAATATCGTGACTGGTCCAATCAGGAAAGTGTTTCCCACCATCTTCTAACAAGTATCGAAAAAAGTTATTGACTTAGTTTTAGAAATCACGTAATTACTATTGAAGTAACACAAACAGGCAAATTTCTTTTATCAAATTCTTTCGGTTCATTTACTGTGGAGATTCTCTAAATAAAGCGCGGATTTCTTTTTATTTTAAAAGCACGTCAGTAGTCACTCGTCCGGTGAGGAAAAATTGTCCACCATCTTTTAGCAAACAACAACTTATAATCACCAAAAAACGATACAAATTTATCTTACGTTTGTTTTTATTCCTGATCAGGAGTGGGTGGTGTACTGCGGCAGTAATGGGTGTTCTATCCTTCGATAACCAAATCACAGAATTTAATAAATCGGTGTTTTCAACCCAGTTTAAGATCCAATTCTTTTCAATTATCTATGATGGCTGTCAACCTCGCACATCAAAAAATGTCAACCAACACCACAATCCAATTTGATAATCAGAATGAAAAGCGACTAAAAGGCCTCTATACGAGAAATTGGCATATTTATAAGCAAAATAAAAACGATTTTACATCTCAAATAATAAACAAAAAAAAATCCGCCCACTGAACGATCTCGTTCAAAAAATAGGTGTGCTAAAATAAGAGCCTTCGCTAAGGTAAACAGAGAATTCTTTTATGAAACGTATTTAGGGAATTACATTTACTAATGTATCCACTAAGGATTTCTTACAACCCCCGGGTCTTAAAATAGGAAACTACAACAAAATTTATAGAACAACAATGATTGTAAGATTGAATTATATGTGATCATAGCGTGATCCTGCGTCAATGATATAGCACAACTCTGTCAGGATAATTTTCCAGCGGTTATTGAGCCCAAACTGATAAACGCGATAATTCTGTCATTTGGTTACTCTCTTTCATGATATCTGGTACTAAAATTGGAGAGTGATTATAAACAGAAACATGGATTAGTAACCGATTGCAGTACATCTACAGGGTAATAGCGGAATTGATGAATACAATTTGGAAAAAGGAAATTACATTGAAGAAATATTACACAACTGTGTTAGGATAATAAATTTTTATGGCGGAAGCTATAGTAAATGATGACCATGGATTGAGCATAAGACTATGTGTACAGGACAGAATGAAAATGACTATGAAAATTTCTGTTTCGGCCAACTTGGTGTACGCGGAACAATGGTTCGAACTTCACTTAAGGTGTTTGAATTGCCCTTCATAACAGAGTATACCTATTTTAAGAAAACAAAATTTTTGAAATCCCTCCACCGTTTTTCCCTGCAGCGTAGGTAATGACGGCCGGCCGGCCGACAGACAGACAAACATTTTTTTTTTGCTTTTTTAGAATCAGTAGGTCCTAAAACGTCGAGAAATGCCAAAAAAAGTGGAAGTAAAAATTTCACTTTTGGCTCATGAAAGTAATACTTAAGTCTTTCAGACCGAAGTAAATAACAAATTCAAAAATTTCTATAATTCATTTTCAATTAAATTTAAGACATAGAAACAGCAAAATTTTTTTTCCAAAAAATTGGCTACAAAACTAAATGAAACTATTTTTTGACACACTTGACATTATTTTTTGACAAACTTATAATGCCATAAATCTCTATAATAATGAATAAAATTTCATGTCAAACAAATAATTAATTTTATTTTTTTCCAAAAAATTGGGTAAAAAATAAATAAAAATCTTTCTTTTGACACACTTGCCAACATTTTTTTGACAAAATTATAATGCAATAATTCTCAATAGTAATAATAAAATTTCATGTCATATAAATAATTAATTTTATATTTTTCCAAAAAATTGGGTAAAAAAATAAATTAAAATCTTTCTTTTGACACACTTGACAACATTTTTTTGACAAACTTATAATGCAATAATCTAGTTTTTGATCTCACATACCTATCCCTACCATGAAGATTTCTCCAAATTCAATGTTCCTACTGGTAACACTTAAAATGAACGTTTTTTAAGCCAAAAGTATAAACATTTGCTGTTTTTGACACACTTAATGATTTTTTTGACACACTTCCCGTACAGTTATCGAACACAGCGTCTTAAGGACCTGTCCCTTGAGTATACCTATTTCTAGAAAAAAAAATTTTTGAAATCACTCCAGCGGTTTTCCCTGCAGCGTAGGTAATGACGGCCGGCCGGACGGCCGGCCGGCAGACAGACATACATTTCTTTTTTTTGCTTTTTTAGAATCAGTAGGTCCTAAAACGTCGAGAAATTCTAAAAAAAGAATTTAATACCTAGGGCTTTCAGACCGAAGTAATTGCTGCGAAAAAAACAACGTAATGTTCCTAAATGAAAATTTAAATATTAATAAAATGCATTTTAAATTTTCTTTGACAAGAATGTTGAAATACTTTGAACACACCTCACCCTACTAAAACTGTTTGTCTTTGCACGCCTGTCCAGATAACTAATTTCATCGATTAAAAAAAATCGGATTACCTGAGTCAACTTTTAAAAAATAAATAAGTATAAATTTTGGTTTCAAACGGAAGAACTATTTTCAATAAAATCAAAAACTATTACCATCGTTAGATTATTTTATTAAGTTTAATTTAAGAAATTTAAGGTTATATATCGATTACAATTCCTTTTTTTATGTATCTGAAATGCTGTTTCGATTATTGAATACTTTAGAACCTCTTCATATTTTATTTATATATAGAGAAATATGTATTGAGCACCCTGTTTCCTAGGAAATATATTTTTTGTTCGTAACAGTAATTTAATAAAATTACAATTAATTCTAATTTTATATCTTTTGTTGTAGGAAAAAAAGCAATAATGGAAAATATAAGGAAAAACGTTGACAAAGGATTGGAATACTTAAAATCACATCAAAATTTAAGAGAAGTTAATTTTACAAAGACAATCATCGAAAAAACTGCAACAACTACATTTACAACTACACCTTTTGCAGTAACTTTGTCGCCAACAATGTCCATGCCATTTTCCAATAAAGAAAAAGTTAATGAAAACGTAATCGATGGTTATATAAATTATCAAAACGATGAGACCAGAGAAGTGTATAACTTTAGTAATAAATTAAGTGAACAAAAGGAAAACTTTGAAAATGATGACGACGTAAATAATGCATATTCTGAGGAAAATAATGATGAAAGTTTAAACGATGGAACAATAATAGATAATAATGAAATATTGAATTCTAATATCGATTTAACCGAAAGAAGTGATTTAACGGACAATCTATATCGATTGCAGTTTAATGAAGGAGATATTGATTTAATGGATTTAGATGAAACCAGTCGCTTGAATCGAATAAATTTATTAAAAGGACGAGATGTTGTTACAAAGTTTTTACAAATTGTTGAAACCCAACATTTACTTGGGGCGAATTGTACTGCTGGCACTGCATTAAATTTAGGTGAAGGTGTTGTTGATCGATATGCGCAAGATAGGTTTCGTGTTGAAGCTGATGTTGCTGTAAATAGAGCTAATATGTTAACTCGGTGAGTAATATAAAATAATGTAGTTTTCTGAATGTTGTTTATTTCATTTGATTTAAGACAATTTCTTCTATTTCCCTAGCTGTAAAAAACTTAAACTTCTAAACTCAGTTTTTAAATGTTTGCTTTGTATTTTCAGCACTCTGAGACGATCTTTGTCATGTGCTCTTCTCTTAAACAATGTTGTCGATTTCATTAATTAGTTCGTAACTGTACTTTCTAAAATACTGATTTATACTGATCAACTTAAATAAAAAATCATAATTTTCTAATGAAACGTCATATAGTTTACTATTGTCTTTGACAATAAGTCATCAATGAATCTCCCCTAAACAAATAAATCAAAAGTATAAATACCAATTTTTATCAAACTGATAGTCAACTGGCGTCTCTATGATTTATTTTAAATCTTCCTATTTACAAACAAAAATTACTATCATAAAAAACTAGACATTTCATTTTCATTCTCATTGTAAATTTCCACTTCAAAAAATATTCTATCTCTAAATCAAAATAATTTCAACACAAAATTTATTACACAACAATTTTTACGGGCGGGGTTAGCAGTAGCAGCAATAAAATCCTTTTTTGTGTTTTTTTTTCTTAATTTTATTATTTTTCATATAAAATAATTTCCTATGGGACAATGTCAGCGTTCTATTGTTTTTGTTGATTTATTTTTCCTTTTTCATGCTTTTTAGATTTATAAATAATATTTCTCCTACTAATTGCCTTCAAATGGACATCACAACATCAATTAAGAAACGAAAGAAAAATCATCTAGGATTCGTACCGCTATCAAAATTAGTAAGAATATTCCCGCTCGAAAATGATTAAAAATCCAATTGAGGACCGAACAAAATATAATCGGAATGATGAAGAACAGAAAACAATCTTGTAAATTGGATTTTTATTTTCTTATTTTTACTTCGTTTTTTTGGGCACAAAAAAAATGTTTTCAAATATATTTTACGCTAATTGGATTGGTTGAACACCGTTGTTCCACAATTTTGGTTCGTTGAATAAAATTGACAAGATAAAAAATTCATTTTATTGTTAGAGTTCCTGAAAAAAAAATTCTATCATTTAACATTAATTAGATCATGAAATAATTAAATTTTTCTCTTATAAAGTATACGTTCTAGTCATAATAATTACTTGCCATGCCTACATGAAACAAACTTTTACATTAACGTTATATATTTTTCCTAACAACAAAAAGAATATCCAATTTCACTTCGATGTTTCTAAAAATATTAAAATTATTTAAACTTCCTACTTATAGCTAGTATCTTAGGTTTCTAAATTTTTCTTAAATAAATAAATATATTTATAAAAAACGAAAAGGCCTCCACAAAACAGCCTAAGTTAAAGTACAATAAAAAAACTTTTACATTTGTTTTACAATTTTTTGCACCAAAATTCAATTAAGTTCAATAATTTCGTTTTTTGTTTTGTGTAAGTAAAAAATATAATAAGCTCCAAAAATATTTTTTTTTCATTAAAAAGCTAAAAAAAAATAGCAGAGTAAAAAAAATATAAGATAAGAAAAGTCATTCAACAATTTCTATTTTCAAGGTTAAAGTTTAACGATAAAAGTCTATGTCATGTTTTTAGAGAAAGTTTAATAGAACTTTTTTGTTTATATATTTTGTCAAAATAGGGTTTTTCAACAGTTCAAGTTGTGAGGGTTAATTTTAGTAGTCATGATGGTTTTTCGAATAACCGTTAAGAGTGGTAAAATGAAAAAGGTTTTAGTTCAAAAAAGTTTTTTTTTGGGGGGATGAAAGGTTTTGGCTACAAAACTGAATTATTTTTGTCATCACTTTTCACTTAAACAGAATGGAAAATTCAGAAATAATAAAAGATTGAAATGAGGAAAATATTTATTCATAAAAAAAATTTTAGTGAACCAACGATCACAAAACATTACGAAATGTGATTAAAATTTGTTATTTATGAGTATTACGTTATCACTCGAAATTGATGTAAATGGATTTGGGCCATGGAAGTCAAATTGCGTTTTATATTTTTTTGCAATTTTTGTGATCTGAATTTAAAAAAAAGTCGGTCAAGTGGGAATAACATTCGCTTGCCGACGATTCCGTGAACGTTGTGTTGTAGAGTTTTTTATATTGCCAGACCATGGGCACATAAAAGTAATTTTTTCTCGTAAATGTCAATAGCATAATATCGATTGAAAACTGATCGAAATAATACTCAAAATGTTACTTTTTGTTAAATACATATTATCAATAGCTGTTCATGGTAACTAAATAGAGATTCCATTGCACCAGTTTGTAAATGGTTTAAATTGCAAAAATATGCATTATTAATACAAATAATAATTCAAAAACTGTGAACTTTAAAATTCTAAAAAAAATACGATGTTTGTTAAATTAAGTGCTCGTTTTGGTGAAAAAAAAATATTTTTCACTCTTCCCCAATCTCACCCTATCAAAATAGAGAAAAGTAAGAGTTTTATCAGACTTCCTTTCAAAGTGAATTTTTCAAACTCTTTTGTCAATTTAGCTCGTAACCCAAGGTGCACCAACTTTTTGTTGCACTTTTTGACTATAATTCAAAAACTATGCACTGCAAAATTCTGAAAAGAATTACAATGTTTCGTAAAATAAATGTTGTTTCAAGTAATATCTCACATGACTCGGTTTTAAACGGTGTTTTTACTCCTACTCATCCCCACCTCTTTAATTAATACGACTATTAGTATTTTTCACTTTGCTATATTTTTCGTTAAAAATTTGCCACATTTTCTATATTTCCAAAGACTTTTGAAGTTTTTCTATCAAATAGGTTCGAAACTATTTAGGGAATGAAAACATAAAAAACGCTATCTTATCACTCTAGAATATATTTTTAAGGGATGCTGTAGTCAAGCCCTTTCATATGATACCCTACTTGACTCGGTAAAAAAAAGTATTTTCTTAAATGCCTTACATTACAATATTTCAAAACAAACAAAAGAGTCTACATTAAACTAGATCCGGCACTAGACTCCACATGAAGGGTGATGAGAGCCCACCTTGCGAGTGCTGCAAAGGCTGATTTTGTTCATCCAGTCAGTTGTGGTGCTATAAACCTTTTTTACCTAGAACCACCTTGATCGGTCTACTGAAAGTGTTGTCAAACGCTCCTTAAATATCTAGAGAGGCACAGACTTGTTGTCCACCACCTCTTCTAGTTCTTTCGTCAACTTGAACAGTGTGAATTCCGTTGATCTGTTCGTTCTGTACGCATTTTGACTATTCTTACCAGAGTACTGTTTTTTATCTGGTAGTCGGTCACCTTTACCATTGTTTTAACATGAAATATGTTACACTAAACTATTAAAATCCAGCTGGATGATATCTTTCCTGCCTTATTTTGCTTTCCCAAAAATTAGTTTTGGATTCCTACACACGCACTCACGCCTATGAAAAGTATGCTAAAAAAAGAAGAGCAGCTTTCTGTTGCTCGTCCTGCGTTTGTGTTCTATCCGAAATTTTCAACAAGGGTTTAATCTCGGCACCATCCTTCGGCACCTAAACACTACAGGCTTTGCAGAGATACTATCACAGGTTCTGAAGCTAATTCTCTTAGCCTTTCTGATTTCTTCCCTCTAGTATTATCTGCCCAGTTTTCGGATTGTTTCGAGCCACCGTACTTCTGTTAAAAAGCCTTCGCTTCACCAAAACGACTCACTCTGCTCTTATATCTTAGAAATTGGGCAGCTGGCTTCAAATGCGAATTGTCAGGATCACCCTCTTGCCGTTACTAACTGTAGACCTTCTTTCAGGTTCTCTTCAAATTTCTCCTAGGGTTCCAAGTCAGCAGCAATTACTTTTTCGTCCTTTCCAGTTCAAACGGAATCATTCTATGATCTGACAAGGAGCTTTCATTTGAGACTCTCCAGTTCTTTATAAAGCTTTCTACACCAGTACTTCCTTAAGTTAGATCTTTCTAAAGTTAGATCTGGTCCCTTACCCTGCTTTTGTGGATCCAGAACTCCTGTCTGAGGGTAAGCCCTAGCTACTTCTTAGTGAATGTCTGGGCTGGACTGACGCTGATATGACGTGGTGAACGTTTTTTTGGGCCACGCGCAAGTTACCTGCCACTTCATTAAAAGGAGAGGGTAGTATCTACCCCTTTATTTATTAACAATCTCTCCTCCTCGGTCTCCACCTCCCCAAAACCTTCGATTTTCGGTACAATTGAATGACTACCGACTTTCACTTTAGGTAGAACAGACACGTACCATTTTACCATCTGCTCGTCGTGGTATTTTACCACCACATGACCAGGTTTGAATTAAATACCTACAAGCCTGATCCTGTGATTATCACCAGCCTCTTTTTGGTTACATGCAGCTTCTCCATGCAAAGCATCATCTGGGAATAATCTTCAGCCAGAATAGCCACCTTACTGACTAAGGAGCCTCAAGTACCTTGGTGCCAACTTCTTTGAGCTCCCGTCCAGCCCTCCATACTTATCTATACATGGTAGAGGTATACCTCTTTGCCCTTGTAATGAAGCGCTACTTCGTTGACTAATTTTGAAGTGGCATAGTAGGCCGCGTACCTAGAGAGATTATTTCTCAGATTATGTGTCAGACTAGCTGCAGGCTATGGGGTCGAGAGAAGAATACCTGCTGCTCCAGCACAAATAACTGTATTCGTACGTGTAACATGAGATAAGAACAGATGTGGAAAAAAAGGTAAGTGAACTAAACAGACACTGGCTCCCCCGTGTACGAACGAACCACGATCACCACGTCCAACCCCATAATTCGAACACATTCACACGTTCTCGCATTTCATCCACCCACTCACACTCACACACATATTTCTATACCAACACAATCCCATACTTTAAATAAGATCAAACGAGAAGCTGCACCGAATTATAAAAATAATATAAAACCAGTCTTTATTATTCAATCACTTTGGATTAAAATTTTGCTCACTTTACATTATATCTAAGTAAACATAAAATTTCAATTAACTGTTGACGAATTGAATAAGCTTTCACAGACGCATTTGATTCATTATTGAATTGATTTAATCAAAATTTTACTATACCTCATTATTACAGCCGAAATTTTGATTTTATTTATTTTACTAATGAGGCACCTTTTTCGATGATTGAACGTACTTTAATATTTAACATTATGATTAATGTGGTTTCTAGACTATCACGGTAATTGCACATTGTTTGTTATGAACAATTTAGTTTAATGATGTTTTTGGTTAGCTTATGGGGAGGAAAGTCAATATACTTACAATTATATGTTCTAACCGGCCTGTTGTTCTCTTACTATAAATATTTTTCTAATTACCGCGATGAACTAATTACGAACACTATTTTAACATAAGTACACACACCACAATCAGGTTCACGAATGTTTAATAAAAATAGTTAATTAATTTAGACGGAATTTACTACCTATATTCTCTGAATTTAGATTTTATACGATCAATTCTGGTTCCATTGGGTTCTGCCAGACATACGTGCATGCAACAAATACATTTGCTCATACATACCCACATCCACATATCCGTATACACACACTCATACTCCTACATACATAACCATAATCATTCATGCATAAAAATAAAATAAAAATCAGATACGACTCACCCCATAGTAAAATCTGATCCCGCTCCCCAGCTCCCGGTCCTTATTTACGCATCTTCCACATAATGTTCTGCATTAACAGGTTTAATGATAAATTGATAAAAATGATTGTTGATCCCAAATTCCGGGTGTTGTTAGAATAGTAAACCAACAAGATTACGTAATGCTTGTCAGCTATCGGGCGTCTAGTGAATGGACGCTAGTTGATTGTAAATTCAGTGTTCATTGTGAATTCAAACCGATCAACGTTGAATATCAATTGTTGACCACCTGACACGTAATGTCCCACGTATTCACACCAGATATTATCATTGAGAGACACCACATTCGGTGTGGTATCGGAGGATCAATCCGGATTAAGATAACACCCCGTTGAATGTTGTTTTCTTTTAATTTGTTTACTTTAATTTGGTTGGTTTCAGTTGTCAAAACCATACACGTTGACACTTGGGTTGTTCACTAAATCAGCACCAAAAATTCACAACCAAAAATAAAAACCAGTCCTAAGGTAAGGTGGAAAATAGAAACACAAACATATGGTTTCTAATCGATAACTATCAATCTTTTTATATTCTTAAGTTTATTTAATCGAAAATTTATCTGTACTTTAAGTTCTAAATAAGCACCATCTTAGAATTACTTGATATAAAACAGCGATAAATAAAAATTAATTTTGAATACACTAAGAGTTTGCATTTAATTTCATCTAGTATTAATTTTATTCTAATTGATTGTTTACAATAATCATTAAAATTTCCTATATTAACTAATCATATCATTCTAGAATAACTGCACGAATAAATATATTTTCTTAGACAGTCACAATACACATAACAATATTTTGGCTTTTAGCCTGTTTCTTTATTTATTTTTTTGTTCATTCTATATATATTCTTTCGATTTTTTTGTTTTATTTTGTTTAGTAACTTTTTTAGATTCATTAAATGATACACTGACTTTATCAGTAACTAAGACAATAAAAAGAATGTTAATTTTACTCACGCAAAGAAACAATGAATCTATCCGTTCATTGGATGTTCTCCCGCAAATGTTATTTCTATTAAATTCCGTCAATTTTACTTGATCATGCCGGCTAACAAAGTTCACTCATCCGCTGGATAATCAAACACCACCAAACAATGAACTATTTGGAAGTTTTTTTCACAAGTTTTTTTCAAGTTCAAAAAATGCACTTTTCATGCCGTGCGATGATAGCTTACTTGTCAAAAGGAAAATCCAATTAAATGATAAAGAACGACTAAGAGGGCCTCTATACGCGGCTAGGCGTATTTATAGGCAAAAGTAGCGAGCGTAGTGAAAGTAGTGTATCTCCAAATCAGAGAACTACACAACTACCTCGTCGATCACCAGAGTACTTCGTAACACCCTCTACTCCTCGTCCTGTTTTTTGGTATGGCTCACCACCGGAGCTGTACTACTGCGCGACTCAACAGTGTAACTTACCACTTTTACATTCACAACGGGCCTATGCTCCTGTGCCTACCACTTCTACCCTCTCCTCTCGTTGACGAAGTTACGTCCCGCCTTTTATGTTTGTTTGTATTTGGATTAGTTTTTTTTCTTGGTATATTTTTCGTTCATTTTGTTTCATGAGTCAGAGCCCTTGAAACTAGGCAGGCAAGGCAAAATGCACTAAGAATTTTCCTGGTATTCAAGTGGCTCTGTTCTAGTTTAGGTTTTGAATACCCCAGGCTGTAATTTAGACTGAGCCGGTTGGTAAGAATACCAACAGAAAGCAATCGCAGGACTGCGAGCCTATAGGTCTTATATTGCAACTAGCGACAATTATGTGGATACGACAGTTAAAGTCCCCCAATCCAGCACAAATTATCCAGTATGCGCACAATTGAGACAGAACAGACAGACCAAGAAAAATTTAACAGAAGAGACTCTGACGACGCTAAAATCGAAGAAGCCAAGACCGTCACATCTACACCACTACTATACTTTATTTATATGAAAATATAAACATAAAAAAAAACTTATATATTAGTCACTCACCCCATAGGTAGTCCAGATCCAACTCCTCACCATATTCTTCCTTCCTAGCCTATCATCCTTCGTATATTAGACAACTGAATTTGTTGCGCCAAATGAAAATTCGATTGTTGATCAATTATTTTAGAATATACAAAATCAAAATGTTTAAATCAAAAAATTGTTGCGCCTAATGAAAAGGCGATTGTTGAGCAATTGTGATTAAAATGTAATCAATCAAAGAATTTATTGCACCAAATGAACAGGCGATTGCTTAGACTTAGTTAATTGTTTCATATGTACAAAAAAAACAATTGATTGGTAATACACTACTAGCCATCATCAAAGTAGTAAAAGTTCTATCGGGAAAACTACGATAACCGTACTAATAACGGAATTCATATACAACATTCCTTCCCGGTGTGGCCGCCACTGTCGTTTTGATTTTACTTATTTGATTTTACTTTTTAAGCTGTTGTTATGAGTATACTAATGCTAAAAAGTTGGCTTAAAGTTTCTCATGTCCGATCTCCAACAAATTCTATTTAGACGAATCACAAACGTACACCTTTGATCGAAAACCAACTAGACTGGAAATGTAAGTTTTTTTTCCTTTTTGAATTGATTTTCGTTGATGTTTTATTACAAGTAGCTATAAAAAAAAATTTGTCCCATTTTAACCGATACAATATACTACAGTTCTCGAGTACACATGGCCTTTCCAAGGCATTTTTCTTTATCCGCAAATTACACTGTCAGACAAAACACAAAGCTTTAAACTTTCTTTTCATCAATATACCTTGTCCCTTATACTCCAGATAAAACCAGATTATTTTATATTACTTTAATTATTAACTATCACACAAAAATTAACATATCCACTATCCACGTGTATCTACGTATGTCAACAAAAATTAGATTACTTACGAACCCACCGCATGGGGGGATCAGTTTTTATTGTTTTGAAAATTTTTTTTATTTTTGATCTACGGGTGTGACAACCCTGCGTACTCCAGTCCCTGCTATGGACATACAAGTTAACGTGAGATATCACATACCACTGGTAATAGCAGTGAGATATCACTAGCCAAGGTGACACCTTAGGGGTGGTGGCGGATGAACTGTATTCAGTCAACGGTAGCACCCTCAATCTTAGCTGTGCAATAGTCCTTGATGATGAGACGTTATTGCTTTCTTGAAGAAACGAGCCTTCATATATCTATGTGTGGGCTTTAATCTTCAAGAAAGACAGTGCGTCACAGGATCAAGGAATATCCAACCGGCTGGATTATTGGCAACTACATTTTTGTTTTGTTCCAGCAAATTTTTGTGAAAATTTGCTATTTACTTTTACTTTCTCTATTCTATCATAAAATGTCATATTTTGTCAGTGATAGGATTTTTTGTTTAGTTATCCATTCCTTAACAAAAAATATTAAAAGACAAAAAAAGGAAGATTTATGTCCATCAACACCTTTAAACGTATGTTGTTGTGGTACCTTGGTCTTAAAAGGTTTTTATGTGTTATTGTGACACTTATTGCAATTCCTACTACACAACACATTTTATTAAAAAAAAACAAAAATGCTTGGATATGGAACTAACAGTGAAACTAGGAAAATAACAACACATAATATTTTTTTCTATGCGAAAACTAAATTCTCTAGTGAAAAAAATAACAAATTATAGTTGCTATGGTTTTTCATATAATTTTACAAAGTATTTTAAACAACGTAACCATGAAAAAATAGGATATGAATTTTGAATGTTTTGTTGTCGATTTCTAACTTATGCTTACTCACGTAAAAAACAATGTTTTCATATATTGTAGGAAAATATACTATTTTTTACTTAATTCTTTTTTTACACCGAATTTGTAGTACTTTATGAATTTTTTAATTATAATGACAAAGCAAACACATAAAATTTGTTTTTTTTTTTAATATTATTCTCTATTGTATTGTGAAAAGAGCTATAGCGTGTTAAAAATATCGAAATCGAAGAGTGCCCAACTAGCATTTTAACTTCTTTTAAAACACTAAACAGTCTTACCGAAACTAACTTCCCCACCTTCATAGTTTCTTTAAAATTTCTAAACAGTTTCTATTTCTTTCTATTCGTTTCCAACTATAATTTGTAAAAGACTTCGGAAATAGCTTCGGTAAGGTCTTTTGTAAGCAGTTATGCAAGCTGAATAGAATTAAGGTTTGACAAGTTATAGCTTCGGTAAAGTACATCTAATAGCTTGTTTTAAGCAATCTTTAGAAATTTTATAAAAGCTATTAAAAAATTTACAATGTTTTTTATATATCTACACTTTTTAACGTAATTATTGTTATTTCTATGTTATTTATACAGTGTTTAAATTTAAGATTTTGTTTACGGTCGCATCAAGCTTCGAACCCTGGTCCTTCGATCGTTTGTCCTGCACGCTATCCAATCGGCTGATTTAAATGTTAAGAAACAATAAATATCTTTGATAGTAGTTACAATAACAATAGCTTCTATAAGACTTCCATAGAATTTAGTTTTTTAATTTAGATGTAGAAAATATAGTGTATAATTCAGGGGCTTATTTTTTATGGAAAAAGGTATATAACATGTAACTTCAATGGGTTTTTTAACGATGAAATTATAATCTGAGGTAAAAGAATATTGACAAATCTATTTTCTATTTGTTTTATTAGTTCAAAGATTTTAGGGAAAACAAAATTAAGGGGTTATATTTTTTCACTCATTAACTTTTAGCGTACTTACACCTTTATTTGAACAATATTTTTTTTAAAATAATAGGTGTCACAACAACATGCGTACTAAGGTACTGATGAACGCAGTTAATTTTTAAAAATGTTATATAAATATAAACTAATAACAAAAGAGCAACGATATATCGCACCCATCCATTTGCTCCAAATTATTTTAATAGAGTGACTAAATTATGAAACTCTGTATCGCCTCAGTTGTTCCTGACGAGTTTGGCTCTCAGAAATGTAAAGAAAATTCATATACCATTATTTATAAAACTTTAAATTCTCTCTATTCCACTCTAGTTGATTTTTGATTCTGATTCTCGAATCTAATTGATTATGATTTTGATTCTCGAATCTAATTGATTATGATTTTGATTCATTTTGTTGTCTATTTGAAGACTCTAAATAAAAAATATTTTATATTGTGCAAAATAAGTCTAAATAATAGATTAAAAAAACAAAAACCACCTTATGAACAATACTTTTTAAAACGAAACGATTTCAATTTCAAATAATATATTTCAATAATACTTTAAAAACGAAACGATTTCAATTTCGTATAAGCTTCAATTTCATATAAACCCACTCAAATTACATGTCACATATCTTTTCCATAAAAAGTAAGCCCCTGAATTAAACTATATTTTCTACATCTAAATTTAGTTGAAATAATAGAAGCAATAGCTTCCGTCAGTGAAGCAATAGCTTCCGTTTGACATATTTCGTTTCAGACATTGAAGCAATTTTTAGACTATGACAGCTGTGCTTCTATACGATCTGTAAACAGTTACAACCGAAACAACTACAATCCTAATGACAGCTTTAACTTCTATAACCTTTTTTCGGAAGCTTTATTTAGTGTTGTGTGGATAAGTTTCGGTAAAGCTTCTAATATTAAATATAGAAGTATTTTAGAAGCTTTCATTTCGATGGTGGGGAGAACTTCTCTGTGAATGTTGTATCGAAACTTTATAGAAATAAAATATAACTAGCTTCCACTTGGAAGCTTTAGCGAAGCTTTATTGAAGCTAAAACTTGTATAACTCAAAATTGAGAAGTAAGTTTGCTAGTTGGGTGGGCTTCTATAATTTCTCTACCTACGCCGTTTCCAAAGAACAAACGTTTCAACAAATAAACTTTTTCACCTGACTAAACAGCGTCGTCGTGACATGAGTCACTTACACCACTGACCCCATACATTTGTTCTTTTTTCCTATAATCTACTACTTTTATTTTGTCCTATATCGCCTCCATATTTTGCTCTACCACACCCATCCTTTGCGTTTTATCATAGCCTGGTTATTTCGATTGCTTCGACTATTCAGGTGTTAATTTCTAAATAATTAACAAATAATATATAACAAAAAGCCATTTTAGTCTTCCATAATGTAAAACTAAAGGAGGAATGGCAATATATTATAGAATTTAACGCTCGCTGACAAATTTTTCTTTAATTTCTCGTTCATCTTTCCCAAGAGTCATAACAATAAAATAAAATCTAAACAATTTCACAGCCTATAAGCTTTTGATTGATTTATTAAGTGAAAATCCAATATAACAAACAAAAACTTAGTTTTAATACCAAATTATGCTTTCCAATCTCTTTCATGCAATAAATTTTTAAACGTCTTCCGCAAGACTTAAAAAAAACTGTTTTCCTTAGTGGTTTAATGTACCGCAAATGAAATATCAAACCAAATTATGCCTGACACATGATATCTTTAAAGAAATCGTTTTTTTTAACTAGTTACGAATAAATAGAATAATTTCAAATTAAAACTTTCTTCTGAAATTTTTGTACTAGAACGAACAACGACTTTACTATTACCTACCGCCAAAATCAATATTATTGAATTTGGAACAATTTCAAAAATAATTTTAAAATGTTTAGACATTTTAAAAAGAAAACTTTTTAAATTAAAATGTTTTTCTTTTACGTTTCTTGGAGCTTATAATGTTACTAAAACAAATCTGAATAACAAGGTATTCGATAATATATCAATTTGAGCGAATTAGTTATAATCAGGGTAAAGATTTCAAAATCAGTGAACCTATAATAATTTTCACAATTGGAAAGGGTTTTTGATTAATCTTTGAGAAGTAAACACAAATTTAATATATCCATACAAGAAAATATATATTCTAACACAACATAACATTACAAGAAGATTTATTTATTTAATTTCCTAATTAATTGAGTTTGTAAATAATAAATGAAATTAGTAAACAGCTCGTTATTAATTATACGTTCTGCCTTGTTTGTTAGAATTACCAAATCTATTTCTTTTTCTACTCCCTCTTATCCACCAAATGAAAATTCCTGAACAACAAACCAAAAATTCCAAAAAATAATTCAATTCAAGAAGTCCTTAAGTTAAATCATTTTCCTTAATAAAAATTAATTATCAAAATATCTTTATTATATCATTTATCTTTCAAGAACATATAAATTTTTTGTAAACGTAATTTATGTTCAAAATACTTACAATCTCTTGCGTGAGTTTTGGATATTACCATCCCAAAAAAAGCACACAAATAAAATGGTTTCCGCCAATTAGAGCTGTTCATTTTCAATCACGGTTTGTCTTTTAGTTTTTTTTTTTTGTGTTTTTGGGTTAGATATTAACTTATTTTTCTTATCTTTTTATGTTCGTTTTATTTTTCGTATATGAAATTGAAAAAGAAATAAAATTTTCTTTGATTGAGTTTCTCATTAATTGTTTCAAAACTAATTTTTTTTATTTTAAAATTCTATGTTATTATGAGTTTTAGATTCGAGAGTTGAGTATTTTAAAAGCGTAGAAAACAAAGACTTTTTTCCAAAAAATTAGTTTATTTTTTGTTCAGATTTCATATAGATGGCAGCAGGTAAGGTTTGTTACAAAATAAAAATGAAGAATTATGTCCTTCACTAGCTCTTTTTGAATATTTAGAAGTTTTCTGCAAAATTTCTAAGCACCTTGTTTAACCCAACTGACCAGTTCCGTACAAATTCAACTCGTACATAAAAAGCTCAACAAAAACGCTTCACAAACAAAGAATGAAGACTTCGAATAGGCATAAAAGGGAATTAAGAATGTCAGATCAGAACACAAAAATTTTATAAGTTCTCAAATAATTGAGTCCATTAAGCCAAGTAGTGTATTATTGGGAAACCCTTAGTTGGTCATTTTAAACCTTACATAATATATTCCAGGTTTAATCTAAATTGAATACAAAGAGTGGTTTGATATCTACCCAATCTACTCAGTTTTTGCTTCACGATAAATAAAAATATCTACTTGAATTATATTATACATAAATGGTGATTCCAGTTCAACTTAGCAATCAAATCTATGTTGAAAAAATCTAAGAACATGTTTGTAAATTGTAATCCATTTCATAGTTTGTATAGATTAAATTTATCCATCGTTTTTTTGTAAAAGAAATTGAGGAAAATAAACATAACAGTAATAAAAGAAAATGCGCCCTTCATCACTGTCATGGGGGAGAATTTTATTTGAAATATTAATGGTCATAAAACATATTACATTGGTTTTTTTGGTTTTATATCATGAGTCAATATCAATAAAGCAACTTGTACTTATGTATAATGTTTTATTATTAGCGTCACAGCAAGCTCTCAACTCAATGTCACAAGTGATAGTATAATTTGAAAATGTTTTAACGCTACGACTACTAGCAAACGGAATACCACTGTTTGATTGAAATATATTATTGCATTACTTCAAGGATGATAGTTTGGTGAATTTCAGGTTCAGTATTTACAATCTGTTGTTGGGTTGTTTTTGTTAATATTTTGGATTAAGGTTTAAGATTATCTTATAAATTTAGTTTTAGTTTTTAAACTAATCCCGTGCAGAATTTTCAGGATTTAAATAGAGCTCTGTATACAACAGTATACAACTAAATAAAAGAAACCCTAGTGACGTATTTCAAATCTGGGCCAGATCAGATTTCCCAACTAGGGTCCAAATACGAAAAACCAAATCAGGGCCGGATATATTCAAATAACCCGTAAAACAGATTTGAAAAAAAGCGTGAAATGTGCAAAAGTTGTGCATTATACATTAAATTGTGCATAAAACATGTCATGTACATGATGTGCACCATACCGTGCACATGCCTTAAAACGCCTTAACACATATGCACACAAACTTAAGCCGCATGTTTATCGAATAATAAAAACGAAGCAAAACGAATTTTTTTTAATGATAAGAATAATAAACAGAGAATAAAAAACATGGAGAGTGAAAAGTAGTTTAACATTTTCTAAAATGACTGGTTTCATTTAACTTTTTATGAGATAATATAATTTTTGTAAAACTAAATTGATGAATTATATTTTATTTTCATCTAAAATTATGTGCGAAAGAAATTTTTTTTGAAGGTTAGTAAAAACATTCATGCAAAACAAACGGGCACTTTGAATAATTAATTTTGATGATTTAAAAAAATTATTATACATGTGTATAAGATTCAAAACGCGCCGAATAAATATTATATACCTATTAAAAATTGTTTTTGTGTAAATATTTTAACAATAATTTAATAACATATAAATTATTGATTTAATTTAAATTTTATTATATTTATTTAATATTTCTAGTTTGTTATTTTTACTGTTTTTAATTTTATTTTTTATAATATTATGAAAATTGTGGAAAATTAATATTAATTTTTATATGTAAGCTTTGAATTCTGATTTTTTTTTCATTTAAATTATATCGTTAAAAAAAATGCCGAAAATGGACTTCTCATTTACAAATGCAATCACATACATACATTTTAATTTTACAACTTAAAAATACGACCGTTATCTTCATTTGTCTAGGAGAGGCTCATAACGCATTAGAAGATCCTAGTCGTAAAAGTCCTACATCAAATATTTTTGTATTTATGCTTGAAAGTAGGTATGACGTAATACTCAAATAATTTTAAACATCAACTTAATTTAAAATATACACTATAATATTTTAAAAAAAATTAAAAATGATGAAAATAAACAAATGCATTAAATGTGCACAGACCCGTGCACCATGCACAGAATGTTTGTCGGGTAAGGTTAGCCCTAAAAGAGTATTTTAATTCAGGCTCAGAACAGGGTCACATCTTCTTTACCTTAATACCCGATTACCCTTTAGTGTGAGTGATGCAATTTTAAATTAATCGATGAATCCAAAGCATATGTTTCCACGCATTTTTAACCAAACGCAGTTATGTGAGAGATTTTATCATGGTTGTGTCTTTAGCAGATTAGCAGATATGGTAGAATTCTGATTAAAATTTTTACAAAACTAAGAAAAGTAAAATTACAGAAAATTTCTCAATAACTTTCAACAATTACGAGGACTACGAATTAGAATAACGATACGAAAGAATTTAAATTAATTAAATAAATTTAATTGATATAAAGAACGAGAAATGATTGAGAATAAAATATTTGAATTTTCTTATTCTGCATGCAACTCGTTATCCTTGTATGTCATAAAAATGACCCTGCAATAGGGTACGAAAATATCGATTAGTAATAGATTATCGCAAAGTAAATAACGCCATAAGGGATTCAAATTTCCCCCTAAAAGCAGAGCTTTTTATGGTATATTGACAGGTGCGAAATATCTTTATCGAATTAAGTCAACGATATTAGCAAGTAGGTTGAGACCCGTAATATAGATCATTTTTAAACGAAAATGTGTTGTGAAATACGATTTACAATATATGTCATAACAACACATAGCTACTTTTTAATACCTAAATATAAACATGGAAATTTATTTTAAATTTTCGGATTTAATAAAAACAAATCTTTTAATTAAGATTTTAAGAAAACTTAATTTTTTGTAAGATTAATGAAAAACTATGTAAGTCGGAGTGTTCGGAATTCTAAGGCTGTATTTAGATATCTTTAATTTAATTATTGGATTCTTCTTAATTGCAAATTGTAACGTCACCTTCCACGCAGCGCTATATTTATTTTTTTAGGTGGGACGGGCCTTTGTCAAATATGTTCTGATGAAGCGGTTTCTTTAATTTTTTTTTTTTTTACACACAAAACAGCACTATCTAAAAAACACACAAACACAATTAAAAAAGAAAAACAAAATAAATTAAATTTCAACAATTATTTTCCCAATTTAATCAACTATAATTTCTTAAGATTCACAAATTAATTTAAAATTATTTAATAATTTAAACAGACAAAACAAAATCTATTAATCAGCTTCACACATAAATAAATAAATTATTTTTGATAACTTAAAACACAATATATAAAAAAAATATAAGCAAATACTTATAATGTTGATGCGGCATGCGTCGTTCTTCACATAGTTTTTCTTCTCTTCAAAATATTTCTCAAAATATATTGCAGCCAAATTTGATGTGTTGCTGTTTCAACGTCCAAAACGAATCGTGTGTTGCTGGTGATCGCCAAAATCGAATAGACTGATCGGTAACTTTTATCAGCTATATATACCCATATTTCTCCATCCATCAACATAATATTTTTTTGTAATAAATTTCCCCTCGATTGTTTATTTTTTGTTAGTTGGCCACTTTGACAACTTGAGCTATTTTCGTTGTACAGGCATATGTCGGTTTAAACTTCAACTATTTCTTCAATTTTCCATTCAATGTGATAGATTACCTCAACGATTTCCATCCAAACTTTCCAAAGTAGAGTTTATAAACATAATTACGGCCAACTATTATTTCTTAGTTCGATCTTTCAACTTCTGATAACATCTTGCTTAAACAGAGCACCACCTAGTTACACCATCTGTTGGTTGTTTTTGTTTATTTTCTTGAAACATTTACTTGTAAACAAATATAAAATATCCAAAAAATAGCAGTTTTTGATATTAATTGATGAGCGATGAATCATTTGATTATAGTTTTTTTCTTTTTGTTTTAATTTTAAATGGTTTGTTGTTCAATTTTCATTTTTCTTTCTTTTTTTCTTAATCTATAGGTTTTACAATTGGTTTTACAATATTATTTACTAATAAAGAAATTTTAATATTTATTCAAAAGAAATCAGAAAATTTATATAAATCAAATTAAAATTAGTTCTCTTACAAAAAATAACACAACAAACGTTAATAATTGGTTTGAATAATTGGTTTGAATTTTATTAATTAATATTTATATTAATGAATTTAAAATACAACAAAAGCAAATTTAAGCAAACATTTAGGCGAATAAATTACGTTAAACAATCACAACAGAAAATGTGTGGTTATATTTTTAATTATCAGTCAATGAATTTTTATAAAATAATCCGTCGATTAGATTATTTATTACCGCGTTACATCACACCTTTTGTAGAATTTTTGAGAACATTTTCGATGTCAAACAGAACCAAAACCAAAACTAACAAACACAGTATCGAAAATGTTCTCAAAAGTCCACATGCAATGTATGTCTACCGTATCACCAAAACCACTATGAACTCGAAACAACTATGTAAAACAACACCACAGAATCGTACTCAAAAAAAACTTACGTTATTTATATCCACATTGCATGACCGCGACTAAATCTAGCCATTATATTTTTCTCGCCAAAATTTAATAACATGAATTATTTTAAGGTAGGAACAAACACCAAAAACTTAAGCTAACCAAAAACCAAAATTAACAACTAATAAGAAGATTATCGCATTCTGAGAAACTGTAATAAAACAGACACAACAGAATACTGTCTCTTAATCTGACGAGTGACACCGGATTAAGGATCGTTCTTACAGAAAACACAATCAACATGCATGAACAAAACAGTCCATACACCTGGAACTAAACCTAACAAAAACACAACTAATAAGAAGATTATCGCATTCTGAGAAACTGTGATAAAACAGACACAACAGAATGCTGTCTCTTAATCTGACGTGTAACGCCAAACTAAGGATCATCCTTACAAAAACAAAATCAGCGTGCATGAACAACATAGTTCATGTACCTGAAACTAAACCTAACAAAACACAACTGATAAGAAGATTATCGCATTCTGAGAAAACTGTGATGAAACAGACACAACAGAATGCTGTCTCTTAATCTGACATGGGACGCCGAATTAAGGATCATTCTTATACAAAACAAAAACAAAATCATTATGTATGAACACAACAGTTCATGTACATAAAACTGCAATCCTAACAACACAGTGAGAAAGTGATCGTATATTGGAAAAACTGAAGTAACGCAGATATAACAATATACTGTTTCTTGAACGAATCAAGCTAATTCGTACAAGGATCACTCTCACCTAAACAACTAAGCTAATTTTATGATTAAAAACCCTTAACCGTAGATAGCTTAACATAATTATCCTAACAACCAAAAAAACAAAGAATTAATTTACCTAACACCTATTGAGTTTCGAAAAGTATGCATGCAACAAAAACTAAAAGAAAAAGAACTACAGTATAGTACAAAAACATCTATTTTCTATCCTAACACACAGTTTGTAAACTTGTTACTAAACATTAATAAATGATATGTGAAGAAATAAACATGTAGCAAAAAATATGTAACAAATTGTATATAACTATGTAATTTTAAGATAAATGACTGAATAAATTAACAAAAAAAAAAAAATTATAAACTAAAATAATAGATATATTTTTTTTTATATTACAAATACGATTACAAAACACGTTAAAACACGAGATTCAACCACAAAACACATCAAAACACAAAATTCAAACATAAAACACATTAAAACACAAAATTCAAACATAAAACACATTAAAACACATAGCTTAAACATAAAACACATTAAAACACAGAATTAATCGGTTTGTTTTATTTTTAAATCCTGCTCTCAATTTATGTACTTCTTTATGTCACTAACATGATATTTTGCTGAGTATTTACCTTCTAGATCTTCCAAGATGTATGTACTTTGTCCCAGTTTCTTCTTTACAGATGCTTTTATGTACTGCGGAGCCAATTTTGCGTTGAAACACTCGGCTTGGTTCGACTTCTTAAACGACTTCCTCAAAACAGTTTCACCTATCAAAAATTCAGATGGCCTTGTGCGAAGATTGTAATGTTTTGAGTACCGTTCATAAGCTTGCTTTAGGTTATGAGTTACCAATTCTCTAGCTCTACACAATCTAGCCCTTCTACTCTCTTCATCTTCAACATCCGATGATACATCTCTCACTAAATCCTTACCTAATTCCATTTCTCTACCAAAATTTATAAAATAAGGTGTATACTTGGTAGAGTCATGCACCGCAGTTCGCATAGCACACGCAATTTTTGGTATATTGTTATCCCAATTTCTTTGATCATCCTTTATATATGACCTAACACTAGCTAATATTACTCGGTTTATACGTTCCGTTGGATTTACCTGAGGATGGTAAACAGGATTTAACCAATGTTTTACTTTATATTCGCTTAGAAAATTCCTAAACTCTTTTGAAATAAACTGGCTTCCATTGTCAGAAATAAGTGTACTTGGTACCCCAAACAGAAGAAAAACATCGTTCTCTATTATTTGAATCAGTGATTTAGTTTCCGCTTTTCTTGTTGGTTTTAAAATACAAAACTTGCTAAACGCATCTACGATTGCTAACAAATACTGATTACCTGATTTAGACCTTGGAAATGGTCCCATATAATCTACTGATATGACCTCCCACGGATTATTTACCTCTTTTTGAGTTCCCATTGGTGCCTTGGTACAAATGTTCGAATGTTTGTTTACCTGACATTCATCACATCGACTAACATATTCCTTTACTTCGCGATATAGACGTGGCCAGTAGTATTTTTGTTGAATTTTCTTAAATGTTTTCGATACTCCCAAATGACCTCCCAATGGACTATCATGGTATAGTTGCAAAAGCTTAATTTGTTGGTCTTTGGGAACATAACATTTCCATCTGCTTTCTGCGTTGGTATTTTTACTACACAATTTAAAAATGTGGTTATCTTTTATATGAAAGTTGGGGTATTTTTCGGGATCTTGTATGATACTTTTTCTAAGTGAATTGTAAGTTTCATCTGTATCTTGTATAGTGATTTCATCAACCTCCATTAACCTAGACAATGCATCAGCCACGACATTTAATTTACCCTTCCTATGGATGATTTCAAAATCAAACGCCTGTAATTTTAATGACCAACGAGCTAATTTAGATGTGGGATCTTTCAGATTCAACAGCCAACGTAGTGAAGCGTGATCTGATATCACAAAAAATTTGGTACCTTCGACATACGATCGGAATTTGTCAATAGATCGGACGACTGCCAAACATTCTCTTTCCGTCGCGGAATATTTTCGCTCAGTGGGACTCAATTTCTCAGAAAAATAAGCTATTACACCTTCATTTTCACCTTCTCCTTGAGTCAAAATAGCTCCAACACCCAATTCGGACGCATCGCATTGGATGGTAAATTTCTTTTTGAAATCTGGTGTAATCAAAACAGGAGCAGATACCAAAGCAGTTTTTAATTTTATTAGTGAGGTTTGAGCTTCATCTGTCCACAAAAATTTGGTTTGACCTTTCTTTAGTAAATCGGTTATCGGTGCAGTTATCATAGAAAAATCTTTTATAAATCTACGATACCAATTGGCCATTCCTAACAATCTTCTGACATCTTTCACATTTTTTGGGTGTGGTATGTTTAAAATTGGTAGAATTTTTTCAGGGTCTGGAGAAAGCCCATTTTCGTCCATCACATATCCTAGGTACCTGATTTCCCTAACACAAAATTTTGATTTTTCCAAGCTTATCGTTAGATTCGCGGCTTCTAATCTCTCAGCTATTTCTGCAAGCAATTGTAAATGTCTCTCAAAAGTACTTGTTGTAATTATTATATCATCTATATAGACGAATACTTCAGGTTCCAAATCGTGTCTCAAACATTTTTCTAAAACACGACACATAGTTTGTGCACTATTGCACAACCCAAATGGCATACGTTTAAACATGAAGTGTCCTCTACCAGGAACAATAAAGGCTGTTTTTGGACGTGATGAAGGGTGGAGTGGAACCTGCCAAAAAGCATCAGAAAGATCTATGGTAGACATAAATTTCGAGGATTGAATTTGCGCTAAAATACTTCCAATATGTGGTAGTGGGTAAGCATCTTTAACAGTTATTTGGTTAAGTGCTCGAGCATCAAGACATAATCTAACTTTCCCAGATGCTTTTCTTACACACACCATTGGATTCGCCCATTCACTCTGTGTAACTTCTATAACATCCAATTTGAGTATACGGTCTAGTTCAGCATCTACTTCTTTTTGCAGATATGGTGATAATGGATATGCTCGCTTTACAATTGGTTTAGCATCGCCTGTGTCTATAACATGTGTGTGTAAACTGGTACACCCAATTGTATTTGTGTCCGAAACTTTGAACTTTTTTATGGTAGCGTCAAGATATTTTACTTGCATTGGATCTAAGTGTGCATTGTTTTCATTTCTTTCGTATTGAATTGAACTGCAGTTTTCTACTATGTCACAGAGCTTTCGTTTGATCCCAAAGTGCTCCCAAAAATCTATTCCTAGTATTAAGGTTTTTGGAAGGGAAGGAATAACAAATGTAGACACAACCTTTGTCATGTTCAATGCTTGAAATGGTATATCGACCTTACATACGGCAGGATGAACGGTTCCATCTACAGTTCTAATAGCTGTTGAAATTGGTTGTTGTTCTAACTTTAATTTTTTTATTAGCTCAAGACCTCCAAGTCCAAGAATGGTGCAGCTGGCACCAGAATCCATTAAACCCTTTAATTTATGGCCTAAAATCTCAACTTTCAAATATGGTCTTTTATCCTTATCTAAATTAATAGTGGACGATAAAATTTCTAAATTTAATTTTGGCTGTCTAACACATTCAACGGTTCGCAAACAGTTTTGTGCCTGGATGTTGTCGGAAGTTCGCTGGCACCACTTTTTCGATCTTCCCCTACGTCGTTTCCCGAACTATTAAATTTAATATTTAGCCCTTTAGAAGCGGTTTTTTGACTTGTCGGATTATTATACCCTATCTTGAAAATTGGATGTTTTCCACAAGTTTTAACTGTTTTACCTGGATTTCCACAATTAAAGCAAAAAAGTTGTTGTTGTGGTTTTTCACAACTTCTGTAGGAGTGACCATGCTCGCAACAATTCCAACACAGGAGTTTTCCGTTTGAGTTTTGAAGTCCAAGGTTTTGTTTGGTACTTGAAAGCTTTGGGTTTCGGTTAACATCGAAAGCGCATACACAATTAGACGTAATGTTTTCTCGATAAGTTGGTTGCTGTTCTGTGGTATTTTCCGAATTTACTTGATCACCCTGAGAAAAACTCTTATGATCTGCACATTTTCCTTGGTATTGAAATTCCCTTTCTACCTCTAAATTAAAACAATCAACCATTCCGTGACGCATTGGTTTTCTAAAATGAGATTCTTGCCGGTTTGAATTATATGTGTAAGATGGCTCAACCATAACGGATTGAGGTAATTGTGACATATATGATCGACGTTCCGCAAGCATTTTTACCTCATCTATTCGTTTACATAGACTCGTGATGTCTTCTATAGTTGTTGCACCTGTCATAGCTAGATTGTAGCTGTACTGTGGCAACATATTCTTTTGCACTACGTAAACTTTAAACGCTTCGTCCAATACAGGGTACGCCCTACTGAATAATATCTTAAGATCAGTTATGAAATTCGTAAAAGTTTCCGTACGGCCCTGCAATCGATTAAGAATCTCTTCTTTTAACATAAAATCATAATTCCGAGGAAGGAATTCACTTTTAATGCTTCTAATAAACTCAACCCAAGTGTTAAATGAATTAACACTACTCCAATACCATCGTTCTGCCTTGTTTGTTAAAAGATGATGAATATTTTTAAGAAGTGCTTCTCTGTTTACCATTTCACCACGCGCATAAACATCGACCCTAGCCAAAAACTCGTTCAACGAAAGACCCTGTCCATCACCACTGAACCGAATATTCCATTTGAAAACACACTTAGCTCCAGTAGAACTAGATGTATTTGGTGATCCAGAACCAGTATGTCCGAATCGGTTGTAAAGTTCGTCATTCTCAACTATATTTTCGTTACAATCCGCAGGAAGGCTAAGTCTTAATGAAGAATTCCTACGATTGCTGAATACTTCGCCTATAATGTCAAGTGGATTGTTTTCCTTCATTAAAAGAGATATGTTTGGATTTCGCCTACCTCTACCTCTCCCTAGACTTGTTTGTCTCATTTGCTTCGAGAGATCTTCATAACCCAAGTTTTGTTGCTTTTCTCTTTCAAGCGCCGAACGAATACTTAAACTGGATTCAACGGAAGAAATTGGGGGGATTGTATTTTCAATGGATTCACCTCCACTCAACTGAGTCATTACTTGCGTGAACAGATTTTTAAGTCCATCCAGTACATTTTCAAGGCCTATCAAAGTGTTATCCTCGATTCGTGAAATGCGATTGACCCACAAACCAACTCTTGACCTAATAACTTCTAATAATAGCCTATCGTTTTTTGCTTCTGCTATTGACAGTTCATCTGTTAGTACTACTAACATCTTTCTACCTCTATCTAATTCTTCTATTGGTGTGGTGGAATGTGTGAGTAGCCTGGTATCCAAAATTGTATCCTTTTTTGATATAATATTTCTTAACGCGGCTGTTTCAGCTCTGGCTGTCGTTAATCCTGTAATTCCTCTAATCAACAACTCATGTTTTCTTTCTTCCTCACTTAGATGCATTGGCTCATAGCCAAACCCGTTTAAATTCGGCATGTTAAAAGAGGTCAAAAACACTCAGAAAATAAAAACAAAAATATTAAAGCTACTTGTAAACAACCAAAACCTAGTCAAATATATTTTTTTTATATATTTTATTTATTCAAAAGATTGAAAATATCACGCAGTATTAGAAAATAAAATTAATTACTATAAAAAAATAACTACCGCAGAATTTTATTTTAATGAAAAGTTATTTATTTTATTCATTTGTCAAAAAAAAAAAATGTAATTTATAAAATGTACCTTGTAAATTATCAGCTTTCTAGAAGTCAATATCAGCGTTCTAGAAGTAAATATCAGCGTTCCACACTATTGTCAAAACATTTTTTGACTTATAAATCACAGCAAGAAATTAATAATATCACAAACTACGAATTTGTATTAATAAATGATAACTTCACAATTATTACGTGGTTACGAAAATAACCTTATTTTTTTTATAATACTCGTAACGATTACTGTTTTACAATTTACACCACAACAAAAAATATTATTTTACTAATGAACAAAACAACCACAATTTTACATATATTACACAAATTTCCTTTTCTTTTTATTTTTAAATTCTCAATAATTTTCTCGAGACTCAGTTTTAACAATAAAACACTTAACACAAATTAAACTATCCAAAAAAATATTCCGTCACCAAAACAACACAATTCACAATTATTATAATTATCACAAAAAAAATTTTCTTTTAATTTTAAATTCTCAATAATTTTTTACAAGACTTTGTTTTTAACAATTAAAACACTTAACACAAATTAATCTATCCAAAAAAATATTCACATCACCAAAACAACACAATTCACAATTATTATAACTATTACATAACATTTTCTTTTTATTTTATTTTTTTAAATTGTCCTAAATTTTCACCAGAACAAATATTAAACAATAAAACACTTAAGACAACACAAATTTCTAATCCACATAAAACATAATGTTTAACCTCACCAAAAACACAATTTTTTTAAGTTTCAACACAAACAATTAACATAAAAGAAACTATTTTATCAGAACTTAGTTGACAAAGCTGTTGTTTTCTCTGGATATGTCCACACATGGGATGCCAAAATGTAACGTCACCTTCCACGCAGCGCTATATTTATTTTTTTAGGTGGGACGGGCCTTTGTCAAATATGTTCTGATGAAGCGGTTTCTTTAATTTTTTTTTTTTTTACACACAAAACAGCACTATCTAAAAAACACACAAACACAATTAAAAAAGAAAAACAAAATAAATTAAATTTCAACAATTATTTTCCCAATTTAATCAACTATAATTTCTTAAGATTCACAAATTAATTTAAAATTATTTAATAATTTAAACAGACAAAACAAAATCTATTAATCAGCTTCACACATAAATAAATAAATTATTTTTGATAACTTAAAACACAATATATAAAAAAAATATAAGCAAATACTTATAATGTTGATGCGGCATGCGTCGTTCTTCACATAGTTTTTCTTCTCTTCAAAATATTTCTCAAAATATATTGCAGCCAAATTTGATGTGTTGCTGTTTCAACGTCCAAAACGAATCGTGTGTTGCTGGTGATCGCCAAAATCGAATAGACTGATCGGTAACTTTTATCAGCTATATATACCCATATTTCTCCATCCATCAACATAATATTTTTTTGTAATAAATTTCCCCTCGATTGTTTATTTTTTGTTAGTTGGCCACTTTGACAACTTGAGCTATTTTCGTTGTACAGGCATATGTCGGTTTAAACTTCAACTATTTCTTCAATTTTCCATTCAATGTGATAGATTACCTCAACGATTTCCATCCAAACTTTCCAAAGTAGAGTTTATAAACATAATTACGGCCAACTATTATTTCTTAGTTCGATCTTTCAACTTCTGATAACATCTTGCTTAAACAGAGCACCACCTAGTTACACCATCTGTTGGTTGTTTTTGTTTATTTTCTTGAAACATTTACTTGTAAACAAATATAAAATATCCAAAAAATAGCAGTTTTTGATATTAATTGATGAGCGATGAATCATTTGATTATAGTTTTTTTCTTTTTGTTTTAATTTTAAATGGTTTGTTGTTCAATTTTCATTTTTCTTTCTTTTTTTCTTAATCTATAGGTTTTACAATTGGTTTTACAATATTATTTACTAATAAAGAAATTTTAATATTTATTCAAAAGAAATCAGAAAATTTATATAAATCAAATTAAAATTAGTTCTCTTACAAAAAATAACACAACAAACGTTAATAATTGGTTTGAATAATTGGTTTGAATTTTATTAATTAATATTTATATTAATGAATTTAAAATACAACAAAAGCAAATTTAAGCAAACATTTAGGCGAATAAATTACGTTAAACAATCACAACAGAAAATGTGTGGTTATATTTTTAATTATCAGTCAATGAATTTTTATAAAATAATCCGTCGATTAGATTATTTATTACCGCGTTACAAAATCATGCATCAAAACTTATGCAAAAAAAAAATTAAATATTTGTTCTATTAATTATTAAATGATTAATTATTGAAATCCATAAAGTAAATTCTATTCTAAGCAAAAAATATGCTAACAAATTACTTGTTTTAAAAGTAAACCTTGGCCTAATGTGACAAATGACGAACAGTGCAGTGTGTAATAAGGTTTGCAATCCCCTAACAAATGTTCCGAGAATTGCTTCCAGTATATACATAATTTGGACTTTGTACTGAAGAAAATTCAAGATGGTATAAATAAAAGCAAGCTTCTTATTGAATATAAACATGAATTCACGGCATCAATGAAACTAAACGAAAAAGAAATTAAGGACCTACTGGAGGCAATAGAGTAAAGGTGCAACGAAAGGATCGAGAAAACGGAAAGTGTACAAAAAATATGTAAAAAAACGGCGAAAGAAATTAAAAACTGAATGGAAATATTGGAGATATCGAGGAAAAAAATATTGAAATGTGTAAGGAGATTGAGAAAAACAACAAAACAAACAAATGTCAATTTCTTAAACAGTTGTTAATAATATGAAGTTTCCACATTCGCAAAACAAAAACCTTTTTTAGTAAAACCAAATGAATTCCATTAACCAACCTCAATACAAGAAAATTTAAACTAAACAAAACATCGAGCGTGCCTTAAATTACCCAGAATCTCCAGGAGGGAGATCTGGCATTTCACAACTGTCCCTAAATTTGAGGTACGTTAGCCCTGGTATATTTTACATAAAATTTTCAGTAGTAAAAAAGCAACTAATAAAACAAAAAGTAAACTTCCCTTTTTGGTTGATTGCTTAATTTTTCCCTGTATCATCCCAATCCTCCGTCTTCCCCAATTCATCAAAATCCAAAACGTTGATATCGAACTATGGATATCAGACCGATCTTGTTCAGATTATCAGCATCAGTGCAATCAATTAATAAAAAACATCCGTTGATGGGCCTACAATCGATTAAATATAAATTTTATTATACCACCATTCTACATATAATTTTGGGTGAAGATAAACTTTTTAACATTATTGTATTATACTATACATTATATTCTATTTAAATCAGTTTATCCAAATTTTATTTTTATTTACTAATAACCACTTTTGACAAAATTGCACAAAAGGAACTAATTTTGAATTTTATTTTTATGCAGTTTAAATTTGTTGTTCCGATAACACTTTTCCAACACAGCTGTCCACTTCCGATTTATACCGACCCAACATCTCAACAAAAAAACTGACTAACCGATTCCATATTCCAAAACTGATTTTAAAATATGACCAATTAACTTAACTGCCAACCACCAACTCAAATTTGATTTTTTTGATTTTTTTTTTTTTCTAAAATATCACAGCTCTGAGATATCAAGACTTCGATCTGGGTTAAGGATTTGTATATAGTTTTCGGCAAAAAACTTTTATGAGGACATGGTTTTTAGTTTTGGGCAGCGATGTATATCGAACATAACTCTTTGTTAAAGTAAAAGTATTTTTTATCTCTGTTTAAAAATTTATTACAAAACTAACACGAAACATCAATACGTTGCCGGAAAATTATAATCAAAATTCCAAAAACATAGCTAAATTAAATAAAATCAAACTTTTTCAGAATTCCAAAAATATTCCAAAAATTAGAATAAAATCAAATATTTAAATTTTTTCTTATAAATTCCAATAATATTTCAAAAATTCTTAAAAGTTCAAACTTTTTAAAAATTCTTAAAATATTGCAAAAATTCTTACAAAATCAAAAATTAAAACTTTTGCCGAAATTCTAAAAATATTTCAAAAACTATAACAAATAAAAAAATTTCCATGTCCAATTTCATTTTAAATTACATTTACGTGATAAAAACAGCTACATTTTTTTCCAAAAAATGGGCTAAAAAAATAAATGAATTCATTTTTTGACACACTTGACATTATTTTTTGACAAACTTATAATGCCATAATTCTCTATAATAATAATAAAATATCATGTCATACAATTAATAATTAATTTTATTTTTTTATTAATTTTATTTTTTTCTAAAAAAATTGGGTAAAAAATAAATAAAAACCTTTCTTTTGACACACTTGACAACATGTTTTGACAAACTTATAATGCCATAATTCTCAATTATAATAATAAAATTTCATTTCAAACAAACAATTTTATTTTTTCCAAAAAATTGGGCAAAAACTAAATAAAAATCTTGACACATTTGACAATATTTTTTTGACAAACTTATAATGCCATAATTCTCAATAATAATAATAGAACTTCATTTCAAACAAACAATTAATTTTATTTTTTTTCCAAAAAATTAGGTAAAAAAATAAATAAAAATCTTTCTTTTGACACACTTGACAACATTTTTTTGACAAACTTATAATTCAATAATCTAGTTTTTGATCTCACGTACTAATCCCGACCATCAAGATTTCTCCAAATTTAATGTTCCTACTCGTAATCACTTGAAATGAACGTTTTTTAAGCCAAAAATATGAAAATTTGCTATTTTTGACACACATAATGATTATTTTGACACACTTCCAGTACAGTTATCGAACACAGCGTCCTTTTGGACCTGTCCCTTGTGAATACCTATTTTTAGAAGAAAAAAATTTTTGAAATCCCTCCAGCCGTTTTCCCTGCAGTGTAGGTAATGACGGACGGCCCGCCTACAGACAGACATCCATTTTTTTTTTGCTTTTTTAGAATCAGTAGGTCCTAAAACGTCGAGAAATGCCAAAAAAATTGGGGGTAAGAATTTCACTTTGAGCTCATGAATGTAATTCTTAGGTCTTTCAGACCGAAGTAATTATTATTTTTTTTTTAAAGTTTTTAATTTTGAATTAACTTAATTTATTTTAGTCGTTCTTTGTTTAGAAATTGGATTCACTAATTAAAATTTTAGATAATTAATTTTTTTTGCTTTGTTTTTGAATAAGTTTTTTTTTGATTTTTTCATTGAAAGCATAACTTTTTTTAACAGTTATTGGAACTTCTTTTGATTTTTTTATTGTTTTCTACCCCTGTCGTTATTTTCCGAGAAGAATTTTTTTGTGAAATCCCTTTATTTTTTTATTTTTTTCAATTTCCTTTCATTCGATTTCCTTTAAGTCAATATGACTTCCCCTCCCCAAGTCACCTTGGCCAACAGGAGTGCGGACTGTAATCTCTGCAGACACAAGATGGAAGGTCTGAGTGAGGCACAGATTGTGCGCTGTGGTCATGTATTCTAATTTATTTAAATTCTGTTTTGTTAAGATTTTTTATAAATTTTGGTATTTGGTTGGAATCTTTCCATATGAAAACTTTTTATGAATTTGGTTTTTATTTTTCTTTGAATGATTTAAGTTTAATATTTTGATTTTTTTTGGTATGAATTTTTGTAGTTGTTTGTTGTTCTGTAGGCGAAAGGCAAGAGTAAGTCTTGTAAGTCCTGACGCGCAGACAACATTTGTGTATTGATGTGTGTTTGGTTTTGTCTCCGGTTGTTCTGCGGACGGAGGGCAAGATATCTTGTATCTTATAAGTCCTGACGCGTGGACAACATTTTTGTTTGAGTTTTTTTTTGTTCAGTTTTGTTCTGTGGGCGAAAGGCAAGATTCTTGTAAGTCTTGAAGCGCAAACAAATTTTTAAAACCGCAAGGGTAGGAAAGGTCCTTCAGACGTATTCCTAACGGGATTTACGATCCCGCGTACCCTAGTTGGGTGGGAATTGGCTGCTACGAGAGGTTCATGAATGGTGAAGTGATATGGCTCGGATCTTGTTGATCTCTGGTGGTTTAAGGTGGTCTAAGTCATCCCACCATGGTTATTTCTCCACGTTCACGGGTTTTCAATGAGATCATGACCACCAAGCGTTACGCTCATTAAGTTTAACTGACATTGTCTTCGAGAATTCTATTCGTTAGAGCGTAACTTGTTGGAGGATAGGAAGAGCGTAGACCAATGGACGATAACAGGGAAATGCATCGTCTGTCGTTCAGGTTGCTGTGACTGGCGGTCTCTATCGTTAAAACTAACCTCTTTATTCTCCACACAGTGTGTTCCGCTGGTGTTTTTGGCTTGCCAGGGAATGTAATGTAGACTGGAGCATGATAATGTGGAGCGGTAAAATTTCCGATTTATTCAGTGTCTGTTTCCTCATAAGTCATCATTTTGATTAACATACGTAGCTCATAATAGTTTCTCATCCATCCACAATCTATAGCCATATTTTCATATAGTTTCCGTACATAAATTTGTTCTTAGCATGGAAAAAATTAACAATAATATTTCTTTTACAATCCCCTATTATTGACTCATACTTCGTTTTCACCCGCCTTACGTTACCATACTGCTAAAATTTGAATTCTCTAAACACTAACCGTAATTGGTCAACGAAGTTTTCAAGCCTCAGATCAGCTGTGCATATTTGTCCAATTGTCACAATAGAAAGAATTGTTATCCTACAATTCGTTATGCATTCGATTTCCTATATGGGTATTTTTATCAAACTATCTTTTGTTATGGATCTGAGTTTCAATGTATTGCTGTTGTAAGTTGTTATTTTGTAATACGTAAGCTTCATAAAATCGATTAAACTTACGTTTAATCCATTCTAATTCATGGATATTTCTTACTAGTGTGTTGGAAATAATTTGTTTCGTCAAATTATTTTTGCAATGTTAAGTATTACAAAGTAACAAACAGTTTTATTTTAACGAAAAAAGGTCCTAACATTTGTTTACGTAATGTAAATTAATTTCCTTGCATCAGAAACCCTTCTTTCGAATTTTTCGATGGAATGACTATACATTTTTCAATCTCTTATGTCTTTTGATTTCTTTCTCATGAATGACAAAATTAAGGCTGAATTTTGCATTCATGTCGTTTTTTCTTAAAATTAAGTTAAAATTTAAGTAGTTAAATTTTTAATTAAAGTAAATTTTTTAAAATAGTGCAATTAGTTCAATTTGTTTTAAATGTAGTCGCGTCCCATTAGTGAAAATTTAGAAAAAATTTATTTGTTTTATGTGGCGCTGTGTTAATTTAAAACAAAAGAAAAAATTACTTATATGTTTTGGTGTCGTTTAACAAAAAAAACGGAAAAATACAACAAAAAAAGAAAAAATTCTATATGTTTGTGTTGTGCAAAATGAATTAATAAGGACCTTATAGGTCAAACGCTCTTAGTCGATTACATTTTTGGATTCGTTTTTGTTTTGACGTCTCTTAGTGGATTCTATTTTTATCTATTGGAATGTTGGTGCGTGTTTTGACGTCTGGGAGGCTAATTTTCAAAACGTTTGCCTGTAATATTTGTTTGGTATGTTAAACCTTTTTCATTTTGATATTTTGTTTGGTGTTAAAAAAATATTCCTTGTCAAAAATTTTAAATAGAAATTGTGATTTGCTATTTGTTAGTAATACAGATAGTTTTACTATTGAAAATAAAGAATAAATTGTGTGTTAAATTGTTACGTAAATTGTTAGCTAAAGTAACTGTAATTAGTGATATCGCAATTATAACAATTTACAGATAGTTTTAAATTGTTTGATACTTGTTACTTAAATTGTTAGCTAAAATAACAGTAATTAGTGATGTCTTAAATAAAAAAATTTACCGATAGTTTTAACTTGTTTGATAAATTGTTAAATAAATTGTTGGATAAAATAACAGTAATCAGTGACGTCTTAAATTTAATTCTACTACATAGTTATCGTTTCGCTCAATTTACAAAAGTTGGGAATTAATTTAAAAAAAAAAATATATATATGTATGTTCTGTGAATTGGTCTGATAAGAAAAATAAAATTTAATTTGAAATATTTCATAAAGTGAAATATAATGCCAGCAAGTCAATAGAGTTCATTTTTTTTTGGTGTAACAAAGTTTTGTTATTATTTCAACTCAACATTGAGATCAAAGTTTTACTGTCACTGCGGTGTATTTAACATATTTCAACCAACATTGATATCAAAGTTTTACGATTGCTGCCGTATATTAAAGATATTGAAACGCATCATTTGTATCAAGATTTTGCTGGTGCTACCGTATATTTTCTATACGACAACTCAACATTGGTAAAACAGTTTTGCTGTTACCGCTGCATATTTTATATTTGGCAAATCAACCTGTACATCAAAGTTTTATTATTGCTGTCAGATTTTTTTTATTCATTGAAATACATCATCTTTATCAAGTTATCGCTATTACTGCATATTGTAAACCAACATTTACATGAAAATTTTACTATTGTTTGTCGCATATTGTATTTATTGGAACACATCGTTTGTAGCAAAGTACTGCTGTTACTACTATATGATATTGCCAATCAACAGTTATATCAAATCATCTATTTGGCTTATTTGATAACAACGTTTTACTATTACTGCTGTGCATTACACATATTTCAACAAACATTGGTGTCAAGTTTTTACTATTGCTGCCGTACGTTTGACATCTTTCTAATCATCATTTATATCAAGTTTTTGCTGTTGCTATCATCTATTTTGCTTATTTCAAATCAACATTGATATCAATTATTTGCTATTATTACTTGTTTCAACGCAACATTTGTGGCCAAGTTTTACTATTACTGCTGTGCATTACACATATTTCAACAAACATTGGTGTCAAGTTTTTACTATTGCTGCCGTATGTTTGACATCTTTCTAATTATCATTTATATCAAGTTTTTGCTGTTGCTATCATCTATTTTACTTATTTCAAATCAACATTGATATCAATTATTTGCTATTATTACTTGTTTCAACGCAACATTTGTGGCAAAGTTTTTCTATTACTACTGTGTATTATGCATATTGCAACGCAATATAGATATTAAAATTTTGACTGATATCCAATCAACATTTATATTGAATTTTTGCTGTTGCTCTCATATATTGTATTCTGTGAAACGCATCATTTTATATCCAGTTTTTGCGGTTACTGCATATTATAAATCAACATTTATATCAAAGTTTGGCTATTGCGGTCATATATTATATTCTGTGAAAAACATCATTTTATATCAAGTGTTTGCTGTTTCTGCATATTATAAATCAACGTTTGCTTCAAAATTTTACTATTGTGGTCGTATATGTTCAATTGTCATCAAGTTTTGGGTGTGATTGCAACCGAAGTTCAACTCAACATCGATATTCAATCTTCCTGATACTTTACCTGTTGGATTAGTCATCACGGATGGAGGGCTAAGGCCGTAGTACTTGGAAGCCGGAAGGACTTAATCATGTGGTGAGTGAACTTGATTTATTTTATTTTTTTTACGTAGAAGTGTGAATGTGTGCGAAAGGGCGTATCAGTGATTGCATGGGGGCGTGCTAGTCGTTGCGTGTGTGTGCGAACGGGCGGTGCGTGTAGCGAGACACATTTAGTCTGAATTGGAAATGATGCTAATCTAAATATTTTTGCTCCGAGGTAAAACTTAGCCTACCAAATACCTTTTCTTTTATTATATTACCTAAATTGATGAAGTTGTATTTCCCAAAAAAAAAAAAATCATTCTCAAATAACCTGTAATACAAAAAATTAAAAACAAAAAAAAAACAAATTCTGGTCATGTTTTAGGTTTATTAATTCTATGATACATTAACCAACGGTAAACTACAGGTATTGAAATAAACTGGTTTGGACATGTTTGTTCAACTTACAAATAAACTGATAATTTTGTTGAGTTGTAAATATTTTGTTTTGGGAATTCCTTATGGTTTTATAAATTTTTTTTTGATAATGTTATTAATAAAGAAAAAGGGAAATAATCAATAAAGACTTTCAATATGGCGTGTGACGTTCACCAGTGCTCTAAGATTCGATCTATGGTGTACCAGCAATGGCAGTGGTTTGTGGGCTGTACCATGTTGCTCATGTGACAGCAATACAACTTAACTTTAATTACTACCACTTGCGATGCTTGCTGCGGGTCTTGGAGCTCGGTTGTCTTGCTTCGCCGTCTGAGTGAGTGGGTGAATGTTAGCATGTATGAAGTGTGAGTGTGTGGGCGTCGGCGAGTGATTGTGGGGGTTGGACGCGCTGATCGTAGGTCTTTCGCAAACGGGGTCGCCAGAGTCTCCATTTTCCACTTGTATTTTTTTCATTTCTGTGACTTTTCGTAAATTGCGTACATTTCTGCATTTGTGTTGAAGCAGCAGGTATTACTCCATCAAATCCACGAGGACTGAGCTCTAGTCGTAAGGCGGTAAAAATCACTCTAGGTACGCATCCTGCTATGCCATTCTCATTGGTTCGCCAATGAGAAAGCTCTTCATTACAGGAACAGTGGGAAGGAAAATGATAACCCTTGGCTTTCTCAGCCATTGTTAGACCACCTTTTTTTGGTCGTCCATCGATATTACCGAAACACCCTTCCAACTCCTTTGTTTTGTTAATTATGTGTTTAGGCTAAATTTGTTTTTGCTTGCGATATTTAGTTTTGTGTTTGTTTCTTCTGCTCGATTATCTGCTGCTACCTATTCCAATGGTTTTTTCTTGTTTTCTGCGCTAGTTTTCTTAAATTTGTTTTTGAATATATTTTGTAATTTTTTTGTTGGTCATTATTTTTGTCTTTCTGTGTTTTTCCCTGTGGGTTTTTTGATTTTGGTAAATTTTGTTTTGTCTGGTCCGGCTAAATCGGTCGGTAGAGCCTGAGAGTCTATCTCGGGGTTTGGGTTCGAACCCAGCTCCCATTTCCATTCTTGATTTTTTTCTAAGATGTTTAGGACGAATGTAGTCAGCCGGACTTCCTCCTTTCGTCCTGTCCTGTAATAAGCAAGATTTTAAATATTGGTTGTACTTCCATTTTCTATCCTATAGTAATATACTATAGATCTAAATTAATTTCCATTCACTTTTCAACCTGTTTGTGTAACAACACAACTGGTTAAACATTCCAATGCACATCCAACACTTCCGGTATTAAGTTGTTTGTTTGTTGATTTTCTATATTTGTTTCATGTGAAAAAATTGTACAAGGTTAATAAATTAAAATAAAATGTATACTGACGAATTTTCTTCTGCTCGTGTGAAGAAAATGTTTGTTAATTATTTTTATAAATTAATCAGTTGGGGTTTAGTAGCTGAAACAGCTAGTTGGTTTTTGTGGAAACTCAAGTGAGTTTTGGGATATGAAGTCAAGGAGAGTTGTTGAGTACTGAAATGAAAAGAGTGATTTTTGAGAAGTGTGAAGAAAAAGTGAAGTAGGAGTTGGTTGAAGTTATGTGAAAGATAAAAAAAAAATAGATATATATGTATATTGTATATATCACATGTAATAAACTATTTTAGAGATATATTATTAAAATATATTAAAATATTTTGGATACTGTATCCAAATAGTAATAGTAGTGTTAAAATTCATGTTCAATTCATGTTCAATCCACGTTCACGTGAAAAAGAAAGCAATATTAATTATCTGTAAACTTTTGACTAATTGATTAGTGCAATAAATACTAATCTATCATATTTTGGAAATAAACTACATGGAAAAGAATATCAGAAAGAGTTTTATTGAAGAAACCCCAAAAATGGAGTAAATTTGTACACATTTTATGGACGAAGTGGGGGAGTTTCTGACAAATAGCAGTAAGGAAATAAGTAACTAGGGAGAGGATCAACACACCTAAGAGTGGTGAGTGATCGACTGAGAATTTTTTTTTGTTAGATTTATTAATATATTGTAGGGTGGCTATGTTGGCTAGAATATTTTATTGTAAACTAAATTGGTTTTTTTTTGTAAAAATGAATTATTAAAGTAGTTATGGTTTAGGGAGAGTTGTGGCATGGCAGATCTCCCTTCTGGAGATTCTAGGTGGCGTTTCAGGCACACGTTTTTTTTTTATTTTAAAACTTCTTGTTAGTGAGGGTGGTCTAGAACCTTCGCTCAATGAGCTAGCGGCAGGATTATCGGCGTGCACGACCATCTGGTAGACCTTCATGGTGAATGGAAAACAACGATCAAAAATATGACGAATAATTAATTGCAATATAGATATGTAGGGAATTGAGTGCAATACTACAATTAGATGAATCTGATCATATAAATGGAAAAGTCGAGAAATTAAGTACGTGTTGGAGGAATATAATAAGAAAATTCACAAAAAAAGAAAATATTAAATTTTTTTTCAAAGTAACAAATAGTTTATGGGTGAACTGTGACCTTATACTGACCTTATGCTGAACATAAAAATGTAACCACAATACTGTAAATTCACAAAATTCACAAAAAAAGAAAATATTAAATTTTTTTTCAAAGTAACAAATAGTTTATGGGTGAACTGTGACCTTATACTGACCTTATGCTGAACATAAAAATGTAACCACAATACTGTGAAATTCGAATGAAATACTGTGAAATTCGAATTCCGAAATACCAAAGTGGTGCAAAAATCTACACAATATTGTGAACCTGACAAAAACAATAAAGTTACTGTCAAAATCACAATATTTTTTGTGTCTTTACTTTTTAAATACAAATTTCGTCGATTGGCTTAAAAATTAAATTTATAATGCAAAAATAAGTATTCTAATAATATGAATTAATTATATTTTTATATATATTGCATTTAATTATATTAATTTATTGATTATTTTTTTATTTATTTTGCATATTTAAAAATTAAAAAATTGTTGTCAAAAAATTTTCTTTAAACGACCTCTTTGTGTTTTATCACTGTTTTCTTGCAAAATGTGTTATAATCTGTTATAATTTCGTAGCTAGGACACAAACTTATATGATACACATGTGTGTGCTATTGATTATCATTTTTAATAAAGTTTAACAATGTAGTGAAGCATTTTGGTGAAATTAACAATATTGTCGATTGTTAAAGATGTATTCGGAAAAGGGGCCTTTGAAAATAAAGAAAAAACAAAAAACTGACAGATACGAAAAAGCACTCTTGTTGTTTACGCATGAGGCATATCCATATGGAACAACTGGATATAAACGGTTTCATGTACGTTGAAGAGAGATTTGACTGGTCTATACAAAAAATTAAAAGTAAATTTTTGCTTACGTTTTTAAGAAAGAAATGTTTAAAGATGGCGCTGATGCCCTAGCTTAGCATTTTTGAATTTTTTTCTTTTAAGGTATAAAAGTTCGAACCTTACCCTACAACATGGCTAAGTTAAAAGAGAGCGACTTTTGTTGTTATTAAGATATTAATTTTTATAGATTTTTAACTGAGGCAAAATTTTGATTTTCTGTGAAAAAGTTTTTGACCTACGGCAAATGAAAAATAATCAGAACTCAAGCTGGTCAGTTCGGATATATGAAAAATTAGCGATCAAATAAGTTAGTGATCAAATAAGCTTACTTGAAAACTTATTTGATCGCTAATTTTTCATATATCCGAACTGATCAGCTATAGTTCTGATTATTTTTCATTCATATATTTAAAAAGAAAAATTAAGAATTATATGCTAGCATTTCTCATAACCACTTTTTGAAATCATTGCTTCTACGTCAACAAAATGTCTACGCAAAACTTTATTTATTTATTTATTTATAAGCGTAGCAAAGCACGTCGGGCCCTCCTAGTAATAATAAAAAACAAAGAAAATAATAAATCATTCACAACATTCATTTCACCATAATAATTAAATCAAAGAAAATCAAAGAAAAATAATAATAATAAAAAAACAAAGAAAAATAATATAAACTCACTCATACCATTATCACGTCGAATCAATTCTATCTTCATCTGACAAATTTAACAAACACTGTTGAAGCTCCATCAATGAACCTGCAAAGATACATAAAAAATTAGTAATTCTACAATATTTATCCTATCATGTTGATCATAAAAGATACAAAAAAATTAGTATTTTTATAATAATTATCTTATCAGGTTGATCTAGCTTTAACATCTCCTGCTGCCATAAACACCCATTGCATCAACCTATAGTAAAAAAGCATTAACAATTTTTTATTAAGTTCTTAATATAAAATGTTTTCTTACCGTGAAAATATTTTAGTTTATTTACGTTTTTTGATGTCATTCTGACTTTCAGCCATATTATTGAGGTGAGTTCACGTTCTCGCCATATCGGAAAAACTGGCGTAGTTGATAGGTAGTTGTTTTTTAACATTAATTAATGCAGTGTTCAACAACTGTGGCGCGGCTGTTGATAAAAGGTTTGGATGCAATGTGTATTTATAGTAGATTATTACTGTCAAGATTCTCTTCTTATTTTTGATTTTGTCAACTAGTCATGTTTTTTTGACCTGGTATATTTTTTAATTGTGTAAAGTTTTTTTATAAGAATAATTCAATAAAATAAAAATTAAAATATTAAAGATTTCTTAGTGCAGTTTTTTGCTAACTTTTTGTGGAAGTTCTTCCGGCTTTGGGTCATTGAACACAGGTCATATTTGGGACCCATTGGGATTTGTGACTGGCTCACCGCCATATTGGTATATAAAGGACGAGCTGTTGCTACGGAAATCAGCGTTGTCTCTGCCTTGAGTGGTTGTATTGGTTCAACCACAGTTGTCAGCGTGTCATCGAATCACTACCATTGTTCAATCCATTTGATTTATACCATTTTTTGCCATTTTAGGCAAGAATTCAGCGTGGTACAGGCATATTTTATATTTTATATTCAATTATTCATCAGTTTGTCATCGAGCGCCTAGTATAGGCATATTTTATATTAAATTATCCATCAGTCTGTCATCGAGCGCCTAGTATAGGCATATTTTATATTGAATTATTCATCATTGTGTCATCGAGCGCCTAGTATAGGAATATTTCATATTAAATTATCCATCAGTCTGTCATCGAGCACCTAGTATAGGCATATTTTATATTGAATTATTCATCATTGTGTCATCGAGCGCCTAGTATAGGCATATTTCATATTAAATTATTCATCAGTGTCATCAAGCGCCTAGTATAGGCATATTTGATATTACATCAATCATCAGTTTTTCATCGATCGCCTAGTATAGGCATATTTTATATTGAATTATTCATCATTTTGTCATCGAGCGCATACGTAAGGGCATACTTTATATTGAATTATTAATCAGTTTGTCATCGAGCGCCTAGCATAGGCATATTTGTTACTAAATTACTCAACAATTTGGCATCGTATTTTTCCAGTGAACTAATCATTACAAATCAAAAATCATCTTAACAATAAACTAAATGATGGCCCTCAGGCTCTTCAATTGATTCAATCAAAAAGCTCATTACAGTCCACTGCCAAGTGAGAGGCGTCATCAAACACATGAATTTTAAAATGATAAATACCACGTGCAATTCATTTTTTCATTCCCAACATTCATAGAAAAATATTCATTCATATAAAATATGTCTATCGACTCCTATAATAAAAAAACAAAGAAAAATATTACGTCTATTCACTCCTAAATCAATTCATAAACTAAATTGAAATTTAAAAAGAAAATATAAAATACTAAATTTAATTTTTTTATATTAATTTTTTTATATTCTCTTAAAGCAGGCTACAGACCTTCAATCAATTTGTCAATCGATTGAAAACGAAAATAAACGAAATGAAATTTAAGGGATATTTACACTAAATTTTATTTCGTTGGTTTTCGTTTTCGAATTGATTGACAAATTGATTGCAGGTCTGTAGCCTGCTTATCGTTTTTGTGAAAAAAAAATATACACTTGGGCAATTCCATTTTGATATTGTATGTGGGAGGCCGTTAAATTCAAAAATACATTTTAATTCGTCTATAACTTTTTTACTTATGATCCGAAAAGTCCCAAAAATCTTTAAAATCTAAGTTACACTAATATCAGTTAGCAGTGAAAATTTGAAATGAATCAAAATTCGAATAAAAAAGCCTTAGGCTGTACAAAGTTTTTTTTTGGCGTATTAATATATAAGATAGATTTTTAACTGAGGCAAAATTTTGATTTTCTGTTAAAAAGTTCTTTGGCCTACGGCATCATCAAAATCTTTACAATTTTAGTTGTAATAATTCTGAACAGTGTAAGCCAAAAGATTTAGTATGTATTTTTAGTTCGATTGACCAGTCATCTACACTTTTAACGCACATAAAACCGTTGATAGCAACTGAGCCATGTTATTGCAATTGGATTTCAAAACTACCATAACTTTGAATTGCCGGAAATCTTTCGGACCACCGTGCTTATCAAACTAAACACTTTAAAATTTTTCAAAAAACATAAGTATTTTAGTTGCACCAATACTACCTGTATCCTTAGTATGAAGTTGGTCAAAAATAGAACAAAAGGAAGAAGGAAAGAAGAGCATTTGAATCAACGATGCATTTCAGTTTGTGTGGGCAGGTTCACAAAAAAGTTTCTTGATCAAGGTAAACCGACCAATTTCTCTATCACACTCAAACTTAAATACTTTTTTGGACAATCGAGTAAAACATACTTCTAAAGATTTACTACACTGCCGCGGTTGACATTTATTGGAGAACGCTTAATGTTACAGAATCTGACAATAATTTTCTTATATCCTTTCAGAGATCCCGTAAATCCATAATCCCATAATCATTCTTGCATATAGGCTACTTTTAGTAGTTCTCAAAAGAATTTTTTAGTATATTATTTGATTCACTGTGGCAACGTATAATTAAACATGGAACTAAATAGTGTCAACGAAAAATCTAGGTAGAAGTAGAATGAGTTCCCTGGAACCGAATTGCAGCACAACTGTGGTTGATTATAAATTAAAATTGTGACAACTACGGTTCAAGATTAAAATCGCTTAATTTTGAAATTGACGTTAAAATTAACTAAAACTTTCTACAAAAAGTCCTAAAATCATCAATCACAATCAAAAGAAAAAGATTTTTACTAGAATTATCTTTATCTAATTTGTCCGCAAATCCCAAATAATCACTTAATAAATAAATAAAACAAAACTTTCAAAATTTTTAAAATAATCAATCATTTCAAATTTTCCATACGATTTCTTACAACCCACAAAACCATAATTTTCTCAAGACAACAATGATAGAATCTTAAGACAAAAAAAAACAAAATTTAAATTTTATTCATCATAATTTTTCTTACAAGTTCTAATGTTTGGGTACATCCTTTTTTAGAACAAAAACAAAAAAAGTAACAACAACTAATAAAAACTTCAAATTAGATTGAAATTGCTTCCGTTTTTTTTGTTTTTTTTCCTTCCTGTTCTGGTTGATGTTGTGACTAAGAAAACTTTTTTAAACTTAAAAATTTTAAATAATTCTTAAGCTTCTTAAACCGTGAAATTAATTTAATTTCATGTCTCAAACGAATGGAAAAAAGTTTTTATTGTTTTGTATAAAATATATTTTAAGGCGAACTACAAAAGAAGCTCGCTAATATTACTTTTTTTTTGTTTATTAAGTAATACAGGAAACAAACTTCCTTCAATTTATAAACAGGAAATCTTTACTTTTTTGTATAATATTATATTTCAATTAATATTAAAAAAATTTCAATTTTTTTTTCCAGAATTTTTAAACTATCCTCACCAGCAGTACAATCATCCGAGCATTTACTTCATGCTTCAGTTTTATCAATGGTCGAATTTGATGATGATATTTTTGCGGCTGGGAATTGTTTTGATTGGAATCAACATCCAGCGAAAAAAGGATTATTTTGTCCATTTGCTTTTCGGCTACCGGCACCTGATCATGGAGCATCATTGGCAAAGGATTTAGCAGCAGAATATCATTATCTAGGAAATACATCAGAATGGTTTTTCTTAGCTAGAAAAAATGCAGAAAAAGTAATTGCACGAAATGAGCAATACGTTAAAGGTGAGATTAATTTTTTTTTCTAGTTTCTGACATCAAATTTTATGTTGATTCCTTTCATTTTGTAACGTTATCTTTCAGTCCCTAGAGACAAAATTTGTTTTTCTAAAAGACCATTAAAGATTAAAAATTTTATGAAAAAAGCACAAATCTTTTTTCGTTTCTCATTTTATTACATTTGTGAACGTAACAAACGTCTCATTGATCAAAAATCAACTCATGTACAAATGAACAATTATTTGTTTCGGTCCAAAAAAAAATTTATAAAATTGTGAAAAATTAAATACAATAAATTTTTGAGTGGAAAACTTTTTTAGGTTGTTACATATGAAAAACCATTAATAAAATTTACAAATTTACAAAACAATAAAGTTCAATATATTGAAAAGTAACAAAATAAATGTTTACTAAATGTGAAGCAAAAAAAGGTCTTATTGTTATGTGTTACATACGTATACATATTTTGAACAGATTTCCACCTCCTTCTCAGCAAAACCAAATTGGGCGTAAAAATAAATTTTACAATAATCAAATAACAATGTTGAGTAAAAAAAATTGAAAATGTGAAATGATTATGTTCTTGTTGTTGTTCTTGTCGTTATAGGGCCTAACTACCACATCTGGTTCAAAAACCATTTAATTTTAAATTTGGATGAAATTAAGGAAAAAAATATTTCTATGTTTTCTATGTATAAATGAAAATATTTAGGTGAATGCTAGAAATGATAAAGTGGAAAAAGGTTTTTGTTTAAATTTTCGAAAGTCCTTAACCAAAGTGATTTATTGCTATGGTCACTGATACTATAATACAAAAACGAAGAAAAAATTCTATATATTGTCAAGTATAATAAATTGTGTGCTTATATTTTTGGATTTACAAGAAATTTTATCACAAGGATATAAATCAAAATATTCGTTATAGTTGTATGTGCTGTATTGTCAAGTAAGAAATATTGTGTTGAATTTAAGTAATTGATGGATTTTGATAAGTTCATCAAAAAATAGGAGGTCTGCTTGCATATGTATGTTTTTGAATAACTATATTTTACTTCAGACAAATTTTTTGATTGGTTCTATCGATCAGTCTTTCTGAAAGCTTTAGTAAGCGTAAGGAAAACAGATTGGCACAAAACTATTTGCTTCACGTCTCCAAGTACATAAACATTTAAGCCATACACACCGTAAAGATCTTTATGAACTAAGATCTGTGTTGATTTTGAGCTTTTTACAGCCCAACGAAGTTGACAACAAAAGACAATGATCTAGACAGTCAAGTCCAGTTATCTTTTTGATAAAACCTAAATCATTTAGTTTGAGTTTTTCTTATTCTCTTATTCGCGACTATGAAGGATCTTTTCTAAAGACTCAGACCGGAAAATTATGTTAGGTATGTGATATTCTTTCTTTCAGAAAGAATAAGTTGTCCTAATTAGTTTTAAGAAATTTATTGCTCATGAAACTTGCTCGTTGATTTTTGAATTTTTAATCTTCAATCAGGACTTGATTGGTCCTGACTTTAAGCATGGTTGACGATTGCTGGTTTAGCTGGATTCAGTTAGCTCAACAGTTACTGAACCAAACCTGAAAAAGGATTTATTTGAAAACATTTGCATCTTTCGATTTAAAAGTACCTAGGTCATTTTGTTACATTAGATTCTTGTAATGGAGAGCTGTTTCGTTGTCGAACAACGAAAAGGCTTAGCAGGCTGCGTACCTAGCGAGATTGTTTTAATAGCCCCAAGCTAGCTCTAGTCCATGGGGTCGAGAAGAAAACCCTGCTACTCCAGCACAAATACGGAAATGTACGCAATGAACAAAAATATAGACGGAAATGGAGAAAAAAGACAAGTGAAAAAAATAACGATACTCTGGCGACCTCTTTGGCAAAAGAACCGCGATCAGCACATCCAACCCCACACTCAATCACGAACTCTCACACCTCATACACGCTCACATCCTCCCACACATGCACACTACCACCCATATTTACACCCATACACACAATCATACATTCTTGAAGCAATAAAGGATTTAAACTTTTTCTAGTTTGGTTGATACAATATATAGGTTATTACTTATAATAAATAAACTTTGGATATCTTAAAATGGAGTGTTTCATAAACGTTTAAATGTGGTGGCTGAGTTGAAAGTTATTATAAAACGAGCGGTAAAAGCTAGAACGAATGTGTCATTAAATGAAAACAATTTTAAAAATTGCAATGTTTTTGAATGCGAATCATGGTCGGATGATTTTCTTAAATAAATTAAGGCATTGGTATTATTACAACCCCTTTTACCGCTACTACCACTATATATCTTGGCTACAGTATTACTAGTGGGTAAAGAAGAGGATGTAGTCAGACTAGTTCGAGTTCGGTTACAAAGTTTGAAGAAACAAACGTTGGATGAGCTATCCATGGTAGTATGGCATCATGGATGGTGTAATTACCCTACAATAATATTTATTCATTAAGACTATCAAACATGGTCATCGTAAACATCACAACCCAACATTCCATATTTTTTTATTGAAATTCTTGTAGGAAAAATTATATTAATAAAGGATAAAACAATAATTACGAATCATTTATGTTGGTATAATTCCTAATAATAATGGTTATGTCAACTATTTAAAGCGAAAATATGACATTCTACAATAATTCCATTTACACCACAACCGCCATTTAAAAGATCCCCAAAATATTTGTAACCATTATGCGGTCTTTATGACAACGTTCACAGATTCGCAATTAAGACACTCCTCTTAACAACAAAATGGTCAAAACAAAAATAATCATGCTAAGACCTCCCAACTCAGAATCAGCCTGTTGCATGTGCGATGAAGACTACACTTTTCATTGGAATTATTTAGTTTTTTATCAAAATCGGTGAACGGATTGTCGGTTTATTTTTCACGGGAAATGTCGATTTGCAACCTTGACCATTTCATAACGTTTGTTCAAATACTGCTTTGACTTTCATTCATCTTGTAATATAAATGAAATATAGTATAGACATTGTCTCACCATACATGCATCCTATGAACCCTCTCTCATATTCACACTCATATATACACACATCCACACTCTTTCATACCTCTGAATCAAAAATAAAAATAAAATACCACTCACTCATCTTATATTCCTTTGGAGTCAGCCTCCCATCTCCTTCTGGTTTATCCGTGAGATAACAAGTGTTACGGTTGACTCAACAACAGTATTCCCAAAAAAAACGTCGAACAATTATAATAAAAATAAAATCATTGGTCGAATCCAATATCAGCTGAAGCACAGTTGTGTTATGGTAATCATAAGTTATTGAGCGTGATGAAGCAGGTATCGACTGATCGAAGCGCTATATGATCCTAACAGCCTATATTATTGAAGCAATAAGCATCGATGTATAAATTACGGAAATATACGTGTTGGTTCAATCCAATATCACTGAATAATTGGCAAATAAATGTAATAGCCTGGTTGATTGTCAAATCAATATTTGTACTCAACCACGTTGGCTACAAAAAAAAAATTGCAATAATATAGGTATTGGTTCACTCCAATGTCGGGGGATTCACTGTTGTGGTAAATGAAATCAAACACAGCATATATCCCTGAGGAAGCAGGCACCGATGATCAAAATGTACTATAAATGGTAGAACTATTAGTATTAGGGAATCCAATGCTGATTAAAACATAGTAAAAATGGTAGATCCCTAAGCATTGGTTGAATCCACAACCGGCTTTTGCACACCACTAATGCTAATGGTGATTGTATAAAATATTGTCGAATCAAGTATCGCTGACGTATGATGTACAGTTATGATTCTATGCGACTGTTATTTCAATATTCACACCTTACTATCACAGTTGTATCCTTGTATATATCATCCAGGCCCCAGGTTACTTCGACGCCATTATAGTATTCCAATTTGTCACGTGGTATCCGCTTTCATAAGCCCACACTGCTTTCCGGCACGATAAACGCAAGTAGGGACAACACTCACAAAAACCAAATATTTGAAACAACTGACAGTTATTTTAATTATTTGATTTATTTATTATAATTTAAATAAAGTTAGTTTAGGATATAACCTAATTGAACGGGAATGCAACAAAAGCAATAAGAAAGTTAAACCGATTCCTCGTTCATTTCTACACGATTCATTAATTAATTTATTTATACTAAATAATTTATTCTAGTTCATACAAGAAAAAAACTGTCCAGCAGTTAACAATTCATCTAATTAGATTCTCATTATCTCGGATCTAATGGTTAGGTTATTAATTTTATACGATTCGTTTAAATAGGACAAACATACCGACTCTACAACTTTGACTCAAATTCAAAGCCACAAACTAAAATATATAATTACAAGTAAGCCACTTATCTGATAATTTCGTGTCCTTTGCTGATCAATTTTTCTTGATTTCCATTGGAATCACATTAAATAGGGTTTGTTTTATTTGTAAATTTTTCTAGAGGACGGCACAAACACACAATATATTTTTTTATTCTAATTTATTCTTAATATCACTAACTTATTGAAAAAAAACATTAAATTTTTTTGGTTCCCAGTCAAACCATAAACAAAACACATGACTTTAAAGGCACAAGAATTATTTTAATTTTTTTCTGGTTTTACTTATTTATTTTCACCGCCGCCATATATAAATGACAACTCATCGATCAGCAAAATAAAAAAAAATAACAAAAAAACAACCAGTCACCATCACAGCAACCAGTCACAATCGAATAATACAATTATAAGAGAGGGATTACACGATTTTTCTGCTATATATAGTAAATAAGAGAATCGATACGGAAGTTTACTTTTTGGAGAATTTACATTTAAAATTATCGTTATTAAGAAATACTGGTTATTAAGTTGTAACAGAAATGTGAAAATATTTCAACGAGATGTAGTATTTACCAAACATTTGAAAGAAATATACATGTAATCAACATGAGTAGGGATTAAAACGAATACACATCCGATTTTATGATGATTTATTACAAAATAGCAATTTACAATTGTTTTACAGCAGGATCTCACGGTTAAGAATTATATATCTGTATATATGGCAGAAAGAAGAATCGATAATAATAACTATAAAAAATATAACGTTACGAAGACAATTTCTATGCTGATTGCAGGATAGAATTTTAGGATAGCAAAACGAATTGAAAAATATGCACAGCTATTTGAGGTTTGAATACAACTAGGGCAGTTGGCAGTTATGGTTTGAGTCTATGGAGAATTTAAATTAAGTTAATATGGTGAAATTATTTATATAAGAAGAATAAATTTGTGTAGCGGAAAATTATATTAACGGATGATTATGAATTAAATATGATAAAAATATGTTACGAAAGTCGCGTGAAATGCGAATTCGTGATATATGAGAAAGCAGATAATCTATGAATCAGGGAATTTTACAGAACTACGTCATCGTTCTCCAGGCTACATAACATTTATTACTACAACCATTGTAGAAGTTCAATATATTTGTTGCTGACAGTCTTGATTCTGGCTATGGAATGAAGGCCGCATTGCTGCCATTGACCAGTTCCAAGAGAGATTGTTTGAAAATGAATGAATATCAATCAATCACGACAATGAATGAATATCCATCCTGCCTCGAGACCCAATAATCCTCAAATTTCAGATTGTTAAGCTATTTGAACGTAACAGGTAACAAATAATGTAACAGGTATTCCGTTTATACCGGGAACTAGCAATTGTATGGATATATGAAAATGGCCTCTGGCCCAGGAAAGTTTCAAACTTTAATAGTTTAGTTAATCATTGAAATCCACAAAAAAACTGCAGAATATATGAAAAAAAAAAATAAAAGAACATAAAAATAATAATAATAAAAAAATAGCTTAGCTTAAGATAATGATTGTAGTAAGTAAGAACCTCTTATACAATAATTAATTTATCACAATTTATCTCATCGTTGAGTTTAGTTGTCTCCTTTTTAAAAAAAAAAAATCTTACTCATTCATTGAAAATCTGCCGTGTAAAAAAAAACAAATGTCTGTCTATTTGACAGTGAAAAATTAATCAAATTAACCGTCCAAAATATAAATTTAAAAAAACATAAAGTCTGTAGTTGTTAATATATTTCAATTTAAATAATTAATCTCTACTAACATTAACGATAACCTAATTTACCTGTGACACAAACCGTCTAAACAGTCATCGATAAAAATAACGGCACCATACAACCAATTTATGGTTGGCGGTAAAAAGTAAAAGTCAAAAACTTCACATTATTCTTACATGAATTTTGGAGTTGTAACAATTATACAATAAAATAGCTATATTCGCGAAATAAAATTTAGATTTTATGAGGGTGCTTGTTAGAACAATTATTCAAACTAAATTGTGTATCAACTAATTAAAAATTTATAATTATTATAATAGTTTCCGTATAATAAAACTAGTGTTTAAAAAAGAAAGTGGTAATCGTATTAGTGCATTTTACCAGTACCCCAACATCATCAGGTTCTTAAAAATTTAACCAATTATTAATATTGCGAATATTCTTCATTTATAACAATTTAAAACAAAGTACACTATCAATGATTCAACACAAACGGCTGCGCAGAATCAAATTGCTTTACTTTAATATCCGTTTATCAAAATAAATACATTTGTCACACATGAAAAACGAAAAATAATAATAAAAAAATAAATAAAATAACTGATTAATAATCAAAATATAAGAATCTTAGTTCAATGCTTTAAAAAAATAAAAAATTATGCATTACAGTGGAACTTCATAAATAGACAGATGTTATTTATGCAACGAATCAAAACCCCCGAGGTACAAGCCTTCTTCATTTTTAAACACAGATAAAATCGTGAACTTGTAGCGCAATTTTGAAAATAAAACTCAATATAAAAAAAATTCAAAAAATCGTCTTAACGCCAAGAACGCCATCTAGAAAAATAAAACTCCATATAAAAAAAATTTAATCAATAATACCAATCTAATTTTTTGCGTATGGCAATGTTCATTGTTTTTTTAAGATGGCGAGAATGAATAAGGTTTGAAGAATATCGGACGTTTTGAACGAATCATAAATTGTTTGATAGTACGGAATGAAGGTTGGATTAATGTGATAACTGTTTGTTTTAGATTTTAAAAGAAAATGTCCTCTGATCAAATTTTTTTTAGTTGTTACAGTAACGTAACATAACGTAACGTAACGTTTCGTTACGTAACGTAACGTAACGTAGCTTAACGTTACGTAACGTAATGTAACGGTGTCTCTGCTTTTTCAATAGGATTTAGATCATCTTTGGAGGTTTACTAGAGGTTGTCAAATCCCTGAAGAATCCTTGAAGAAATTTGTTTGACCGTCTCAGTTCTATTTCCAAACGAATATCTGCCTACTGCAAGGTAACTGCCTTTTTTGCATTATTTAAGAAATTAGAGGTCGAAATAGTACCACTTGGCTTCACAAAATCACCATAAAACCGTTGGTCCTGGCCCCGTTGAAGTAATGTCTGTAAGAAAGTATAATTGTTTTTATTTTATCCTCGCTACAACATTTAATACTGTTAATACTACCAAGTACTCATATGGGAGCATAATCTTGAATTTCAATATTATACTAGTCAAATGAAAATTGTTTGCCGAATTATTTCATGCTGGAAATCGTTTTAATACCTTCATTTGGTTTTAAATAAGTATAATCTGAGTTTTCATCATCGCAGGAGTTGAGCTTAGCTTATTGGAGTTTAAAAAAAATTTTGTACGTTAATCTGATTTTTACTTGTACGGAAAATAACATTTATTCAATATCAGAGAGGGTTAAATTTTGCGTTGAATGAGCATATGAATCTTCGAATTCGGTAAAGTAATATAGTCGAAATCAAACCTTTTCTTATTTCAGTGACAACATATACTTTCCAGGACCACACCTCCACACCGATACTCCTACAAACACATAGAATAAAAGTTGTAGAGAATAAAATTTCACGTTATATAGAAATCTCAATATGTACATTGTTGCGCCATGTTATGCCTCGTCCAAGTGCCCTCTCTATTTCCCATGCAACCATATTTGCCCCCTCAATTGGGTTCGTACTTCAGCATCATAGATACATATATACTTGAACGGTGGATCTTTAAGGACAGATGCTTGATACACCTGAACTTTAGAATATGAACAAGAAAACCTAAAACTTGATAACATTCTAGGAGATATCTTTGTACTTCTTACAAAGCATTGCACCAAGTCCTACGAGCAGTATTAATAATTGTGTGAGCAACAACACAAGGTTTATAGTTTTTCTTTGAACCGAGCAGAGGGGTTTTTCTGTTTATGTGGCTTACAATTGAAACAAAAAAGGTTTACTATAAGGGGTTCCTAGAATTTCATTTTCAACATCCTTCATAAATTTATCCGCTTTGGGATAAGTTTCAAGAGTTTAATAATGGCAGTGGTGGAGTCGACCATGCGAAGTCGTTTTTCATTTTCGTCGGCATTTCTTAAGTCATACCAGTTTTGAGTTAAAATTTGGAACCTGTATTTCGAAAAAATATTAGAAGTAGTTTATTTTTATCCCTTCTGATCGTGGCAATGATGTCGTTCTCATACTTTCGTTTCAGTCTTTTAAACATGGTTTTATGAGTTGGCTCAAAGTTTTCAAAGTCTTCCAAGATTTGTAACAAAGTGAATTGGCATAGGCCGTCATTTTTCTCGATTTATTTTTTTTTTTATTAATAAAATGTGTTGTGTAGTAGGAATTACAATATGTGTCACAATAACATATTTAAACCTTTTAAGACCAAGGTCCCACAACAACATACGTTCAAAGGTGTTAATGGACGTAAATCTTTCTTTTTTTGTTTTTTTTATATTTTATGTTAAAGAATGGATAACTAAACAATAAATCCTATCGCTGACAAAATATGACATAGGCCAATATTTTATGATAGAATAGAGAAAATAAAAGTAAATTAAAAAGCAAATAGCAAATTTTTATAAAAATTTGCTGAACCAAAAGAAAAATGTAGTTGCCAATAATCCAGCCGGTTGCATATTCCTTGATCCTGTCCGCAGGATCAAGGAGTATTCCGCACTGTCTTTCTTAAAGATTAAAGCCCACACATAGTTATATGAAGGCTCGTTTCTTCAAGCCAAGGAAGCAATAGCGTCTCATCATCAAGGATTATATCATAGCTAAGATTGAGGATGCTACCGTTGACTGAATACAGTTCATCCGCCACCACCTCTAAGATTTCACCTTGGCTAGTAAATAAAAAAAAATAAGCTAATAAAAACTGATCCCTCCATGCGGATATTTGCAAATATAGTTAAATGCCAGAGACACATGTTCATCTTTAGGTCTCATGTTCATCTTTAACTTTCTTTAATATTGAATCCGACTACAATCCTTTAATATTGTTTCCGTCCAACGAACTGTTTTCGAGCTACAAGCAAAAACCTGAAAAACGTATATACTTTTTCAAGGCACATTAGATATTTAATATAGTTTTACCAAAAGCTTATCTCCTGGGATGGTGCAAACTCAGATTGCACTTATTTTGGACCAAATGAACGTATTGAAATTTTCCTAAATATTAAAAAAACCTTTAAGTGCTTAACTCATAAGCTACCGCAAAGTTACACTTTAAACAATTAGTGACATTCAAATTTCCATTAAATCACCCACAGAGTTTCATACAGATCTAGAACTGGATAATCATTTGTACAGTTCCATTCCATTTACATTATTCTTTAGTCAATACAAACTACAAATACTACTTATTTCATACACAAGAAATATAAATCAAGTTTCTAATGGAAATAAACTCCAGCTGGTATCCCATCGATAAACATACTAACAACAAGCTTAACACTATCATAACCACAATAATACTTTTCAAGAACGTTTACCACCATGAAATTCTAAAAAAACGAAATCATTTCAATACAATAAAATTGTATGGTTGGTATTGATTACGAATTTTATATTGGTTTGAAAGCCACAATTTAATTGCAGTAAAATACGAACTATTAAATGGGAATTGTACTGGTTTGAATCAAAGCCAAACCGATAAATCAATGAAAAAATGTATGTATTTTAGTTAACTATCTTCTTGAAATATTAATGCTAAAGAGAATATTTAATTAAAGTTTTAACTTTAAATTCAGAATAACAGTTCTTTGTTTGATGAAGGGTAATATTTGCACTAAAATTGACTATCTAAAACACTTAAGCAAATCTGTAAAATATATGGCCGAAGTTTATCTGTGTAAAGAATTGTGTCTGTACACTCAATGCAACTTACAACTTTTAAACAGTTTTATAAAATTTCGGTACAAAAAGCAAAATTAGTATTTTACGAAAACAAAAGTTAAGTTTTTTGAGGAAATTTAACCAATGACCATAGTATGTCTTTATCTAAAAGTAAAGGTTTCCAAGCATCAGCATTAATTACAATGCTTAGGACTCCATATGCTGTGAAAGGTAAAAAGAGCACAATATTTATTTAATTTTTACATCTCAAGTATGCACGCTACGTGCAACTAGCCTTGCCGCGTGATTTTCATTTCAAATTAATAATGATAATTTCAAAGCATCTCCAGAAACCCCATACTTTTTAAGTTTAGTTAACAATATTTTAAAATTGACGCAATCAAAAGCTTTCTTTAAATCTAAATATATACATCCGGTTTTTTTCCTCATTTCTAGATTATTATAAATTTTTTCAATTAGGTTCAGCGTAGCAGACAGTGTGCTGCTGTTATGCGAAAATCCAAATTGATTTTTGTGGATTATTTTATTAATTTTGAAATGATTTAAGAGACGCGATAAAATTACACGTTCGTATGGTTTTAATAAAGAAGGTAAAACAGAAGCTGGCCGAAAATTATTTTTGTCATTCTTACCTCCAGATTTATACAATGGTGTAATTTTTTTTTTTTTTTTTTTTTTTTTATTTTAATTCGTTTTATTTTTTCATACATTTACAGTTTTGTGTTTGAAATATACTCAAATTAATAAATCAATATTTGTTTTTTTATAGCTAATTACATTATATATATATATATACATTTTTCTTCGAAAAGCTGCTTAATTAATTTTAAAACTACAACTAATTTCAAACAATATCAATAATCATAGCAAATAAAAAATTTTAAATAAAAGTAATTTGTAAAAAGACTTTGTTTGTCTAAAAATGGAAACAAATAAAGAAAAATTATTAGAAATAATTAATTTCTTACTTATGAAAAAATAAAAAAGAGAGATGATCTCTGTTTCATTTGAAACAATTTTGATCATCCCATTAATGTTGATAATAAGAATATGATTAAATACTTGCATGATAGGGGGGCTTTTTTGAGGTAAATAAAACTCTAATTATGTAACTAGAATCAAAATTTAAAACATAATAAAATTTTTGCTGAAAGGGAATAAGCAAAAGGATCAAGAGACGAAGCAAAATATTATGCGCGCGATTGTTAAATTGCAAAAATTAAAAACGAAAGGGAAAATACAGAAATGAAAATGAGCTTTCCGATATTATTATACATCAAACTTCACAAAAACTTTTAAACAATTGTTTTGAAGAGTGGCTCAACATTATATATTTCAAAGAGGTACGATTTTAGCTTACATAAAAATTTTGATAGGGAATCTTGAGTTTTGACTGTCATAGGCAGTTTGTTAAACAACATTGGTGCAGTTGACAAATAATATCTCCTGAAGTGTTCTTTGTTTGAAAAAGGCTGTATGCATTTTTTGAATCGCAGCTCATACTTTGAACATTTAATATTTTCACTGCCACTTCGAAGAAAGAACAGCTTTAACACCTTGAAAACATACAGATTACGAATAGGTAGGATACGTAGACACTTGAAAATTGGCTCAGAAGGATCTAGTCTATTCTTAAAATTCATAACTCTGATTATAAATTTTTGAGCAACAAAACTGACCTTAAATTGGAGAAATAGCAACCACCCCAGCAACTCAAGCCATATTCAATTTTCGACTGCACTAGTGCAAAATAAACATTCCTTACTATCTGTTTCGGGCACAGTTTTCTTAGTAAATACATTTTTCTAACGGCACATATCATGTATTTTTGAATATTCGAAATATGCGACTTCCAATTTAATTGACTATCTAATTGTAACCCCAGATACTTGAATAATTTAGTTTCAGTTATTTTTATGCAATCTTCAGTGCAAAGATGCCCACTAGAATGATAGTTACTATGGTATATGAGATCCGAGCTAGTAGTGTAAGAACCAGATGTCTTAAAAAACATAAATCTTGATTTATCACTAAGGATAAGTCCGTGCGCATTGAACCAGATACTTAATGCCTTTAAGTCCTGATTTGCATGATCATATAGACTATCAATTGTCGACGAAGTATACACCAAAGCAGTATCATCTGCGAATGCAACAGGGAATCCATGTAGATTCAGGGAAAAAAGAGAATTTACATACACTAAAAACAGGATTGGGCCCAAAACAGAGCCTTGAGGAACCCCAATACTTAAAAATTTCTTGTCACTGTAGGTCTTATCCCACTGAGTAATCGTTGCACGTTCATATAAGAAAGTTCGAAACCAATTGTTGCATACACCGCGAATGCCAATACTATCCATTTTCTCTAGCAATAACTCTATATCAACCATATCAAATGCCTTCATAATATCTATAAATAAACCTGCAACACATCTACCGTTATTTAAACCTTCGAAAATTAAATTGAGAAATTGCAACAAAGCATCTTCAGTATTTTTATGCTGCCTAAATCCGTACTGCGAACTTGAAAAAAAATTTATTTTCTCTAGAAAAGCAAGTAAACGAGTTTTAACGCATTTTTCCAATATTTTTGAAAAAACTGAAAGCAAACTAATTGGTCGATAATTGTTTACACATTTTGGATCATCCTTTTTATGAAGAGCAACTATAATGGCAATCTTCAGACATTCGGGAAAAATACCATCAGCAAGGCTTTTATTAAATAGGAACACAAGAATTTCTGAAATGCTATGTATAATATTTTTTACCATAACTATATTAAGCCCATCATAACCACATGAAAGTTTATTTTTCATCGAGCGCACAGCGTAACATATTTCATCATTAGTAACTGGGAAAAAGAAAAGACTTTGTTCTGTTTGCTGATCTTTTATAACGTGAGTAGGAGGGCTTAGATTAGGTATAATTTTTTTTCTCAAGTCATTTGCAATTGAATTAAAATATGTACTGAATTCGTTAGCTATGTCTTGCGGAGAATCCAACACTTGAGAAGAACTATATGAACAAATTTTATTACTTTTATGCGATTTTGTTTTAGCCCCGATTATTTCATTGACTAGTTCCCATTGAGATTTACCATCCCCTTTTCTTGCTTGAAATTTATGTTTGTAATATATAGTTTTGCTATGTTCGCATTCCTTTTTTAAATTTTTTAAATTATTCAACCTTCGCTTAAGATTCAAATTATTAGGATGCTTCTTAATTAAAATGCTTAGTTTGTTTTTTAGATTAATCTTCTTTTTTAATGTTTGGTCAATCCAGGGTTTAATTAAATACTTTTTTTGACATGAACTACTACTAATGGTGGTACTTTGATCAATATTAGATCTTAGGATGTCCATAAAGTTATTGAAAGCAGCATTAATATTATTTTCATTAAAGACCGAATCCCAGTTTTCATTTATTAACAAACTGTTTAGCTTAGGGTAATCAATTATAGGCTTTGGTACAGACAAAATGATGTCATCATCTCGAATATTCAAATCGAGTTTCAATGATGTTAAATGGTGATCCGTGATATTCAGATCAATTGCATCCGATGAAAAGTTTAAATTTTCAAATTTAGGGCTTGTTTTTAGAAAAATATGATACACGAGCTATGTGTTCCAGCTATTCTTGTAGGTTTAGTTAAAATGGACTGATATCCAAGGGCAGACAAAGTGAATAAGTAATGGCTAGTATTGTTATTCAGATTCAAAATATTTATGTTCATATCACCAATCAAAATAGTATTTAAGGTTTTATGACTATCCAGCAACGCATTTAACTCATTTACAAAAATATCTATATTAATAAATTGTAGTCTGTAAATACAAAAGATACACCACTCATCAACGCCGATTCTAAACACCACTTTAATAACATCACAACTAGTCAAATTAAGGTTTTCCACACAACATTCAAGATTGTTCTTAACATAAGCAATTACACCACCAGCTCGATAACTATTATTACAGCCATCAAATAATTTATAATAAGGAATTTCATACCGATTTAATTCTTCGCTATTTATCCATACTTCACTAAGAAAAATCATATGAGGAAGTTTATTGAATGTTGATAATTGAGCCATAAAAACATCGCAATTTGATCTGAGACTCTGAATATTTTGATGTATAATAAAAAATTTTGAGAAATCAGGCGAATCATCATTTGCATTTGCAACAAATCCAAAATCTGAAAAATCAAAAGACAAATTACTTTTATTTGAACCTTGAAAATTTATATCATTTATATTGAACATTAATTTAATTAGATTTTTTCTTTAATAGAAAGAATATTTTATAAATTTTCAAGGTCATGAAATGATTTTATGTATTTTATTTTACAGTTTTTGTCTTCGGACTTCCTCATCATTATTTTGGCATCACGGACCCAGATGAATTTGTATCCACATTTGATTTTGGCTTGTTTGGCTGCTGTTAAAAGTTTGCGTTGATGGTAGCTTAGGCTATCATTGATAAATATTTTTTCCTTGGAGCCCGAGAATCCACAATCGTTAGCTGTTATGTGTTTTTTTTCATAATAACTCTTCATGATTTCATCCTTCTTATTCTTTGTGACAAATTTTACGTAAAGAATCGCCATATGTTTTTCATGTTTACCTTCGTCCCTGACAGTAATAATTTTTTTAAAACAAAAATCGATCGAAGTTTTATCAGCTGTTATATTGAATGCTGTAGACATCATCCGCTTTACAATTTCATACATATCATCATTTTTTTCTATAGGTAAACCGCTAATTTCGATAGAGGAATACAATTTATTTTGTTCCATAAAATTTACACGATCAAGTAAAAAGTTATTTTCTGATTTTAATTTTTTATTCTCGTCAGATAGAATATTTATTTTGTGCATTAATTCGTTGTTCATTTCTTCAATGCGATTTATGACGTCATCATTTTGTTTTTTTATAAACTTTTTAAATCCTCAAAGCCTTGGTCAATCCTTGGTCATCACAGGCTGTGCAAGTAAAAGCAGATTTTGATTTTATAATCTGATCAATCTCAATATCAGTTTTATTGGAACATATACATATTGCATGTATCATGTGACTACATTTAGAGCAAAAAAGAGATTTTCCTTTTTCCCTATCAACTTTTTTGGTACATACAGAGCACATAGACGACATTGTTTAGTTAGTTTTTTAGTTTTTTTGATATTTTATAATAAACTAAAATTTAATAATCACTTTTACTGACAATTTATATACAACTATAACATCACAAAATATAACAGTTTTCCTTTATTTTAATATTTATTAATTAAAAATTAACACAAACAATTTTTTCTAGTTTTGATTTTATTCACTCACAGATTTTTTTTTTTATGATTTATATTTATTTTTCTTTTTGATTTTATTTAATTTTTTGTTTTTGATTTATTTTAATTTTGGCTGAATAACTTCAATTTGTATGTTGCCCCCACAACACACAAGAGAAGAATGAATTCTAGCTATTAGGTAGATTTCATATAAAAATCTACCTATTGCAATGGGCTTCATCTCGGAATTTCGGAAAAATTTTTGTGCCAAACGACTATATATGATAAGCGGAGACGAAAAAACAAAAAAAAAAGTTTATATATATATATATATATATATATATATATATATATATATATATATATATATATATATATATATATATATATATATATATATATATATATATATATATATATATATATATATATATATATATATATATATATATATATATATATATATATATATATATATATATATATATATATATATATATATATATATATATATATATATATATATATATATATATATATATATATATATATATATATATATATATATATATATATATATATATATATATATATATATATATATATATATATATATATATATATATATATATATATATATATATATATATATATATATATATATATATATATATATATATATATATATATATATATATATATATATATATATATATTTATTTTTTTGGTGGAGGGGGGAATCTTCATAGACCTCGCATGTGAAACTTTAACGAAAATGCAAGAGTGTCCGATTCTTACAGACTTAACCCCGCCCCCATTTCCTATGCCAAACCCAATGGAACTACCGTTAGGTATTACTTCAAAGGGTGGCTTAGCTTTTGCTGCTACTCCTCTGACTTCAGTTCAATCTCCTTCTCAGTCTCTCAAGACCTTAGTTCTTCCAGTATTCGTGTAACTGCACAATTTACAACATTCCAACCTTCCTCTGATCTCAGCATCAATTCCATGATGTTGGTTGGTGACACCTCCATTCCAGAGATTTTGACTATTTTTGCCCACTCCTCATTGAATCGTGGACAATCGAAAAAGACATGCTCTGCATTCTCTGGTTTTCCCACGCAGGTAGGGCAATCTGGTGACTCCTCTAGATGGAACCGGTGAAGGTATGCTTTGAAGCAGCCATGACAACTTTACATGGACCATAAATTGTTCGTATGACTTTCCTCTCGAATGTTGATAGAATTCTACAATCGGCGGAAGTCAGTGTCCAGCTTTCGCTTCCAAAGGAAAACACAGGTCGGATTAATGCTATGTAAAGTGTGAGTGTTCACGACTGTGAAAGATGTTTGGATCGCAAAAGTTTTGAGTATGCGTAGAAAACTCTGTATGCGGCTGAGACACGGGCTTTAATATCTGCCTGCATGTCATTTGACGATGTTATTACAGACCCAAGGTATTTGAAGTTTTCTACACGTTCTACTTCATTGTCGCCAGTATCCAGATTTCCGGGAGGTATATTCCTGGATGTTGTTAAAATTTTAGTCTTGCCGGTGTTAATGCATAATCCAAGTCGTTTAGAATTTCTTTCAAGCTAGAGAGACTATCCTTAATATCGCTTGTTCTACGTCCGAGAAGCGCAATATCATCTGCATAGCCAAGAATTTGACTAAATTTGTTAAATATACAGTTTTGTGTCTCAATGCAGCTTTTTCTTATCGCGTACTCAAGCGCCAAAATTAAATAGTACGGGTGCGAGTGCATCACCTTGTCGAACACCTAATGTTATATCAAAAGAGTCAGAAACTGACCCTTCGATTACTTTTCTACAGTTTGATCCCAATGTTGTAAGTTTGCACAGAGAAACAAATTTCGCTGGAATACCAAGGCATATGAGTTGACCAGAGGTTGTCGCGGATGATGCTATCATATGCTTGCTTAAAATCAACTTATTTTTCAGAATTATCCTTAATGTAAAACATTGATCTGTGGTTGAACGGTTGGGACGAAAACCACACTGATAGTCGCCGATGACAGATTCGGTGAACGGGATGAGCCGAGCGAGTACGACATTACCTAGTATTTTCTATGTAGTGTTCAACAGTGCGATTCCACGATAATTCGCACACTTTAGGCGGTCACCTTTTTTATGTAGCGGAACAATGAGAGATATTTTCCATTCAGCATTCAGCAAGTCCCAGATTGCAAGAATCAGATCATATATACGTGAGACCAGAGCTGCGCCTCCATTCTTAAATAGTTCTGCAGGGATTCCATCGATACCTGGTGATTTACCATTTTTTAATTTTTTGATGGCAGCTTCCACTTCTTCTATTGTTGGGTATGGCCACCTCCATAACCCATTAATTGCAAGTACCTTTGTTCCTTGTTCAAAAACTTTTACAGGTTTTATCATAAGCTCAACCATCGATCGGCCGAGACAACTTTGTCTAAAACATTTATTTGTCATCAGATAGTAAAATTGTTATATTTACCTCAGTCAAATTTATTTAGTTGCTCGTTTCCATCCCTAACCTCAGGTTTGGTTGATGGTTTACATACAGAGTAACAGTATGTTCTACTATCAAGAACTATGTCAGGAAGTGATTTAACCTGAAGGGTTAGGCCTGATTCCTTTTTCGCTTCAGTTAATGAGCTTAAGTGCAAAATCGTTTAATAGCCAGAATCATTTTTGTATTCAGTAGTATACTAAGTGTATCTACTGTTAAAAATCCGTCAAATCCATTTTCAAATAAGGACGATTTAAGATCGTTCCTTAAGGTCTCGTAATCAGGACAATCCAGCAAAACATGTAATGCAGTGTCATCCACATCACATGTTGCGCATAAACCAGTGTCCGTAACATCAACACGCTTGAAGTACTCTCTAAATGGGTTAGGCACAAAAATCTCCTCACTTGACGGAGCAATTGCTTTGAACTTCATTCGTTCTATTCAGTAGGGCTTGCAAGTGGGATTGCCATACTTCCAGCACATCACGTTCACTTATTGTAAGCTCGTTGTTTAAATTTTTGATGGCTGTAGATCTTGGGTGGAAATCTTTCGTCAGATTCCGTGCATTGGCAAAACACTCTTCTGAATTTCCATTAGCCGCATGTTGGTTGACGTTTTCGATACAGCTCTTCATGTGCTCACTTGTCACTCTTATAAAAAATAATTTGACAGTCTCGACTGCAAACAAAAAAGCCGTATAAATAACTAAATCTCTTTAGGAACTTTTGACTGGAGAAGTATTATGTTCGTATTATGTTATTATGGCATCATAAAGTAAAAGATTGTATTTTAACATTAAATTACAAATATTTTATTATTGAATAAACTTTTTAAAATATCAAACAAATTATATTTGTATGTTAAAGAAAATAAATATAGTTATTAAATAGTACTTGGTGCATCTAGTTGCACAAAGTTGATTTTTTCCGCACGCGTCGTAATTTCAAATATACGAAAAGTGTGGAAAAAATCAATTTGTGCAACGAGTTGCACTCAACGTTTTTTGCAATTCCGAAAACACAATTAAACAAAATTATTCTGCAACCAAATTTTTTACAATCAACATTCATATTAAAATATAAGTATTTCTATTATCAACTTAGCATTGAGACAATTTTCTATGAAAAATAAAACAGTGCGGAAAAATAAAACAGTGCGGAAAAATATCACTTTTTGATATTGTTGACAGTATCGAAATACGTTGAATTTTGTGATTCGGAATTGCAAAAAATTATTTACTTATTTTACATTCAAAAGTTTCTTTTGAGTTGGAAAACATTTTTGCAAGTCTTAGTATTTAATGGTACAAAAGAATGAAATTTTTGAGTTCCACTTATAGTAATCGCATTTTTATATCGATTTTGTAATATTTTTTTGTTAATTGATATTCATTTTTATCGGCGTACCCCAAGTTTATGGTAGTTTCCCATTTTAAAGCCCATTCGAAAAGTTTATTTGGTGTATCAATAATATCTCTGTTCCCCATACTATAACGGTGTGCAGCACGCTTCAGTGTACCAACAATCCCATTGCAAGGTACCTTTAGATGACTGGTAGCATGAAAATGCCATTTTGCATCAACCTTAAAGTCTTTTTTATAGTGGCATAAGTTATGTAGGTTGTGTTTATTTTTGTATTGAGAAGGTGCACCGTCGGTGTTATAAATTATTGTCCTAATATTAGAATTTATATGCGTTGTGATAAATTCAATAAATTTTGTAATGAAAAGATGTACTGTAGTACTGTTGTGATCGTTTATATCCGAAATGAGTATAAAACTTCGGTGTTGCATATATTCACTTGCTGCACTTTTAAAATAAATGGCAAATGGATGAATAGTAGCTTGTGAATTATTATAATGATAACCTTAAACCGAATCCTGAATTATGAAGGCGTAGTTTTCAGAAAATTCCCCTTGAACGAAGCACTCTCCTGGTTTTAATATTTTTTTCTTTTCTCAATGAATGTAAATTGCTAATTTGCTATAAAGTTGTGTGGTATCAAAATTTGTAAACGGTAAACAAATTTTTTCATAAATTTTTCTACAGTTTCTATTAAAGTATCCAAATTGCATCGATCAGTGGAATTCCATTGTTGATATTTGACTGGAAGGATTCCTTTAACGTCAAAATCATTTAGTAATCTTTCTTCCAGTTGTTGAAGTTTTTTTGAACATTCATTGCACTTCAAAGTATGACAATCTTCTGTTAATTCACCACATGAAACAAAGTCAATTAATGTTTTATAATTCTGGAAAGCAGCATCAGTAATCCAGACATCTTAGAGTGTTGAATCATTAGTTTTATATTTTGATGTATGGTTGGACTATGAACTCCTTGGAATAATTTTATACATTCTTGTGGTCGAAGGGACGTGAAATAAGTAAATCCTATTTTCACATCAGGAAACTTATTTTTAAACTCCACATAAGCTTCATTTAATGTACCTAGCAATAAGCGCATTTGTTGATTTATGCTGAAATTGCTTATATTTTCTTTATTGTACATATATAATTTTTATAATATTTTAAAAAGATCATTTAATAATAAAATATTTGATATTTAACATAAAAAAAATCTCTTAGTTTATAACGCCATTTCTATAATTTTCCTTCAGAACAAAAAAAACTGATTCCCGACAGTCATATGCACAACGAATTTTATCTTTAAAACAAAAAATAACGCGTGTTCGAAACTTTCACAAGTTGTAAGATATGAAATAAGCTTCAATTTAGTTTTTAAAAACAATGGTGTAGCGCCATCTTTTCTTATGTTACACCGTTTTTTTCTTATGTTACACCGTTAAAAGTTATTTCAAAAAATCAACAATGTACATTTTTAAAAATGGTTTGTTCTAATACCTATTCAACGACATATCATTTATGACAAAACAAAAAATTGAGGGGCACCCTGTGAAGACCCCTGGTCGAAAAAAAAATTCTAAGAGAACTTGCATTTTGTATTTATGAAAGACTTTCTATAAACAAAAAAAAATCAAAATTAAAAGGCGTCAAGTCAAAATTTCTCAAAAATTTGCTGAACTTGCGTGAAATTGCTCATATGTTTTTCGTGGAAAAATTACTGTTTTTTATGGTTTTGTAAAAGACGTTTGCGTAAAAGACGTTCACGACCCTCGACGAATGAATTGAACTTTGAGTTGAACTTTTTGAAAACTACAAATTAGAAAAAATGAAGAAACCGGCGAATCTTGGCTTGGAAACCTCTTACTAAGAAAAAAACTTTACATCAACATCAACAAATTTAGCATGATTTGATTTAAGAAAAAAGTATTAACATTATCGAAAATAAATAAATAATGGAATATTGTTCAAATATTTGGTATTGCTTATATGTACTTATATTTAAAACTTATTTAATTTTTACAGTTTCACACTAATATACGTCATAACTTAACTACAATAATTTTTAATTCATCAGCTATGCAATTATATTTTAATAAACGTTCACGTACTGTTTAATTTATAAAAATAAAAAACGATATGGCGATTTCAATAATTAACATTTTATTACTTGTACTTTATTCACCACCGTCAAAAAAAAATCTTTTTAACAAAAGTCCTTATATTAGGCAAATAATTAATATCAATAATGTCACAAAAGAACAAATTGTTTTTATGTTGATTTTACACAATGATTTAAATTACTACTCTTAATTACTAACCAAGTACGCTAGCAGCTGGATAGCCCAAAAATATTTTTAAATTTATTATTACTACAATAGCCTCTGAGCCCAAAAATCCAAAAATAATCTAAATCTCAAACATTAAAACTTTTTCCCACCACATAACTTCAAAATATCGAGAAAAGTTAATTTTTTGATTAAAACACAAAAGGAAATTTATTGTTGTGGATTTTTAAAATGATAAATAGGAGCAAAATGATAGCGTTTATACCGTTTATAACTTACCTGAAATATACAAAAAAAATTGGTGACGCAATAAAATATTTCATCGATCACGTAAGCATTACGCTCTACCATGACAAGGTCGGGTCGTTACAGAGCTATATTCGCACTTGACCCACTTTTATATTTCTTTTATCCTATTATGAAATATTGTCATAATTTGTTATGCAATAGGATTTATTTATTAGCTATGTATTATTTACAAAAAATATAAAAACCAAAAAAAGATTTGCGTACATCAACATCTTAGAACGCTTGTTGTTGCGGGATTTAGTTCCTTAAAGGTTTTTATGTGTTGTTGTGACAAATATTAAATTTCCTACTACACAGTACATTTTACTAAAAAGCTTTGCGTGCCAAAATAATGGGATCGGGTATACATAGAATAGCGGTTAAAATACAGCAGTATTAATAAAGCAATGAGTTCTGAAATAATTAAACTCAAATTAATACATATTACAATGTCAAAGGGATAACGCAATGTCTATTTATCGCAATGTCTATTTATAAAATTTATCTTTCCCAATTTTTCCAACTTTTGCTCTAGAGTGAAATACGATTTCCCACTTGAAAAGCTCTACCCTATTTTACAATATAATTTTCATCGTATCCTCTGTCATTCTAATAAAAACATGATATATTCCTACAAACATGCTTTTACTCCACTCGACTCAATGAAATTTTAGAAGTAGAATTTTTCATTTCTATACAACGCAATTATGAATATTCAATGGTCTTAATATTGTTTTGCAAATTAAATTAAAAATATTGACAAATGGACATCAAAGCAGTTTTGTTTAGAAAAGATTGAAAAATAATTTCACTGAAATATATTTTATTCGTCGTCAAAATTCATTATATTTTTTGTTTCTCAACTAACACAAAAGCTTCAACAAAGTTCAAGTTTTATAAATAGTAAACTGGTTTGCACTTATCTTTTATCGTTAGTACCTTCAATTAATTTATTATATTATCCACTGTCTCCTGTCTTCCATCATTCATTTAAAATTTTATGAATAATACTGTTTTTATATTAGATAAAAAATTTTCAAGTCTCTTTGTAAAATTTTGTTCTTTATCTGTCGCTAAAAATTAAAAAGATGTCGTTGATCGACAAGCTTACTTGGAAATTTTCTTATATTATAAACATAATAGTACGTTATGATGCTAGGACGTAAAGCTAAAAATTTTGGACGTATGTGGAGTTTGCAATTCGAGACGCTAGCCGAGATGTAAGCGACAACTCAGTGAGTCTACAACTCTTTTTCACCCCTCATACTCTGCCTAATTTGCCGTTATGGTCGACGCTTCCGACAAGCCACTTGGCGCCGTGGTTCAACAAAAAATTAATGATTGTTGGACCGTCTCTTAGTTTCTTCTCTGTGCGACTCAATGAAATGTAACAGAAATACAGTGCTTATGATCGCGAAATCCTTTCAGCTTACTCTGCAATTAAACATTTTCGGCATCTCCTTGAAAGTAGAATCTTTACCCTTTTCACCTATTATAAGCCACTCATTTACGCTTTGTCGCAGGATCCTGCCAATGTTAGTACTCACCAATTCAGACACACTAGTCCCACACTTCAATTCCGTTCCTTTCCATTATCGTTTAGAAATTCTAGTGCCAAAACTATTTTGTGTGATACCTCTTCTGGTAATCCACGACCTGCATAATTTATCTCACCCAGGAGTCCACGGTTCTGTCAAACTTGTTTTTGAAAAAGTCATTTAGCCATCCATTAAGAAGGATGTACGACAAATGGTACAGAACTGCCTAGCTTGCCATACTCAATCTCCTTTAGGTAATTATCCTCAAACTTCTCAACGATTTTCCGAGATTCATATGAACATTATTAGTCCACTTCCTACCTCTGAGGACAAACGTTATAGTGTCACTATTATTGACCGTTATACTCGATGGCCTGAAGCCATTCCTATCTCGGATATCACAGCTGAAACGGTAGCATCAGCTCTCTACTCCAATTGGATTGCTCGTTCCGGAGTACCTTCAGTAATCGTCACTGATCAGGGCTCCCAATTCGAATCCAATCTCTTCAACGAGTTGTCAAAACTTATCGGTTTCGAACGTAAACGTACCACAAGTTACAATCCGAAATGGAACGGACTAATCAAACGTTGGCACCGAACTCTAAAATCCGCGATAATGGCTTACGACAGAACGGACTGGACACGAATTCTACCGTCAATACTACTTGGTTTACGAACCACTTTCCGTGAAGATTTCCAATCTTCATCGGCTGAGCTCGTCTACGGTACTAACATACGTCTTCACGGAGAATTCTGCAGCCAAAATTTTAATTCCACTCCACAATCTGATTTCGTTTCACAACTGAAACAACATTTTAATCACCTTCGTCCTTCCATTGCGTCAAGACAAACTTCTCCTGATGTTTTCATCTCCAAAAACTTTTAGTCTTGTTCGCATATCTTCTTCCGTACGGACTTAGTACGTAAAGCACTAGAACCGCTATACGAAGTTCCTTTCCAAGTCATCAGTCGCGATAATAAAAATTTCGTTATTGACCGTAAAGGTCAATATATTTGAGTTTTAATCGACAGATTAAAACCTTGCTTTAGGTAACAATCTGAAGATGATTTAACTCAAAACTCACCTACTTTGAGAACTAATCTCAGTCGCCCAGAAGAAACTACGTCTTCTACAGATATTGCCATTCTACTCCTTCGGACACATTCCAGTATTCTCCTTCTACCTCCACAAAAACAAGGCAACGTGACGCTAAGACAACTGTATCATCTAAAAAAGTTAAATTTAATCTCATTCCTCAAACACAGATATTCCACCCGGCATCCACAATTACGCGAGCAGGCAGAACCACTGGTACCCCTACTCGCTTCCTTCGTGCTTTTGCACAATAATTTCTATATCGTCCCATCTTCGATGGCACTAGGGGTTAGTGTTGTGGCGATAACTCTCTGCAATATTTTAAAAAGTTTAACTCCTGTTGTTTTTAATAAAAGGAAAAGTTGTCTGGTAAGACGATGTAAAGTTAATATAAAGTTCATTGTTTATATAAAGTTCATTGTTTTTAATTAAAATGCAATATTTAAGAATATACTTTTTACTGTTTATTTTAATTTTTAATTTATTAATAATAATATAAACTTCCTTATAGTAACAATTTGAATTTAATTGTTTATATTTTATTGAATATGTTTTGAATCATTGTTTTTCTTGTTGATGAAAAACGTGTTCTAGACAGAGTTGTGAAAACTTGACCATTTTTGATTTTCCTGAAACTTAGCATATAAGTAGTATGGACAAAATAAACACGGCTTATTTTAAAATTTTTTTAAAGTGCATAGTTTGAGCACAGGGGGCACCCCAACATGCATGAAAAATGTAAACTCTGCCAATCTGATGTAACTTTGAAATTAAATTGCTCAAGAACGGCTATACCGATTTCATCAAACTTTATTTTGTTTGATAGATGATTAGTTAGTCCTTTGAAAAAAAATTAATTAATTGTTTTTATAATTAATTTTTAAATTTTTTTTTTATTGGGTGGGTCTCGAGGCTGAACTAATTCGTTAGCTAGTTCGAGTAGCACTGCGACCTTGAGATCTATTGTGCTTAACCCTGATGTTGTTATAGTGCAGATGACGTCGATGTCACCGCAGAATGTGCAATGTGGTCGAATCCGAGCTCTTTAACATAGTTAATTAGCTGGATTGGACTGATACTATTTGGTAGAGGAAGTACTAGTCTCCCTTGACCCAGTTTAATGTATCTGTGCCATACGAATTCAGAGCAGTTACAGATAATGTGCTCCATGGTCTCTGCCTCCGAGTTGCAGAATCTGCATCTGTCGGAGGCAACAAGGCCTATTTTGTTAAGGTGGTGATTTATCGGACCGTGTCCCGTCACGCACCATTTTAATATCTTTAGAGACTCTCTCTCAAGATCGATTGTTTTAAGAGGGGAGACGGGGAAGTTGCCTAAAAACTTTTTGAGTGCAGCAGACATTTCCGTATACACCATAGTTGTTTATTTTGTTCCTGTTCCCAGCTTTGGATAACGCGTTTGAGTGAGCTCTTGGTTAATCCAAAGCACGGTTCTGGACCAATGAACTTTGTAGTGGCGCCCTTCTTAGCTAGCGATTCTGCTACTTCATTGCCGTAAACTCCTGTGTGACCAGGTGCCTACACAAGTGTAACGCGGTTATTTTCTGCAATTTTTTGTAGATTCTGGTAGCATTCCCATACTAGTTTCGAGTTGAAGTGCGTCGACTTTAGAGCCAATAGCGTCGCTTGACTATCAGAAACAATGTATATATCTGTGTTGCTGTATCCTCTTTCGGCACACAGCATTGCACAGTAGTTAATGGCAAAGATTTCAGCTTGAAGTACTGTTGCAGAGACACCGAGTGCTAACGCCCGTTTGGCCCTGGGACCACACACCCCTGCACCAGTACCTTCCTTAGATTGGGATCCATCCGTATCCAGATGCTGGCATTGCGATTCGTTCACTGGCCCCTATCTTGACAATAAACCGTCTATCTAGATCAGTGATATTAGGCACACAGTCCGAAATGTAATAGGTCTCCACTTCGTTCTGCAGTTCCACAAGGATCGCTAGATGACCGGTTCGGTTACCAGGCTTGAGTGTTTCAAGAAGCTGTAGTCTGTGAGCACTGGATGTTGTGCAGATTTGATGTATAGGTGCAATGGAGGAAGTAGGAGAAGTACCTCCATTGCAGATGTTGGTGTGGTTTTAAAAGCACCTGTGGCACAAAGGCACAGAAGTCTCTGTATTTTAGTGAGCACTGTCTGAGCAGATATTTAGTTTAGTTTTGGCCACCAGACCAAAGCTGCGTAAGACAGTATGGGTTTTATTATACTTTGATGTAACCAAAGTATCATTTTGGGGCTTAATCCCCAGGTTTTTACAAATAAGTTTCTGCACGCGAAGAAAGCCTTATTTGCTTTGTCCGATATATGTTTTAGGTGTGAGTGTGAGCTCACCTGGAAGCTTGCTGTCGAGAATCACACCTAAATACTTAATTTTTATGACTACTTGTATCCGTTCGCCGTTAAACTCAGGTTGATTGAAATTAAAACTCCTTCTGTTGGTAAAGATTACGGTACTAGTTTTTTGTGTATTGACAGACAGCCTGACAGCTGTCTGGGTTCGTTCACTGACAGTAGAGTCATATTTCCCTCTCACCATGACTGCTATAACGTCGGCGTAGCCTACAGTGTTAAAGCCAGAACTTTTCAACCTATTTAGAAGATCATCAGCGACGATCAGCCAGAGCAACAGAGAGAGTACCCCTCCCTGGGGACATCTTCTAGAGGTACTGACAGTTACCGATGTATTTCCTAGTGTAGTTGTAATTTTCCGACTCTGTAGCATGTTATTGATCCACGCCAAAATGTGCGTGCGATTTTTCTTTGTGGCCATTTCAGTAATAGCATCGAAATGCACATTTTCAAAGGCCCCTTGAATGTCCATAAATGGGCATGCAAGTGCCTCCTTGTACATCAGTGTGCTCTCAATCTCTTTCACGACTTTATGCAATGCCGTTTTCGGAGATTTCCCAGTTTGGTATGCATGTTGGCAAGAGTTGACAGGGTTTTGCCTAAGACATACATACCGAATGTAGTAGTCCATCACCTTTTCCATCGTTTTCAGAAGAAAAGATGTAAGACTTATTGGCCTGTATGATTTGGCTTCATTTAATTTCTTTCCTGGCTTGGGTATGAATACTACTCTAGCTTCTCACGATATCTGAGGAATGTATGCAAGATTAAAACTTGCTATAAACAAACGCTCGAGGTATGGGGGAATGGTAGCTAAACCTTTTTGCAGAAAGATCGGGAATATTCCTTCGCCCCCTGGGGATTTGAACGGTCCGAACGATTTGATTGCCCAAATCGCTCTGTTGCGGGAAAAAATTGTTTTGGCCAGTTGGTCTGAAACCTTCCTAGTTTCAGGAGCCAACAAACCATAGCTTGGTATATTTCCCTCTTCCAAGCTCACGCATGTAGAACCCGGGAAGTGGGTCTGTAATAGTATTTCTAGAGTTTCACTGTAGCTGGTAGTGTAGGTACCGTCCAGCCTGCAGATTGAACCCAGAGGATTTATGTGATCAGGCGCAAGCAATTTTTGGAGTCGAGCTGTAGCCGGTAGACTGTCAATCGTTCCGTAGAACTCTCTCAAACTATCCCTTTTTGATCGTCTGAGTTCTTTGTTGTAGTTGGTAAGAGCCGATTGGTACTCCGTTCAGGTGTTAGTTCTTTTTGCTTTGTTGAAAAGCTTCCGAACTTTATTCCTCATCCTCTCCAAGTTGCAACTCCACCAAGGCACATCTCTGGTCCTTTTAGACTTGGCAATTGGAGAATTGCAGTGATAAACTTCGGTGATAACATCCTGCAGGTGGTTTCACTGTTTTAAAAATTTACTACAATAATCGTAGGAATCGATTTTGCCTACATTAACCGTAGTAAAAATATGTTGACAATTAATATTACTATTGAAGAGTAAAATGGTAAAATATACACTACTCGAAGGGTAATTTTACTAAAGTGAATTAATTCGATATGCTCGTTTCTAGGAATTTTACTAACAGCGAGTAAATTTTAACTATAGCGTACGGGTAATTTTACTCATTTTCAAAATAAAAGTTTTACTTGTTTGAAGAGATATTGAACTTTAAATTAAAAATGTATAAAGTTAGTTTGAAAGCATTTTATTATTACTTAGTTTAGGTTCCAAAAATACATTTTCTAATTTTTATTTAAATTAAAATATTTAATATTATCAAATTTTAGAATAGTTACAATTGTATTTCAAAATGTTACATTTAATTCATATTATTTACATTCATTTTTAAATGGTTGTTTTTTAAAGTTCGTTCTTTATTTATTAAAGTTTTATATTATTTTTCAATAACCTTACACATTTAAATATTAAAATAAAATTTAAATATTTAATTATCATTTTCAAAATTTAGAAGTTATACATTTAGTTCTTTTAAATTTAATTTCTGTTTCAGACTAACGAGTGTTTTTTTCATGTTTTGTTCCATTTATTTAAAAAAAAATGGTAGTCCAAAATTTATTTACATAGTCTTTAAAATATTTAGCATTTTATGTATATAGATATGTAGATCAAAATCACGAATTTTCGACCAAAAATTCGAATTTTTGAACACACATTTTTTGTGACTCGCTTTTTTACTGTGGAAGAGAAAAAAAACACGTTTGGTAGAAGGAATTTTTGTGTGTCGCAAGTGGCTCTCCCTTTATAGCTAGGGGTATAGTTTTTAAAAAACACGAGTAACATAAATATCTTCACAAACTATTTGACGGATAAACAAATTGTTTTAATGGTAAAAATTAGTATTTTTAGTAAAAATAATTACATTTATAATTTATTATAATAGGGGTTGGGGTGTTGATTTCCCTTTTGCAGTTGAATGTTTTTTTATAATATTATAATTTCATTATTTTTCTACATAACACTATAAGTTTGCATTTTGGCGTTCTTTTTTAAAATTACAGACATTTTTTTAAAAAAATTCACTATTTTTACTACTATTTTTTTATTTTTGAATTTTTTATAAAAATTATCAAAAATTTTAATTTTAATTATTTTGATTGAAAAGAACTTATTTAAGGCCTTGTGATAAATTTGTTGTAAATCCAATAAGTGGTTCTTGAACTATGGGTAGTTTTTTAAACCACGGATCATATATATATTCAAAATAAGGTATCTCGAGATTCGAGAACCACTTGACGAATTTTAATCAAATTTATCTCATTTTAAAGGTAAAATTATGCTTCTTTTAGTAAAAATATTTATATTTTGAATTTTTAATAATTTGTTTTACCAAATTAAAAAATAAAACTATAATAAGGGTTGTACGGTTGATGTTGCTGGCAACCCTTATTATTTATTTATTTTGTAAGTTTTTGTAATTGATTACTAAGTAGTTCGTTCATGTGACCATCCCTAGCTATAAAGAGAGAACCACTCGCTACAAAAAAAATATTGTTCTACGAAACGTTTTTTTTTATTCTCTCTTCCACAGCTAAAAATTTAAAACAAATCGAAACATGTGTGGCAAATCGATGTAACGATTGCCTGATTTTCACCTACAGTAAAAGGAGTCGTCTGGGAAAACAACATTTACTTTAGATATAGTAGAAGTAGCTTTCTGGGGAAACGTTTACTTCGGAAATCAAAATCTATAAATAAGAAAGTCAATATAATTTCGTTTTGTTCAAAAAGAATAAATTGAATTACTTACTACTGAAAAACTTACGCAAAACTTTTTACACATAATGCCAATTTTCTTTATATTCCTTATAGACATCTGAGAACTAATGGGGCGTTGTCTTTTTTGGTGGTATATTGTGTAATATTTAGTGGTATATTGTGTAATATTATGTTGCGATTTCATATTGTTGGTGTATCACAAATTAAAGCTTTTTAAAACAATTATTTGTTTTTTATACATTTTATTTTGTGACACTATATGATATATTTGCTGGTCCTTGTTTGCGACTTATATTCTTTCCTTAAACAAAACAAAAACGCATTAACAAATTAATGAATTTAAACGGCAAAGATACCTACACTTACAGTATGTTACAAATTGATAACACGAGTAAAAAGCAAAAACTGTTATCACTTTGTAAAATAGCATAATTCACAGAAAAATGTTTATAAAATAAACTGACAGCGAAATTTTGGCTACTTGATTTTTTTAAATAATTTGTTTGCACTATACAATACTACAATTTAACAAAGTATGTAATGAATAGAAGTATTTTTATTAGTAGTTCAGTATTTTTATTCAACAAATAAAGTAAATTTAATGGTAAAAAAGTAAAATTCCACCTTTTCCGTTAATTTGACTACAATTCTCTAAGTAATAATACTACGTTAGGATTGAAAACAACCATTGCTTCAATTAATGTAGTACGAAATATTAGAAAATTGAATTTCTCTACAATTTAACGAGCAAAAATTTACTAGATTTTAGAGCGTTTTTAATTTTATTTTAAACAGTGTTGCAGCAAGGTCGAGCTCCATTGTGGAGTTGATCCTGCCACAATCACCTACATTATCTCGAAGATGTACTTTAGAAAGGTCCCAATCGGTCTTTCTGGGGTTCCTTAAATGGGGAGTACTCTCCATTTGGTATTCTATGTTGAAGCATATGTATGCGTGGTCCAACATAGAAGCTACGTCCGAGACATGCCAGTTGCTGATAATATTCTCGGTGATGTTGTTGCTCAGAGTTAGGCCCAGGACCTCGTTTCTGATTGTGTTTCTAAAGATGGGTTTGCTGCCTTTGTTAGCTATAAACATGTTGTTTGTATATAGGTATTGGAGCAGAGACTCACCTTTTGTATTGATGTTACTACTACCCCACACGGTGTGATGAGCATTGGCATCGCACGTAATTATTAGGTTGTAGTGTTTGCCTTTGCAATGCCGGATTAGCTTGCTTACATTATCAGGTGGTATTACCTCATCTCATCTCCTGGAAAGTACGCAGATGCTAGGATGAACTTGCGAACTCCACTGTTGGGAAGAGGGATTTCAATCTGCACAGCTGTTAGATCTCTGCAAATGAATTCTGGTAATGGAAATACTTTCAACCGTTTGTTGAAGAGCACCGCAGTTCTGGGTCTCTTCTGGCCTGAGAAGTATATCAGTTGTATGTTTTTGTTGGTCGACAGACCTTTTATTTTTTTGCTGTCTGCCCATGGTTCCTGGATAAACACAATATCGTGAGCATCAAAATACGATAAACACAATATCGTGAGGTTCAAATTAGCTGAGGCCATTGCTGACCGGTACAGGTTAATTTGAACGCAACTTACTTTAGGCATTTTTTTTTCTTTTCCCCCTTCTCTCTTCTTTTTTTTTCCTTTTCTTTCTTCAGACGACAATTGTGGTCCAGCGGGGGACTTCGGTAGGCCATGTTTTTTGCGTGGCGCTGCCTTAGTTCCCTTGGACGCAACATTTCACTCGTTCTGGGTTAGGTTGGTGATTTTGGGACGAGATTGTTTTACTCTGCTTGAGGATGATTTGGTTGTCGATGTTTGCAGGTTAGCAGACACCGAGCTAGAAGCGCTCTTTACAGAGGCAGATTTGGATGCTCCTTCCATTGCTATTGAGATCCCCGAAGCAGTGCTATCAGTTGCTAATGCCTTCTCGGTAGAACATGGTAGCACTTATTTCGGTATCGCAGTGTAAGGTTGGGTTTGACTTTCTGAACTTTGCGATTCTTGCATGAATCGCACCGAACATCCAGTTTAACCTGTATTTACAACTTTTAAGATGTTTCTCGGATGTTGGGTCAGGAATGAACACCAACATCGCGAGATCCCTCTCAACAGTGTGTTTCCGGATTGTCCATGATTTCGGCCGATCCCTCTCAACAGTGTGTTTCAGGATTGTCCATGATTTCGGCCTAATATCCAGATTTGGGCACCAAGTCGCCTTAGAATCTTCTCTGTTGATTCTCTAGCACAGTCTGGAAGGTATGCTATGAGCCTAGGAGCTAGAGGTAACTCGTCTTCTTTTAGGATACGTACCTGTACCTTCCCTAACCCACTGCACCGATGTATTATCGGCACAGTTAAAAAGTAGCCACCCATTTTTCTGGTATATCAAGCTGCCTTCGAAGTGAAGCTTAATAACCTCGAATTTTTTGCTCTACTACCAAATCCATGAGTTGTGTTTTTAGCTCACTGAGTTGCTCATGAACTCAGGAGGGTAGTTGGAAAGTCTTCAGCAGCGATATAGACTTTTATGCGCGTGACATCGCTGAATGTTGGAGGTACAATTGTATTCGCAACATTGCTTGGTGTCCCCTAGCTCATGCTTAGGTTGGTTGCTGGCAGATGACTTGTGCCGTTTAGCACCAGAGGTAGCTGACTGTGGAGAGTCTTGCGATGTCACGGATCGGACCCTCTTGCTGCTCTTGGTACCTGTGTCCTTCCTTCTATCTATTACTTTCAGAGCTAGCTCTTTAGGTATGCCCCCTTTAACCAGGGTAGCCAGGTCAAATGATTTGGGAAGAGCATAGTGTTGTAATCAAACACGGATATAGACTCATATGACGCCAAATAAAATTCACTTAAATTTATTATTACAAACTTATTAATTTTTTATTTATTATACAAAATTTATTCAACAATAATTTGATTTTAAATTTACAATGGAAATTCAATGACCGATTCATTTGCTATATTACCGAATACTAAATTACAATCATTTTATTTGTTTTAATCTGAATAAAAATTAAGGCTCGTTTTAACAACATTAAATAGATCGTAAGGCTGGTCTTCAAGCCACAGCAACAGAACAACAAATAAAAACTCTTAAAGCTGGTCTCATTGGATGAAATCTTAACACATAGACTTGTATGGCTTCTTCTTCAGAGAGGCCTTTCTTTATTAGTGCTTTCTTGCGCTTTTTGTTTGTGGCAAGAATGTATTTGGGCTGATCGCCAGATTGAGAGACAACCAGTTTCGGGTCACTTAATCCGATTGTGTTGGACACGTGGATATTAGCTACCTTTCGGTGTATATCTAACGTGATGGTGACTACTGACATGTCAGAGTTACTGTCGAATTCTGAGTAACATGCAGTCCCCATTGCGGATTCCGGAGCGGAATCAGAATCGTTTACGAACTGATGGTCTTCTTCTTCCGACAGGTGAGACGCACCAGTGCCCTCTTTTATGGTTGGCTCACGGTGTGCCATTTCTGACATGACCTTCGAGCTTGGCAAGATAGGTTTACTATCGTCGACCTTAGTAATTTTGTTTCTTTTGCCGGAATGAAGATGTGCTGATAAATCAAGCGCGATCTTCGAGTCCGGCGAACACGTGTTTGCATTTGTTAGTTTAGGTGATGCGTTTGGAGAAGCATCGCTCTCGTCTTTTTTTATATGTAATAAATTATCCATACGTGGTAGGATGAAAATTAGGGAATAAAAAGGTACGCCAGAACAGAGCCCTTTGCTGTGGTAAGGCTATATTGAAACTGGAGGACCCCCGCTATCCAGAGTTCCGTAGGGGGAAGTGGGGATAGTATAAACATGGGGCAACTGTAAAAAGTTTTAATTTCCCTCACAAAACATCAATCAAAAAATTCGACAAAAATATCACAGATGTCGCTTAGATCGACTACACACACCAGGAGAATTTGACAGCTGAAGTCAGTCTTGTTCAAAAGTTATTGGTGAATAGGTGTTTCGGCAGCCCAAAAGTAAATTTTTTTTTTTTTTTGTAAAACTCGAATAACTTTTTTTACCATCATATGTTTAAAAATATTCCAACATGTTTTGATAGCTAAAATATTCAAGAAACATAATATTTCTTTGTTTTAGCCAAATTTTAGATCTTGGAATATTTTTTCAAAACATAACCCTAAAATCGCCACGTGGGGCACATATAAACAAAAAAAATTTTGATAGTATAAACGCGTTTATATGTGAAGCATGGTATGGTTATATGGTATACGTGTGGTTTCCCGTTTCACTTTTGATATTGATTTGCAAAACCTAAACATACGATGAGATTGAATTTTTGCTTTTTTCTTTATAATTTTCTACCTGATTTTATTGAGGTTTTACAACAATCGAAAAATATTGTTTTTTTTTTAAAGAAATATATATGTTATATGCTTATATATATTGTTTGAAGCACAATAAATAATAAAAAATTTTAAAAAAGGTACTTTATGAATTTTATTGTGGTGTTTTTTGGGTGTTTATATGTGCCCCATACAAAAATGCTCATTGTTTATAAGTGCCCCACCAGTGGGGATACTTTAAACGAGAAACATAAATTTTTTGAAATTCAAAATTTTATACTTAATGTTTAGTTACGTAATTAAAAAAAATAGTTTTTTGTAGTAAAGATATGAAATTTTACAATGAAACAGTTTTTAAGAGAAAATGTTTTATGGTTTTAAAGTTATTGAGCTTTAAGTAAAAACTGTTTATACCATCCCCACTTCCCCCTACTAGTAATCAAGCACCCCCTTGATCATGCAAAGCTTTCAGCGTACGTGTCTCACCTTAGCTTTGGGTTTTGGACTTGATCTTCGCTTCGATTCTCACCTAGGACCTAACGGCATGGGTCACCCTACCGTTTTTAAAGATGGCGCTAGGGTCGAAGATCAATTGGAATTTAGTCAATTTTTTAATTTTTTAATTTTTTAATTTAATTTTTTAATTAATTTTTTTTCTGAAAATAGTTCTATCCTTACTCTAAAATATATCAAATTAACTCAGAGGCGTTAATTTTTGCTCTTGAGATATTTAATTTTAAAGATTTTTAGTACAACTGAAATTCGAATTTTTCTTCATTTTTTCAAACAACTTTCATTAACAAAAAATTTTAAAATCAATTAAATTTTAACTTTTTTTTTTTTTAAATATAGTTCTAACCTTACTTTAAAATATATCAAATTCTCAAGGAGGCTTTAATTCATGTTCGTGAGATATTTAATTTTAAAGATTTTTAGTCCGATTAATATTCTAATTGTTCATTATTTTTTCGAACAATTTATATCATCAAAAAATTTTAACCACTGAAGTTCGAGAAAATAATAAACAATTAGAATTTTAATCGGACTAAAAATCTTTAAAATTAAATATCTCAAGAACACGAATTAACGCCTCTTTGTAAATTTGATATATTTTAAAGTAAGGCTAGAACTATATTTAAAAAAAAAAAGTTAAAATTTAATTGATTTTAAAATTTTTTGTTAATTTAAGTTGTTTGAAAAAATGAAGAAAAATTCGAATTTCAATCGTACTAAAAATCTTTAAAATTAAATATCTCAAAAACAAAAATTAACGCCTCTGAGTTAATTTAATATATTTTAGAGTAAGGATAGAACTATTTTCAGAAAAAAAATTAATTTAATTCCAATTGATCTTCGACCCTAGCGCCATCTTTAAAAAAGTTTTTTTAATACTTTTATTTAAAAATTAATTATAAAAACAATTAATTAATTTTTTTTCAAAGGAAATCATCTATCAAACAAAAAAAAGTTTGATGAAATCGGTATAGCCGTTCTTGAGCAATTTAATTTCAAAGTTACATTAGATTGGCAGAAGTTTCATTTTTCATGCATGTTAGGGTGCCCCCTATGCTCAAACTATGCACTTTAAAAAAATTTTAAAATAAGTTGTATTTTTTATTTTGTCCATACTACTTATATGCTAAGTTTCAGGAAAATCAAAAATGGTCAAGTTCAAATTTACTTTTTCACCTGCGTAGATCACGTTTTTCATCTGTTAGCAACTCTTTAATTATTGCTTAGAAAACCTTTTTTAATTAAAATGTTGAATTAATCAAATTATGTAATTTAATAAATGTAAAGTAAACATAAATACTTAAAAGTTTTATTAAATAGTGAAGAGGATTTTGTGATTGAAAAGTTTTTATTATTTATATATTACGAATTCTATCCAAGAATCATTTTTGTTCAAGTAATTTATTACATCCACAGTAATTATATCTAAATGAATTAGTTTATTGAACTGCATTCATAGTTAAGTTGAAATATTAAATGTTTACTGTTAAAATATTCTAAGTAAAGTTCAATTACATCAAACTCAATTAACTATATACACATATACATATACAAAACTACAAAAAAGCTTCATCATTTTCATCTTCAACAATAAAAGCTCCAGCAGTTTTCTAGAGCTAAGTAAATCTCAACATTTCTCCACCAAACAGAAGCTACAATCAATCTCATCTATTGAATAACTGACATTATTTGGACATTTCCATTGCAACTCAAAACACCGAACATTATCTTCACCAGCAATTATTTCATCAAGAATCATAGCCAGAAAGAGGCACCTGGCAACTATCATCTGTTCAATCAACATTGCTACCAAAAATACATAGGCGAATAAAAAAGAAGTTTTAATGTTATTCAATTAAAATATAACAAAACATTGAAGTATAATTAATGTCTGTATTCTAGTTCTAAGGGTGATTAATTATTAAGGAATAGAATAATAATTTCAACAATCCAAAGAACTTTTTGTTAACATAACTACAAACAAATTTCTTTTTGCAAATGTTTCATTCAAAAACAAATGTTTTGTTAAAATCTAATATCTCTTTTCTTGGCAGAATTGTTTTTGTAGGTCTTTGCTTGTTGAAAAACTTTTCGACATAATAAAAACTGAAAATTCTTGAAAAGTTTATTAAGATGTATATCCTCATGCGTAATGTTGCCCACACACAATTCCTAATGCTTTCAAACTTTTTTGTTTTATATCTAAATAAAAAAAATTAATAGTTTTTATTTAACAACAATCATTCACTTAGGTTAGTTCCTTTTCATTGTTGTAGCACAACAGAGTTGTAAATTAAAACTCAAAACAAATGAAATGATGTTCAATGGACAATTTTCGGCAAACTTAAATGAAAATAAATGATCCAAGGGAATAATAGATGAAGAAATTTTTTTATTTTGGATTTTCATGTTAACATATTTCGTTGTCAGATGGAAAATTATTTTATTGTACAAAGTTGATTTCATGTTTTTTTTGTTCTTAGGGTTTCGTATCGTAAATTTTCAAATTCAGTTTTATTCCGAGAATAATATAACGAAAATTGTTACTCATCAGTAAGATTGAATAGAATTAATCAGATGGTGGAAAAAAGTTTTAAAAAGTTTGCTAAACTTGGTAATTAATTTAAATTAGATTATGATTGTTTGCAATTTTTTAACAAAACAATTAGTTTTGTAATTTAATAAAATGTTTGAATTTTTTCACGTTGTATTTAATTAGTGCTATTTTATAGAATAATGACTTTTTAGGAAGTATTTAATGGAATTAATGTAATTTGAAGAAAAGAAAACGATAAGAAGAATTTAACAAAACAAAGGTGTTAACGCCAGCTCATGTTGTTAAATAATAGCTTGGCGGTTTGATGCCTTATTTTATCGATCGATTTGGTTTGTCCAAAAATGAGCATTTATCATCTTATCTCTTTGTAGGAAACTATTATTCTAACTAAACTCCAACTTTCAGTACGTACAATAGTTCTATAAGTATATTTAAAGTTAATCAAAGGATTTTATTTTTTTTAGCTAATTCAGATGTACTGAAGGTTGATTGAAAGGAGCAATTCATCCTGCTTTAAATCGTTAGAGTTTATAAGGTAAAACCTGACATACCTAGTGATTTCTAACCAGGAGTTTGGCCAATGAAACAAAAGTCTCAAATACTTTAGACATGGTTCTTATCATTCAGTTTATTAAAAAGATAATGTTGAGTTTGAAGTCACTCGTGTCAAAATGTATGGTTGTCAATATAACTAGTGTATGTTATATGACAAACATGTCTACAATCTATTTTATCCGTCTTAAGTTCACCGGAACACAAATCTAAATGTGGCATTGTTCTTCTTAAAAATATTAGGAAAAACAAACCAGACTTACGACAAAGCCTGTTCAGACTGTTTCTGGAATTGTTTCTGGCTTCATACTTAAATTTTAAGATAAGACACGATGAGTTGTTTCCCACTCACGAATTTATTCTTCAAATAAAATTTAATGTGCAGCACAAAATTCGTTTGAGATGTTGATGGATGTAAATAGCTTTTTTATGTTTTATAAAGATAATCATATCACATAATAAATTATAACATAGACCAATATTTCTTGACTAATGGTTGTTTTCTGCGTTCTTTGAAAATATTTGTATAATTTATTGCAATCCATCGGTTGTAACAGCATCCCGAGCAGAAATTAGTTAGGGTAAGCTTGACTACAGCCAGACCGCGATCAGCAAGCAAGCCCTATTAGGGCAAGCCCTATTATGGCAATCTGATGTGGTCATGTTCCGAGCCTGAATTAGTATACCCTTTTAGGGTAAACTATATGTCGATATCCGGTCCGGGCAATCTAATCAGGGCCTAATACCTGATACCATACTTTGTAATGAAGCGCTTCTTCATTGGCGAACCAATGAAGTCGCATAGCTGGTCGCGTAGCTGAATGAGGTTTATATAGCCCTTGGACTAGCTTCAATCATTGGGATCGGGCAAGAATTACTGCTACTTTAGCACAAATAACTGAATGGTACGCGATAAACATGATATACTCGGAAATGGAACAGAGCAAGTGAAAGAATGAGACTCTGGCGACCCCCTAGGCGAAAGAACCACGATCAGCACGTCCAACCCCACATCTACTCGAACATTCACCCGCTCTCGCCATTCACACGCTCATACATCCTCAACTACGTACACACACGCCTACTCCCACATGCACACTATCACCCATATTCACATCCATGCCCACATTCACACACATTTTTTTTGGTTTTATAATCATGCATTATTTTCATTAATGATCGTTATTTTATGATTACTTACGTCATCGATATTTAATAAAAATACATTTTATTAACTCAGTGATAACTTGCTTGTGTTAGTTACAATATCATGTTGATTATCTTCAATTTGATGCGGTAAATTGTTCACCACATGTATTCCACCAACGTTCCCTTCCCTTTCTTTCTTTACCATCCTGTTACCTTTAACCTTTAACCTTATTACTTAAATCAATTTCAGTTAACAAGAACCTCGGTATAACTTAATTGGGTTGAAAATTCTTTTAATTGATTTTTATCAAAGAGTTGTACTTTAAATTTAGGAGAAAAAAAACGAATATCCTACGTTATTATTTTTTTTATTCCTTTAAATTATATGATTCATTATAATTAATATCATTAGACAAGAAAAATAAATGTAGAAGAATTCCGTCAACCGATTCAGATTCATGCATATAAGTTACGACTTCCCCGTTAGTATAATCTGTAGGGAAATATTTACAACAAAGAGTCGGATGATTTTCTAAAATTATTCAAATCATTTGTATTAATGCAACTACTCATACAGCTAATACCGTTATAATTATTTGCTATAGTATTAATAGTTGTTGTAAAAGATGATGAAATTTCAGGTCCACTCAAATTTATTTCATACAATACCGCTTTGGTTGGTGCTAGATGTAACACAACCTTCTTTAATTTATGAGCTGGTAATACATTACCGTCCAAATGAATTTCCCCTAATCTCATTCCGGGACGAACGCAGTAGATTTTAGTTGTTTTTTGAATAACACAATCGGATGGTGTTATAAAACACGCACCATATTCACCATCGCGCAGTTTGTTTCCAAGCGGTTTTAAATTTCTTCTTTATCTGTATCACAAAGGACGCATTTGTATTGGCAGTAACTAACAGTAATTTATCCAATCCATTAATTTGAAAACCAAAAAAAATGGGATTTTTTTTATGTAAGTATCGAACGGTTTGTCGTATGAAAATGGTACACTCCAATAAATATGATAAAAAGGTAATGTTACATTGCACGGTTTAGCACCATAAAATGAATTTTTAACATCGTCCCTCCAATAAAAAACACAAACCTATGAATACATTAATTCAATTAAAGAGAACAAAGTAAAAAAAAGAAATTTAGTTGTATAGAAATGTATCCTACGACCTTGACCTTTTAATATCGGCGCTTATATGACTGCTTTGACCTTCGTCTGCACGGTTATATATAGGAGTTATAATATAAACATTTACTTATCAAAGATGAACATAAACATTTACTTATCATCCTTCGAACCCCTCACATTCACTCATATATACACGCATCCATACTCATTCATAACTCTAATTTAATAATAAAAATAAAAAGAAACTCACCCCATAGTATTCCGGTCCCTCTTCGGCATCCCAATCCTGACTATGAGTTAGCCAGACATCTCACCGAACCACTTGACTCCAAGAAGTCACTGCCCCGATACACCTGGTGACGATGGTTGACAGCTTAGGTCAACGTGCCTGCTTTGGATTGCGTTTTTATTGATTATCGTACATAAGTCCTCCAATCGATCGAATTTACACCGTTAACAGGGCGTGGTAGTGAGCTCTTAGCGTAAACCAACAATGGCTAATCAAAACTCACGTTGATTTCTAAAACTTTATTTTATTATTTTTTTCTTTTCTTGCCAAATAAATTCAGTTACAGATAAATTTCTTTAATTGGTAATTTTTGCTTAATATCAGAATATTTAAATAAATATGTATATATGAAATAAACATATTTCATTTAAATAAAACGATAACCATCGCCATAAACAAAAAAAGAAATCGAAAGTTCGAGCACTACAAAAGAATTGATAACTGTTAAATTAATGCTGTCTTATGACTAATTAAATAATTTAATTACACATAGCAATTTTCTGGCTGGTTATAAATTATCGATATATAATGCTCATAAACAGTTTTTCTTAGGTTTTAACAACAAACACTACACAAAATACATTTTTTTATATACATTTTTGTTTTTATCACAGAATTCTTTCTTTTTTTGACTAGATTTACTTTAATTTAAATAATATGACTAGATAAATAAATAACAAAACTATTTGACCATAAATTTTTCATAACTTTAACACTAACTTTGGATTGACTAGATTTTGAGTGACATAAAAAAAACATTACGATTCACAAAACTACAGATATTATTTTATCACAAACTCAGGTTTGACTAGCTTTAATTTTATAGCTTAACAGAACTAAAACACCATATTACCGATACGGCCTTATTTCAGAATCCGGATTTTTCCAATTTCTTTAAAATTTTTGATTCTATCGTTGACCTCATGTGCAAAGAATATCAAAAAAAAACTTTTGTTAAACGTCAAAATTCAAGCACCGCTGATTTCTAGTCAATCACAATCGACGAAGAGTCACAATAGAAAAATCAAAAATATAAGAGAGTGAGACTAGACGTTAACCACTATTTATATATAATTAATATCGAATTATCATAATGCAGTTTTCTTTGGGGAAATTTGACCTTCGCTATCTCGTTAATTTCATATTACCCATTAAGAAATACGGAGGCTATTTTATAATAGAAATTTGGAAAATCTTTCAAAGAAAGAAACCATTTACAAAACATTTGACCGAACTATATAGGTAAATAACATGAGCATGGATTAATGAGAATACCCAACCGTTTTTTATAACAATTTAACAGCGATTAAGGATTACCAATCAGATATAGGAAACTACGGGTGGAATATTATTAATTAATAGATTATTCTTTGTAGAAAATATACATTGTTTAGCGAAACTACGGGTTAATTATATCAATTCCATAACAGTGGTTAACGATCACAAACTACGCAAATAGTGTTTCAATGAAAAAGACAACACAATCGTTTTAAAAAAACAAATTTTATAGCGACCAATGATTATACACTGGGCAAAAGAAACCACATTGAACAATATTTCACAACTATCTCTGTGATACCAAATTTATGGGGCGAAAGCTATAATAAATAACGACCCTGAAGTAAGTATAAGACCAAGTATCCAGGACAGAATGAAAAACGACTATGAAAAACTTTTGCGAATGCAATTAAGATATGTATGAGGAAATAGTGTATGTCCAAGCCAAGGATTTTATATAACTGCGTCATCGATCACCAGTCTATGACATAACAACTTGCCCTATTTAATTGTACACGGTAAACTTGATTAGAACCTAATCCAACTCATACAATCAAGCCCTGATAGGGCAAAAGCGTTATGCTCATGACCAGAACCCAATAGCACTAGGGCAAACCTGATCAGAGCCCTGACAAATTTTACTCGAAATAATGCTTCTGACTAATTTTCTTCAACACAAAAATAAATCTTGAACTGAACCGGAGACATCTTAGTATTTGCAAAATTTCGCGCAATCCGTTGGATCCGTTGAATAAGAAACAGTATACGGATTGATATTGGTCAATGTTCTGCAAATTTTGCTTTTCAAATTTTTTTCTGGTTTTAAATATTTTCTCTATGAAAAATGCTATTTAAAATGGAACCGGTATTGTCTCTTACGCCGAGTTCGCGAATTTTCTTCAATAAGTTCAATTTACCGGCTACGCAATATAATTTGGATTAAAGCAAACAAAGATGTTATTCTGGATTTGGAATATTTCTAAATAAAACAAAACTAAGTTGCAAATATTAATCATTCAGGAACCGTTAGCAATTTGTACAATTCGTAGGATGTGGAACATTATTTGTTTTCACCAGAGCTTTGAATAAACTATATATGGTTCGGAATAAAAGATAATTAAAATGAGGTGTATGTAAATCTTCGTAAGTTTACGTTAAGCAGTCAGTATAAGTAGTAAGCCTTAAATGCTCTAAACATTTAACTATTATCTTTTGTGTACCTTTTATACATATGCGAATACTGTCCCAAACAAGGAATACCGAAAACTTAAGACATTTTTTAGGTTCTTGGTTCATTTAAGATGACCGATACAAACATTATTTAATTTTAAGCAGACGATTTGAACTACAAAAGGCAAATATGGACTGTATTATAGTGTGATTGGAAATTTGATCAAGAAAAAAACGCACATCTTCCTTAATTCATTTACACCTCATCCTACTCCACATTCACCATTCAGAACGCCGTTCATTGGTCAATTTACTTATTCATCTAAATTTATTTAATAATTTAATTCAAACATATAAATACTGCCGAAAAAAATACCAAGAATACAAACAAAATATGATAGATCAAAACCTGTAGGAGACTATCTAATTCGAACATAAGGTCCATACCAAAATTAATGCGGTTAAGGTTCATTACAAAATGATCCATGTTGAAGTTTGTAGTCTTCTGTTATAAGTTGAGCCAATTCTCAAGTTGAATAATGAAATTTTAACGTTGATGCATATAATAAATTAAATATCAGTTGGTATTTGAATATTATAGTTGTTGTTGGTAATAAAATAAGCTCAGCTTACGAAGGCGGATATTTAACAATGAAACACAAACGCTGACCTCTGCATTAAACCTGTTATTTTATCTCGGTTTAAATTTAATTATCCAATCTTAATTATGTTTTTATTTTTAAAAAAAACGTACAGTAACTATAAGTTTTAATTGCACATACTACCTTATTTTTTTTTTTACTCAATTATAAAATTTATTATTACTTCAGTCTGAAAGACCTAACATTCATGAGCTAAAAGTGAAATTCCTACCTTTTTTGGAAAAAAATAAAATTAATTATTTGTTTGACATGAAATTTTATTATTATTATTGAAAATTATGGCATTATAAGTTTGTTAAAACAATGTTGTTAAGTGTGTCAAAAGAAAGATTTTTATTTATATTTTTGGAAAAATAAAATTAATTATTTGCACGACATGAAATTTTATTAAGAGATAATTAATTTCTTTTAACCTCACTATTTGTGATTTTCGAAAGTTAGTAGGTATATTTTATCCCAAACTATCCTAAGTTAAGTGTGCAGTTATTATTGACTGTTTCCAATCAACTTGAAATCAATTTTACGACATAATGTCAAAGTAAATTGGTAAATAGTATGAATTTTTCAATTCATTATTATTATTGAGAACTATAAGTTAGTCAAAAAAATAATGTCAAGTGTGTCAAAAGAATGATTTTCATTTATTTTTTTCAAAAAAAATAAAATTAGTTATTTGTATGAAATGAAATGTATAATGAACCTGAAATTATTATTATTGAGAATTTTATTGCATTATAAGTTTGTCAAAAATATATTGTCAAGTGTGTCAAAAAAATGATTTCATTTATTTTTTTAGATAATTTTTTTGAAAAAAAAATTTGGCTGCTTGTTTACGTAAATATAATTGAACATGGAAATTTTTGAATTTGTTATAGTTTTTGAAATATTTTTGGCATTTTGAAAAATTTTAAATTTTTGATTTTATTATAATTTTGGAAAAAGTTTCAATTTTTGATATTGTTATAATTTTTGCAATATTTTTAGAATTTTGCAAAAAGTTTGAATTTTGTGAATTTTTAAGAATTTTTGGAATATTATTAGAATTTAGAATATTTTGGAATATTTTTAGAATTATGAAAAAAAATTTTTGAATTTTATATATATTTTTAGAATTTTGAAAAAAGTTTCAAGTTTTGATTTTGTAAGAATTTTTGGAATACATTAGAATTTTGAAAAATTTTAAATATTCTATTCTATTTTAATTTTTATAATTTTGGAAAAAGTTATAATTTTTGATTTTGTTATAATTTATGCAATATTTTTAGAATTTTTGAAAAAAGTGTTAATCTTTCATTTTGTAATAATTTTTGAAATATTTTTAGAATTTTGTTTGAAAAAAGTTTGAATTTTTGAATTTATTTAGTTTTACAATATTTTTGGAAGAAATATGAATTTGTGATTTTGAAATATTTTCTCGGAACGCTGAATTGTATAATTTTTTCACTAAATTATGTTAATTTATGATCTGTTATAATTTTCGTGTTAGTTTTGTAATACATATCAGAGATAAAAAGTACATATACTTTAACAAAAAGTTATGTTTGATGAACATCGCTGCCCAAAACTAAAAACCATGTCCCCATAAAAGTTTTTTTCCGAAAACTATATCAAAATCCTTAACTCAGACCAAAGTCTTGATATCTCAGAGCTGTGGGATTTCAGCCACTTTTGATTTGGCTGAAATTTGTTTTATGAGTTTTATATCGAAAAAAAATATACGTGTTCGAGGATTTTTTTTTTCTTTTTTTCTTTGGAAAATATAGCGATTCTAAATTTCGAGAATTTCGTGATTTTTTGCTTGACTAGTTATTTTCAAAAATTCCTAACTTCGGTTCTATGAAAGACAGAAACCTGGTATATTTTTATTTTAAAGTTAAAAGATGCTATTGTAAAAAAAAATAAAATCAATAAAATTTACTTACAAATAAAATGTCCAATTCCATCTTTAGTCATTTCCCCACGCCCACCCACGAATGAGTTTTTAGTATTCTACGTGTCATTTCCTATAAAAAACGTATTTTTAATTGATGGAGAATTTTTTTCAACTATTATAAATAAATTAATTTATCGAGCGCGGGACGACAGAAAAATCCATATATGGGTTATTTTTTTACAAACCGAAAAGATTAGGACCAAATGTGACTTTTGACTTTTTGCATTTAACTGAAACTATTTTTACGGGTTTTATATAAACAAAAAGATGTACTTGTTCGAGGATTTTTCCGTTTTTTGGGGAAATAGATCGGATCTAAATTTCAAGAATTTCGTGATTTTTGGCTGGAAGACTTATTTTCAAAGATTCATAACTTCGGTTCTGATAAAGATAGACACTTTTTTCTGTTTTATTTTAAAGTTAAAAAATGAAAAAAATGTTATCTATAGAAATGATTAACAATTTGCTATTGTTATAAGCAAATAAAATGTTAAAATCAATTTTCAGTCACTGCCTAACAAAAACAAAGAGTGTTTCGTACAACCATCGTATTCTGTGCTCAATTTTCTATTAAAGACGTATTTTTATTCAATAAGAAACGATTTTTACTGTTAGAAATAAATCAATTTACCGAACGCGGGACGACAAAAATTTCATAAATTTTTGTCGTTCCACGCTGGAAAAATAAATTTATTTATAACAGTAAAACTTATTTCTCCATTAATTAAATATACGGTTTTTATAGAAAATTGAATGTAGAATACGATGGTCATACTAAACACTCTTTAATTTTGTTAGGCAGTGACTAAAAATCGATTTTAACATTTTATTTGTTTATAACAATAGCAATTTGTTAATCATTTTTATAGATAACAGTTTTTTTTAATTCCATCTTTTAACTTTAAAATAAAAAAGAAAAAGTGTTTATCTTTACCAGAACCAAAGTTATGAATCTTTGAAAATAAGTCTTAAAGCCAAAAATCACGAAGTTCTTGAAATTTAGATCCGCTTTATTTCCCCTAAAAAAACAAAAAAGGAAAAGTCCTCGAGCAACTACATAAAGATTTTCAGCTAAATCCAAAATGTCTTAGTCACATTTTGTCTTAATCTTTTCGGTAGGTAAAGAATAACCCATATATGGGATTTTTGTCGTCCCGCGCACGATAAATTAATTTATTTCTAACAGTAACAAATAATTCTACATCAACTAAAAATATGTTTTCATACGAAATGAAACGTAGAATACGATGGTCATATTAAAAACTCATTTCCTGGGTAACGACTAAAGATGGATTTGGACATATTATTTGTTTATAACAATAGAAGTTTGCTGATAACTTTTGTTGGTTTTATTTTTTTCTTACATTAGTATCTTTTAACTTTAAAATAAAATAAAACCAAGGTTTCTATCTTTCATAGAACCGAAGTTATGAGATTTTTAAAATAACTCGTTAAGCCATAAATCATGAAATTTTCGAAATTTAGAACCACTATATTTTCCAAAAAAAAAAATCATCGAATATTTTCGATATAAAACCCATAAAAAAATATCAGCCAAATCAAAAATGTGTCGGTGAGAAAGGAGTGCGGTTTTGTAAAAGAATGACCCATATTTGTGAAAACAAAAGAATTTCAAAAGTAATCTATATATATAATACACAAAAAATGAAAAAGCGTAGCCATACCATAGAAAAGACGACTGAAGAGTATACGGTAGGGAAATAGAAATTTATTTAGTATTTTATATTTTCTCTTCAAATTTCAATTTAGTTTATGCTTTGCTTTTGAAGTGGATAGAGGTATTATTTTAGATTTAATTTATTTCAGGCTTAAAAAAATATGTGTTTTAAAATTTTAGCTGTGTTTAAATTCATTTTTCATTTTCTTTTTTTCGGAAAATTAAAAATGAAATTAATGCATAGGGAGAGATTTAAAAAAAAATTATTTTAAGTTTCTTTTCTTCTGCATCTTAACTTTTATTTTAGTCATAATTTTCTTTGTTTTTAAATATTTTCTATTGATTAGAAATTAAAGAAAAAATTCATAAAATTGATTTGTTCTTTCTTTGCAAAACAGGATAAGCAGGTTCCAGACCTTCAATCAATTTGTCAATCAATTGAAAACGAAAATAAACGAAATAAAATTTAGGGGATTTTTGAACTAAATTTTGTTTCGTTTATTTTCGTTTTCGAATTGATTGACAAATTGATTGTGTGTCTGTTGCCTGCTATAGAGAAATATTTCATAAAAGCCGTGTTCGATTTGACTGAAACAACTGAATTATCTGAAAAGAATATATTAATGCTCGGTTGCTTGGACATTTACTTTATGAGACTTAGCTAAATCGTCAATAAGAAATATCTCTCAAACCTCAATAAGAGATATCTCTCAAACCTCTCACGCCGTTTTTTGATAAAAACAAACAAACATTTAACTGAATAACAAGATAAGAAAACTTAATTGAATCTATAAGCCTTATGTAAAGGTCCACTCGAAAAATGTTTATATATTGCGGTTTTTAATAAAAAAAAACAACAATTTAATTTTTTATAAAACTTTATTTTAAAATAGTGAGTGAAATTTAATTTTATTTAGAATTTAAATTTAAACCTTTTTACGAAAAGTCAAATATTTATATTTGATTACAAAAGTTAAAATTATTCTAAACTTCACTATTTAATAGTTGGATTAAATCTAATAATATATTTCTACTTTACTTAACTCAACACTTCGCATTCTTAATTATTTCTTTTGTTTACATTGAATTGCAAAGTGTTTATATTATTTTAATTATTTTTCATTCTTGGAAAACTACTTATTATTAATCGTTTGCAAGTGTTCAAAAATATCAAGTTTGATCACGTTAAGTCAAAACAATTCGATCGATTTTAAAATAAACAAATTTATGAATTTATATGAATTTATATTTACTGAATTGAATATTTACTTAAAACAAAATAACTTTTTTATTCGCCTACATATTAAAGTGTTACTTTATTACTGTGATTTGCGGCTTTAAAGTATCACTTTTCAACTATTTATTTTGTTGTCATAGCTACGTCCAAAAAAGTAAAACGCATTTGTATTTGTTTAAATTTTATGAAAAATAAAATTTTTATCAAAGCAACCCTTAAATTCAAAATTTCATTATCCAATTAAAATAGTTGTTATCATTTGTTGTCATAGCTACACAATAATTTGAAAAAAATATTAAATATTTTATCAAAGGTTACTTGTTCCACATATTTTTATTTTAAAATTTATGAAAATTTATAATTTTAATTTAGAATAAACCAATTTTCTTAAAATATTTTGTTTGTGGCGAATAAAAAATAGTATATGATGCACGGACGTAAGCTATTTTGGACTTAATGTGGGTGCAAATCTCGGCTAGCGCCTCGATTTGCAAACTCCACATCCGTCCAAAATCTTTAGCTTTACTTCCTAGCATCATAATGTACTATATGTGAATCATATTTGTTATTTGTTTCATTGTTTTGCTTATACGTGACTCTTGCGATCAAAATACGCAAAACTAGTTAAATGGAGAATTAAAAAAGTTATCGGAGATTTAAATGTTCAAGCAACCGGTCATAAGCATAATAGAGCAAGAGCCCGCGACGGCCAGACCTTCGTTATTTTATAAAAGCTGAAAGTTACTCTGCGCATACCCCCTACTCAGGTAGGAACGATTAGCGACATATGAAGTTTGGATCATAGTGGCTTTGGCAGGGAGCTGCAAAACTTTAAAGTTTAAGGGTCTCTAGCAGGGAGTTTCCACGATAGTAAGTGTCTGGCAATGGGCGACGTGACTTCTAATACTATCCCGAAGAATATATAAAAAAATTAGATTTTATACTTTCACGAAACTTTGGAGGCTTTATTACCGGCTCCCTGCCAAAGCCACTATAATCCAAACTTCATATACCGCTAATCGTTCCTACCTCAGTAGGGGTATGCGGAGAGAAACTTTCAGCTTTTATAAAATAACGAAGGTCTGGCCGTCGCGGGCTCTTAGTCTATAATATGTAAAATGTATTCTAGCTAGAACATAAAAAACGTTTCGTTGTCATTGTCGATGTAGTGGGTTGTGAGAAAGGTTCGGGGTTCAACGTGGACCCTATATTTATTTTTTATTGTTTTTGTCTATTTTTTTTTTAGAGTTCATTAAAATTATTCCTTTTCAAAAACTCCACTTACGGCATTTAAATTTTTCGATTTAATTTTTCGAACACTACTTTAAAATTCTGTCAAATTTATATCATTGCGATATTAATAAGAAAATTAATTATTTATATTTTTTTTTTTAATAAGAAGTGTTGTGTAGTAGGAATTACAAAATGTGTCACAACAACACATAGATACCTTTTAAGACGTAGGTCCCACAACAACATGCGTCTTGAGGTATAGGTGGACGCTTTTTTAAATCTTTGTGGATTGAAGGAACTCGAGACTATTGATTCGGGCAAAGCATTCCATGTGTACGATGTACGCACAAAGAAATCCCTTTGCATTCTATTACTATGACAGTGAGCAATCTCGACATTCCGACCGCCCGCACAAACCGATTGACGAGTAAAACGGGGAAAAACATATGTCTGAGGCATTATGGACCTGATTTCATCCGAGCACTGCTGGTGACGATATTTATAAAAAACAACGAGATCAGCAACAGTGCGACGATGTTGCAGGGAATCAAGATCTAATGTTAAATCTCGATCACCAACAATTCGTATACCCCGCTTTTGAACAGAGTCCAAAAGAGCCAGGATAGTAACAGATGCAGCGCCCCAAACTTGACAACAATGCTCCATACAGGGAGATGTTTATATGACAGATAGTGCTAAAACTCATATAATATTTGTTTTCTAGCATCATTTTTGCATAGTTTCATTTTCTGTAAATAAAATAAGGAAAAACAAAAGCTGCTATTTCAGTATTTTCTTGTTATTATTATTTCCAACCATTTGTGATTGATCGTATAAAAATTTATAGTATGTACATTGTACACCTCACGATGGTTTTTAATAGAATTCTAGTTAAGCTGAAGGTGCACACAGAACAGATTTGAAGAGATTGGATTATGATGGATAGCACTTAGTAGTTGTATCAAAGCCGGATGAAAAGAGAAAGAGTGTATTGGCGTGTGTAGGGAGGGGTGGGGAGGCCTCCTAGGGGTGTTGTCTGGAGTTTGGGGAGGGGATACCCCCTAGTTTAGTCAATTGAAATAGACAAAGAAATGTAAATGATACATTCAATTAAGAGATTTGATAGAAAACATTTTACAACCGAACTATTTATTTATACTAGGAGGGCCCGGCGTGCTTCGCTACGCTTATAAATAAAGTTTTTGCGTAAACATTTTGTTGACATAGAAGCAATGATTGCAAAAAGTGGTAATGAGATATGCTAGCATATAATTTTTAATTTTTCTTTTAAATATATGAATGAAAAATAATCAGAACTCTAGCTGATCAGTTCGGATATATGAAAAATTAGCGATCAAATAAGTTTTCAAGTAAGCTTATTTGATCTCTAACTTATTTGATCGCTAATTGTTCATATATCCGAACTGGTCAGCTAGAGTTCTGATTATTTTTCATTCATATATTTAAAAGAAAAATTAAAAATTATATGCTAGCATTTCTCATTACCACTTTTTGAAATCATTGCTTCTACGTCAACAAAATGTCTACGCAAAAACTTTATTTATAAGTGTAGCGAAGGACGCCGGGCCCTCCTAGTATTAAAAATTCTAACAATCCAATTTACGATCTCAAACTATCATACCAAACACACATATTACAAAATTGTCGCTGAAAAAAAACACAACAATCAATAATAAATTTTTTATATTCTTTCATTCACAAACAATATATATTAAAAATTCTAACAATCAAATTTACGATCTCAAACTATCATACCAAACACACACATTACAAAATTGTCGCTGAAAAAAACATTCAATAATCAATATTTTATTCTCTTTCATTCACAAACAATGTATATTAAAAATTCTAACAATCAAATTTACGATCTCAAACTATCATACCAAACACACACATTACAAAATTGTCGCTGAAAAAAAATTCAATAACCAATATTTTATTCTCTTTCATTCACAAACAATATATGAGCAATTTCACGAAGATTCAACATCGTTTTGACTTGACCCCTTTTAATTTTGATTATTTTTTGTTTATAGATAGTCTTTCATAAATAAAAATACAAGTTCTCTTAGAATTTTTTTTTTCGACCAGGGGTCTTCACAGGGTGCCCCTCAATTTTTTGCTATTTTGTGATGTGAGTGCATTTTGATGAGCGATTGTAGAAAAACTACTCAATTGATTTTAATAAATGATATGTCGTTGAATAGGTATTGGAACAAAGTTTTTAAAAATGTACACTGTTAGTTTTTTGAAATAATTTTTAACGGTGTAACGTAAGAAAATAACGGTGTAATTGAAGAAAAGATGGCGCTACGCCTTTTTTTTTTTTTAAACCAAATTGAAACTTATTTTATATCTAACAACTTGTGAAAGTTTAGTACTCGTGATATTTTTGTTTTAAAGATAAAATTCGTTGTGCATATGACTGTCGGGAATCATTTTTTTTTTGTTCTGAAGGAAAATTATAAAAATGGCGTTACAAACTAAGGGATTTTTTTTTATGTTAAATATCAAATATTTTATTATTAAATGATCTGTTAAAAATTATTTCAAAAAATTAACAGTGTACCTTTTTAAAAACTTTGTTCTAATACCTATTCAACGACATATTATTTATTGAAATCGATTGAGTAGTTTTTCTACAATCGCTCGTCAAAATGCACTCACATCACAAAATAGCAAAAAATTGAGGGGCACCCTGTGAAGACCCCTGGTCGAAAAAACAAATTCTAAGAGAACTTGCATTTTTTATTTATGAAAGACTATCTATAAACAAAAAATAATCAAAATTAAAAGGGGTCAAGTCAAGATTTCCCAAAAATTTGCTGAACTTGCGTGAAATTGCTCATATATTAAAAATTCTAACAATCAAATTTACGATCTCAAACTATCATACCAAACAAATACATTACAAAATTGTCGCTATATATTAAAAATTCTAACAATCAAATTTACGATCTCAAACTATCATACCAAACCCACATATTACAAAATTGTCGCTGAAAAAAAAACACAACAATCAATAATCAATTTTTTATCCTCTTTCATTCACAAACAATATATATTAAAAATTCTAACAACCAAATTTACGATCTCAAACTATCATACCAAACACACACATTACAAAATTGTCGCTATATATTAAAAATTCTAACAATCAAATTTACGATCTCAAACTATCATACCAAACACACACATTACAAAATTGTTGCTGAAAAAAAATGCAATAACCAATATTTTATTCTCTTTCATTCACAAACAATGTATATTAAAAATTCTAACAATCAAATTTACGATCTCAAACTATCATACCAAACACACACATTGCAAAATTGTCGCTATATACTAAAAATTCTAACAATCAAATTTACGATCTCAAACTATCCTACCAAACACACACATTACAAAATTGTCACTGACAAAAAAATTCAATAATCAAAATTTTATTCTCTTTCATTCACAAACAATATATATTAAAAATTCTAACAATCAAATTTACGATCTCAAACTATCATACCAAACACACACATTACAAAATTGTCGCTATATATTAAAAATTCTAACAATCAAATTTACGATCACAAACTATCATACCAAACACACACATTACAAAATTATCGCTGAAAAAAAAATACAACAATCAATAATCAATTTTTTATCCTCTTTCATTCACAAACAATATATATTAAAAATTCTAACAATCAAATTTACGATCTCAAACTATCATACCAAACACACACATTACAAAATTGTCGCTATATATTAAAAATTCTAACAATTAAATTTACGATCTCAAACTATCATACCAAACACACACATTACAAAATTGTTGCTGAAAAAAAATTCAATAATGAATATTTTATTCTCTTTCATTCACAAACAATATATATTAAAAATTCTAACAACCAAATTTACGATCTCAAACTATCATACCAAACACACACATTACAAAATTGTCGCTATATATTAAAAATTCTAACAATTAAATTTACGATCTCAAACTATCATACCAAACACACACATTACAAAATTGTTGCTGAAAAAAAAATTCAATAATGAATATTTTATTCTCTTTCATTCACAAACAATATATATTAAAAATTCGAACAATCAAATTTACGATCAAAAAACTATCATACCAAACACAAACATTACAAAATTGTCGCTGAAAAAAAAATTCAATAATCAATATTTTATTCTCTTTCATTCACAAACAATATATATTAAAAATTCTAACAATCAAATTGACAATCTCAAACTATCATACCAAACACACATTACGAAATTGCCACTGAAAAAAAAACACAATCAATTTTTTATCCTCTTTCATTCACAAACAATATATATCTAACTAAATATTCAACGTAATAATATATAAGATAAAACAACAAAGAAAAATAACGTCCGTACTCTCCTAGATCAATGCATAAACTGAAAAGGAAACATAAAATACCATAAACAAAGAAAAGATTTGGATGATTCCATTTGATCCATTTGATTTGATTTGAGGGGAGGCAGTTGAATTCAAAAATACATTATAATTTGTCTATAACTTTTTAAAAATCTCAAAACTCTCTCAAATCGAGGTTACGCTAATATCAATTAGCAGTGAAAATTTGGAATCAGCAAAAATTCAAATAAAAAAGCCTTAGGCTGTACAAAGTACAAAGTTAGCGTATTAATATATAAGATTATTTAAAAATTAAACAGGATTTTGTTTTAAACTACAGTCATTTAAAATAAACATAATTGAATTCACAAAACGTGCAACAATCATTTACCTCCAAACATTCCTTCTTCCACCCAATCTAATTTTTTCAAAATTACTTTTTTCAATAACCGATATGGTAAAATAACGGTTGTTGTTGTACGCCTTTAAAAATTATTACCAGTTTAAATCTTAACACACGAAAGCTTATTAAATAAAAAATACAACGAAAACTTACCACAGATATGATAAAACCCAAATTTCAAAAATTAATTTACTTTACTAAGTTAATTTGAACAATTAATTATATGTACGTACACCCAAGTACTTGAGGCACCATATAACTCTCATTTTCCAATTTTACTTTTACAAAAAAAAAATCTTTCCTTTTTTCTGAAAAATATTGATTTTTCAGATCATCAAAAGCCACTGAAAAACAAAAATTTTGTCTATTCACACGAACACCTTAACGGATACACAAAAATATGTTTACATCATATTGAAAAAAATTTAAATTTAAACCACTTGACTTGGTTTCATGTGGTTTCATTAAAACTTTAAAACATCTTTTTTGGAAACAATTAAACATTTGTTTTCGAAAGTTTAAGAGATCAGTTTTAACTGGCTTTAATCACTATCAATATAATCTTGTTTTCTGAGCTCACGACATTAAACTTTAAATTTTTGAAGCCTTTGTGAATTGAAGATATTCGATCCAGTACATCCAGCCCACATGTTCTAGACATAATAAAAGAAAAAAAATTCAATTCCAAATAAATCAAATTATTTTTTTCGATTTAAATTTAAATTAAATTTATATATAAATTTTTTTCAGCTTATCATCTTTATACCAATAGTACAAAACGTGAAGTGGATGAAATCTTATCGGTAAAATATGAAGATGGTCGTTGGTCAAAACCATATTATGACTGTGGTGGTGGAAATATATGGATGCTAACCTACACTGTACCTTTCTTTGGTTATGAAAACGGAACATATTTTTTCAAGTAAGTATTGACCATCGTTATATTTTGTAATGTAATCAATTCGAAGTGAGATTTCAATCATTTACCATTATTTCGGTTATTTCACATCAAGTGATTATCATAAATTTAATCTTAATATTATTATAGATTTTCATTTTCTTATTAAATTTGAAACGTTTTCCGAGAGCAAATTTTTCCGCTTTTATATCTTTGAATATTGGATGAAGATCAATTTTACGGAATTCATCTAAAATAAACATGAATTTACATAAAAACGACTTTTATGCGTTTTTATGGTTATTTTTTAAGATAATTTTATTGTTTTTGCTCTAGTAATAATAATAAACAATTTTTTATAAAAATTTATGTTTCATAATTTTTAGTGATAAAAAACAAACGAAAAGATGATTTACGATGAATATTTTCGAAAATGATATGTTATGAATATTTAGATTCAAACGATGTGAAGAAGCTAAGAAAAAAAAATTATTTTTATTTCTTTGCTCTTTAAATTGGTGCTAAAAGCTTTCATTTTGTTTTTGTTTAAAGTTCGAAATTAGGAGATAATGGTTGGATTTAAAAAACTGTCTGGAAAAACAAAGACAAATACGAATTCTTATTGGAATATTTTATTTTATGAGTTTTAAAAAGAAATTGCTTGTAACATTTGTTAGAAAGTCGTTAATTTTTGATGGTTCGATGATGCAGATACATGTTTTCTGTTAGCAAAATTTGAGGAACGAGTTTAGAACACTGTTTTTCTCTTATTCTGTTTTTTAAAAAATTGATAGTAGTTTTACGATTATGTTGTGGAGTTTTGAAGAAATGGTTTGAACTCAAAAATTAGATTTTCGTTCCCTTTAAATAAATATAAACTCATGAAAATCTTAAAAAAGTATAAAGTTCATATTTGTTAAAATACCAATTTTTAAAAAGATCACAATTGAATTGGCCATGGCATTCCAAAATTGATAATTATACTCTATGCCGAGATGAATACAGAACTTCGATATCCAAAGTGAGTATTTAAGAACAAAATTTTAATCTGGTTGATGAAGATGTTCGAGTTCTCAAGATGCGTTCTTGTCAATATCGTTTCAGAGTAAGTAGTTGAAAATTTAAGGTTCACAGTTTTGTTTCTGTGCGTGATTTATTCGTTCGAGTATTAACCTATTTACAGAAAACCTTTTTATGCAGAGCTTTGCAGATTTCTGCAGAGTTTTTCAGACTTTCGTTTGTAACCATCTCACTAATTTGAAAAAATGCTCGTATAAATTTCCATAAAAATTGTTTGCTTTATTTTTTATTTGAATTTCATTTTCTTTATCAAATCCTCCAAAATGGAATGGCATCACTCATTTTGACCAATCATATTTCAATTACAATAATAATAGGAATAGGACAATTATTATCAGACTATAGAAGAAATCGTGTTCTATTGTCGCACCGAATACCGAATTGTAAAAACCTGACCATTTTTGATTTTCCTGAAACATGGCATATAAGTACAAACTACTTTTGTCCATACGACAAAATAAAAAATATTACTTAGTTTAGAATTTTTTTAAAGTATATAGTTTGAGCATAGGACCTCAACATGCATGAAAAATGAAAATTTTGTCAATCCGAGGTAACTTTGAAATTAAATTGCTCAATAACGGCTATACCGATTTGAAGAAACTTTTTTTGCATATGGTAGGTGATCAGTTAAAAAATAATAAAAAAAATAATTAAACGTTTTAATTTCAATTAATTTTAAAATAAAAATACATATTAAAAAACATTTTTTAAGGTGGCGCTATGGTCATATATCAATTAAATTTTAATTTTTGAAATAGTTATATCCTTACTCTAAAATATGTCCAATTTACAAATTGGCGTTTTTTCCGTTTTCTTCAGATATTTCAGTCCGACAAAAAATTCTAATTATTTATAATTTTTTCGAACAATTTCTATTAACAAAAAATTTTAACTACAATTAAATTTTATTTATTTTTTTTTTAATATTTCTATGATTCAATGGTGCCTCGATGGGTTTATAGTAGACCAGAATAAATCAAAATAATCGAGGTAACTTGAGACCTAATTCATAAAACTTAACTCAGCCTACGACCTCAGGCTATTACCAATCAACTTGTTTCAAATTTTTCGCAAAGGAAGTTACTAACAATAATTCTTTCTATATTATTTTCAAAACCTTTTTTTAAAAAAAAATTATATATTGAAATAATGGAAAAAAATAATAATATAATTAACTTATTATTTATGCTGTAATAAGAGTTGATAGCAAAAAAAAAAGAAAATAATTTTCATCTTTTTTTATATGTCGTCTCCTAAGATAAATTCAACAAATTCGTTCAGAACAAAAATGTTTCCATCTTATATTTTCCTAAAAATATAATCTTATATTTTTAGGAATAGATTTTATTTAAAAATCTACCTGTTGCAATTTGCGTCATCTCGATATTTTGGAATAATTTTAGTGTCGTAAGATATGTGCTAGACCAATATCTTTCAGAAAAGATGTAACTGGGTTGAAATTTGGATAAGTTCTTGAACTTGGCATATTATACTAGCCTAATTGATTTTTTTATATTTTTGGGAATATTTCCATCAGTTTAATCGCTTTATCAGCTAAACGAAGACATGCTCTGCAAGGTTCCTTAAAATTTATTGCCAATATTATTTCTAAACTTTGACCAAGGTTACATTTTCAAATTCTCGCTCATGTAGATAGCACAAAAATATTTCCAAAATTTCAAAAAAAAAATAATTTTAAGTACAGAGGTTAATACCCTGCGGCTGTTGAAACGAAAAAAATTCAAAAGGCAATGCTTTCACCATTTTTGAGTTCAAACTCATCTACTTTTTAGACAAACATTGTAAGGATAACCTCAGAGATTTTCAGCCTTCCAACCCATGTGTCAAATTTATACGCCTTATGCTAACCTTATGAACCATGGGTTTCCAATAAGAATTGTATATTGAGATATCTTGCTTTTGTGGTTTGTTTTAAATAAAAATGAAAAAACAAAGGTTGAGTCAATATATTTTGGAATTAAATAGAATTTTTTCGTTTGCAATTAGAAAATTTTTTGATGTAATAATTATAGATTTGTTTGACACCTGATTTCACCTTATATCGACAGAACAAAATTTCTAGATATTTATAAATGTGGTAGAATTGTAGTTGTGTTTCGGTCCACATAGGACGTTCAATCTCTCTTAGGATTTAATATATTCCGAAAGTGCATTGAAAAAAGGGTTCGGTTATTATATTTTATATAATTTATAGAATTTGTTTGATGATTCCGTTTCTACTTCGTTTTTGTAATTTAAACTACTTTGACACATCCGACTCTGCTGGTATACACATCTGTCTGAACAAGAAATCTATCTATTTTAAGTTTTTATACCTATAATGGTTGTTGAAAAGAACAATAGGAAAAACGTCACAAATTTTTAGTTTGCTTTTATTTCTTCCAATTATTATAGACTTTGACTTGGTTTTGCTTAAACTAAAAAGTTTGTAATGGAGAACTGGCTTCAATGGTAAACCAAAGAAGTTGTTTAGCAGGTCGCGCACCTAAAGAGATTTTAAAGCCCTAAGCTCGCTTCAGCCTGTGGGAACGAAAAGAATAACCTGCAGACTCCAGCACAAATAATCAGTATAGTACGCGTTTTTCATAATTTAATCGGATCAAAGAAAGAAGACAAGTGAGATAAGAAGACTTTGGCGACCCCATACGTGAAAAAGCCGCGATCACCACATCCACCCCCATATTTTATCACGCATTCACACGCTCTCGCACTTCATACACTCACACACACACACACACACACACACACACACACACACACACACACACACACACACACACACACACACACACACACACACACACTCACACACACACACACACACACACACACACACACACACACACACACACAGAATTCAATAATCCAATCCGCTGGTATTATTGCATCCAATTATTTATCATATGTCTGAAGGAATTCTTTATTTATTATATAGGTTAGTACAAAAAATAGAACTAAGCAAGATGTTTAGCGAATAAACTATAAAAAAATTAAGAATCATTAAAGTAAAATATAAATTAGCAGAAATAGCAGCTGTGGTTTCAAACAACTACAATTTTAAACAATTAACAATGAATAAAGAAAGTACTTCATATTAAATTTAAACTCTACCGGCAATTCATTACCAACACAAAACAATTTCACTCAAATTCCATAATAACGAAATTCTTGATCATTGAAGTATTGAAAACGAAAACGGTTGAATTATAATCTTTACAAAACGTTAAAGAAAAAGTTTTAATTCGCTACATAAACGTATATTAGTATTGTATATTATCATTCCATTTATTTAATCTTAATTCAATTTCTTTAGAAATGTTAATAAAAGAATCCCAAAATATATTATAACCTAAACAATAAAAGCAAGAAAATTTTACAAACCCATTTCAGACTTTTGTAGATTTTATTATCCTTAAAATCAATATACAAACAGAATTTTCACTTCTTGATATTCCATAATAATTATTTGTTATTTTTCAATTTTCTAATTTTCCGAAAATCAATTCAAAATAAAATGTAAGCTTCACAGACAAAATTAACAGAAAATAGAAAATTACTTTCATCATTTTAGTAGTTGTTGATTTCCGTCATGTAGGTTAATGGAAAATATGAATTCTAAAATGAGAGTTGAAAATTAAATAAAACAAATAAAGTCACTTAAATGAAAAAAGCTGATTTTATGACAACAACGGAAACCATTGGTTAACTTAACAACCAAAACCATGATTCAACTATTTTGTTTAATGTATAAAATAAAGAAATATAAATTATAGTAAAATAATTTAATTTATATATATATTCCTTTTTTATTGATTTCCGTTTATTTTAATGTATACCAACGCAGCATGAATACAAAATTATTCCGCTTCCTAACTTCTATTTTAGTTTTTTTTAATATAAAACAAAAAATTGGTAAACAAAGTTAAATTCATAGCACAAACAACAACATCAACAAAAATTTTCCAATTGATGATATTTGGAAAATCGAATTGTTGATATTCAATAGCGAAAAAAATAAATTATAAATAAATCTACTCTTGATGTTATTTCTATTTTTTTCCCCGCTGATGAAAATTTATGACGAATTTATGTGTAACGAAAACGATTCTAAGTTTTCAATTTAATTTAATATAAAAAAATTGCTATCTCTCTATAGCTTACGATTGGGCTTTTCTTATTATGTCAGTTTTTTTGTTGTAAATTTGTAAATGTAAATATTTTATTTTAATTTATTCTTCATAAGATTTCTGTTTTGTAATTACCTAGTCGACGGATATTTTTTTAAGCGAAAAACTGAAACAAACAACCAAACACGATTAAATGTGCTTGTCAAGCTTTTGTGTATTTTTAATATTTTTAGAAATTTTATTTGTGCTTACAGGGGGGATAATAATATGGACTATAGAGCATATAATAATTATATTAAAATTTGTACAAGAAATACATTCTAGGAAAATAAATGTTATTTTTTATTTTAATAAAAAATAACCAATCGTTTCATGTTGTCTTATTTTATGGCGATAAAAATTTCGAAATAATATAATTTAAATTTGAATACTTTGAAGGTTATTTTAATATGTTTATTTAATTAAAAACGACCAAACAACTTCAGAAATTCCGTGGAGTCCGATCTTATTTATACCGAAGCTCACTTCTTATTTATTCCTAAGTCATAATATTACATATTTAATGTAGTTAATACAGTAGCTCAATTATGTAACTGTAAGGTGGTGAAGTGATAAACTTTTTAATGAAACGAAATAAAGAAATGTTTAACATTTTACCACTTCACAGTTACAAAATTGGGCTGCAGCTAGTCAAAACTAAAGATAATGCAAACAAATTCTGTAACTGGAAAGCAGTAAAGTGAAGTAGAGTTTTCCATCACTTCACCACAAAAATATGATTTTTCATCTAAGTGAGTGAAGTATTAAGTGAGCATATATGATAAACGGAAAAACAAAAAGGAAAAGTATATGGGACGATCCAAGTCAAACGGGCCACCACTGCGACCAAAATTTGGAGAGGTTTAAAAAAACGTGTGATGGCTCAAAATGTTTGTTATATTTTTTTCTTTGCAATGAAACGTGGTGTTTTAAAATTTTTTAAAATGGCGCCTTCAAAATGGAGCGTTTATTCTGAAATTTTTTAGCATCGAACGGGGAAACTAATTACTAACAAGTACTATTACTTTTAAAAACTAATTGTTAATTTTAAAATGATTGCAAAAGCACTGTCTTTAAAAATTAATATGATTAGTACAAAAATTTTCAACATGGCGGCTACTAAACGGTGCCGATTTCACCAAATTTGTGTTTTTTCAGGCAAAAGTGTTTATTTTACAATTCTACAGCATAAATTTTATATTGCAGGTTTCAAAATCGATGTTTCAACAATTTTTTAAATAATTACGATAGCTATCAAGCTTTTTAAAAGTAATAGTACTTGTTAGTAATTAGTTTCCCTGTTCGATGCTAAAAAATTTCAAAAGAAACGCTCCATTTTAAAGGCGCCATTTTGAAAAATTCTTAAACGCCCCATTTTATTGCAAAGAAAAATTTCTAACAAAAGTTTTGAGCCATCACACGTTTTTTTAAACCTCTCCAAATTTTGGTCGCAGCGGTAGTCAGGTGAAAGAAGTCAAATTTTACAAAATTCGATCAAAAAAAGACGCCATTTTGAATCGGCCATTTTGAATAACTATCGAAATTATTTGAGAAATTGATGTTGCAACTATTTGAAACTTATAATATAATATTTATGCTGTAGAATTGTAAAATAAGCACTTTTGCCTGAAAAAACGCAAATTTGGTGAAATTGGCGCCATTTTGTAGCCGCCATGTTGAACATTTTTGTACTAATCATACTAATTTTTTAAAGCAGTGCTTCTGCAATCATTTCAAAATTAACAATCAATTTTTTAAAAGTAATAGTACTTGTTAGTAATTAGTTTCCCCGTTCGATGCTAAAAAATTTCAGAATAAACGCTCCATTTTGAAGGCGCCATTTTGAAAATTCTTAAACGCCACGTTTTATTGCAAAGAGAAAATTATAACAAAAATTTTGAGCCATCACACGTTTTTTTAAACCTCTCCAAATTTTGGTCAGATGAAAGAAGTCAAATTTTACAAAATTTGATCAAAAAAAGACGCCATTTTGAATCGGCCATTTTGAATAACTATCGAAACTATTTGAGACATCGATGTTACAACTATTTGAAACTTATAACATAATATTTAAGCTGTAGAATTGTAAAATAAGCACTTTGGCCTGAAAAAACGCATATTTGGTGAAATTGGCGCCATTTAGTAGCCGCCATGTTGAAAATTTTTGTACTAATCATATTAATTCTTAAAGACAGTGTTTCTGCAATCATTTTAAAATTAATAATTAGTTTTTAAAAGTAATAGTACTTGTTAGTAATTAGTTTCCCCGTTCGATGCTAAAAAATTTCAGAAGAAACGCTCTATTTTGAAGGCGCCATTTTGAAAAATTCTAAAACGCCACGTTTTATTGCAAAGAGAAAATTATAACAAAAATTTTGAGCCATCACACGTTTTTTAAACCTCTCCAAATTTTGGTCGCAGCGGTAGTCAGGTGAAAGAAGTCAAATTATACAAAATTAGATCAAAAAAGACGCCATTTTGACTAACTATCGAAATTATTTGAGAAATCAATGCTTCAACTATTTGAAACTTATAATATAATATTTATGCTGTAGAATTGTAAAATAAGCACTTTTGCCTGAAAAAACGCAAATTTGGTGAAATTGGCGCCATTTTGTAGCCGCCATGTTGAACATTTTTGTACTAATCATACTAATTTTTTAAAGACAGTGCTTCTGCAATCATTTTAAAATTAACAATCAATTTTTTAAAAGTAATAGTACTTGTTAGTAATTAGTTTCCCCGCTCGATGCTAAAAAATTTCGGAATAAACGCTCCATTTTGAAGGCGCCATTTTGAAAATTCTTAAACGCCACATTTTATTGCAAAGAGAAAATTATAACAAAAATTTTGAGCCATCACACGTTTTTTTAAACCTCTCCAAATTTTGGTCGCAGCGGTGGCCCGTTTGACGTGGATCGTCCAATATATATGTTGTGACCTGGAGGTGCTTGATGTTGAATTTACACTTTATTACACACAAAAAAACGTACACATGGTTTTATTTTAATAATTTTAATAACTGATTTAATTACTTCGGTCTGAATTTTTATATTTATAATTAAATAATCTTATAACTTTTATCAGAACTTATATGAGAGTCTGCTCTGACTGTAAAAATAACTACTTCGACTGACCACACTAACTGATTGACTTACTCTAAAAATATACTAACGGATTGTATTGCAGTCAACTTCGAATTAGTTCATGTAATGAAGATGTTGGCGGTGCTAGCGGGTAACGATTGAAGTGATTTGATATTTAATTCATGTTTTTTGGGACGTATGGCTCTCTACCAAAGAATTAAGAAAATAGAGGATGTGAAATTAATGTTAAAATTTGAAGCAATTTTTGCACACCAATAAATTTTTACTAACACACATGTGTTTTAGTAGAGACGCCGTAAATATTTTTATTATTGCATTGCATTCCAAATTTAAGCGTATTTTTACCCCCAAAACTAATATAAAAAAAAGAGACGCTATTACATAGAAAAGAAAACCAACAAACAAAAAACAACAAAAACTAAAATTTGACAATCTAAAAACGGCGCATTTTATTAATATGTTTACATTGATTTTGGATTAAATTTTTTGGCGAAAATATTTAAAAATTTAGAACTTATTAATTGAAAAATAAATTATAATATCACTTTTAGTTACCTACGATAAGAAATCACATCCTGTATATGTTTTCGGACATTTTTACACATCTTTATCACACACTTCATATTTAATTTTTTATTCTAAATTTTCTAAATTTTTTTTTTTATTCTAAAATATATTTAATTTTTTAGTAAAACTATTTTTAAATTATAATAAAATCACTAGAGTTTTTTATATATACTATAAATTTGCCAAAAAATCACTACGATAATTAATAAAAACAATTTTATTATAACAAAGCCAAAGTTGTCAAATTTTAATTTTTTCTTTTGTATTTCCTCAATTAAAACCCCGTTTTTCAATTTATATTAATACTTGTTATTTAATTGATCAATATATTTCAGGCTAGGCCATCTTCAGGATCATTATATAAAAAAAATAACAATTATATCAAAATTGAAAAAATAATTAAATGACATTTATATAAAACAAAGTTTGATATATAAACTATGTGTAAGATAACTATGTTAAAATTAACTTAAAAATGGTTGTCAAGTGGAATTTTTTGAAAATTATCGTTACTTTAAAATTTACAGTTTATATATCAAACTTTGTTTTATGTAATTGTCATTAACCCAACTAATCCAACAAAATGTATGCGCACTTTTATATAGGCGTAGCAACGCAAGCCGGGTCCTGCTAGTAGTTATATTAAAATGGTTGTTGTGTTGGTGTACTCTATGTTTAATTGAAAATAATCGATATTTCATTAGTCGTTATTCTTTTAATTCATTAACTGATTACGATGGTTGTTGTCTGTACTAGTTGATGTTTTGGTGGTTTGGCGTTCTATGTTGTTGATTATGGATTATGTTTTATCTTATTTTTATTTGTTTCTATGCGTTTGCAAATATGGGTGTTTGCTGGATTTAGAGAATCAATATCTGATTTTAAATTGATTGGTTTCAGTTTTGATGTGAATCGCAAAGGATTCCAAGGTCAGGCGTTTCTTCCAATTAATTTCTTTGTTCACTATTTTTGTATCATCATAGTTGAAGGCATGTCCCATATCTTTGGTGTTTTTATAGGCTGCTGTATTATTGCTTTTAATAGTGTTTGTTGTAACATCATTCTTATGTTGTTTGATTCTGTTTCCTAGTTTTTGTCCTGTTTGTCCAAAATACTTTCCTTCACAGTTGTTGCAGTCAAAAACATATACTACTTCAAGTGGTCACTTGGTTTTATTGTTACATCAGATTTGGTGATGATCTTACTGACCGTTGACTTTGGTTTGTGTGCTTTTGTAATCTTTTTATCATTATGTGTAAATAATCTAAGTTCTCCGATAAATCTTTGCAATATGTTAGACTTTTGTATACCATTTCATTTTTCGTTGGGCTATTTTTATTGACCATCATATTTTCGAATGTTAATATCATTTTTCTGATTAATTTGTTTATATAAAGGCAATGATACATATAAACGAAATGTCTTTCAGGCATAAAAAATTTCGCATCTGATTGGTTGAGGGTCGGTAACGATGTTTTTGACTGAACGACAGAAAAAATATCTGTAAGATACAAAAACATAACCTAAAAAGATACTTTTTTGCTTGACACTTAATTGAAATTAACTAACTGATAAATGAATTTTAAAAGTAAGTTCTACCGATAATCAATTACAATTAAATTATTATGACAATTCAACTGACTAAATAAAGTTTCGATAAGGTCCAATAAAAACGCTTCATTTACTATTTTTTAACAAATCAAAACAAATTGTTTCGATTATTTTTCTCTGGAGGGAAGGAACAGCGAATATTTTCGAATATTTTCGGCCTACTTAATATATTAATTTAAAACAAAAATTCACATACAAAATTATGTGAAAATGCAATTTGCAAATAGTAAAAATGTCCGTTTTCATTCATAAATGATTGCATGTTTATGTTTATTTGTCAAAAATAAATTACAAATTTATAACATTTATGCGCCTACTAAGATGAAATAATATTTTATTATGTATGATTATGTTGTATGAAATAATGTTACTATTTCTGTTAACGAACAGAAATAGTAACATTGTCTGCTAAATACAACTCGTCATCAAATTATTAGTCGATTATTTTTCAACATTACCACTCATGCCATTTGAGGTTCTCAAATGACATTCGTAATAATGATTATGAAAAATAATCGACTATTATTTGATGACTCGTGATATTATATATGATTATTTTGAAATTTGACAAATTTTCTATATTTTTATTAGGATTATCGCCTAAATTATTAATAAAAAAATTAAATTAAATAGTCAAATTGATTTAGTTGTAATTAATTATCGATAAATCTTACTTTAAGATTAATTTTTCTGTAAATAGTAAAATTTTCTAGGTTATGTTTTTATATCTTTCAAAAAAATAGAACAATCCTTAAGACATTATTTTTGTTTTTCAGACAAGATTTTGTCTTTCAGACAAGATTTTGTCTTTCAGACAAAGTTTGTAACTGCCCCTCAACAAATTAAATGTGAAATTTTTTATGCCTGAAATAAAGTTCTTTTACGTGCAGCATTGCTCTAACGGCTAACCGTTCATTTAATTTTATGTATTTTTGACGTTTGATAACGCACCGCTTGCTATTAGATTTTTTAAACTCATCTCACATAATTTGCATATATTATGCTCTGTGCGAATTCACAAATATTTGACAGAACATAATTTTTGGTAAAGGTGAAATTTGTGACAACAAAATTTTGATATTAAGTCAAAAACTTTTTAGTTTTTATTTTTGCTGTTAATAAATACATAAAATATATACGATATTATAAAATGTTAAAATGATAAAAAATCAGTGATAAAATCGAAATCAAAAGAAATGAAGAAATTTTTCATACTTTTCCGCTTCACAGTTACAGAATTTAGCTGCTGAAGCCACCAATTACATAATGCTTCCTGACCTGACTTTAGCTTTAATGTATCAACTTCATCAGAAATGCGACGCTCTAATTTCATAAAAAAATTTCATTATTGCGTTGCGTTGATTCAAAAATTATAGATTAACACACTAAAATTTTCATTTTTCGTGATCGTGAATGTAAGAATGTCCATAAATCATAATGCATACTATAATTGTTTAATAAAAACACACAAATAAAGATAGTTTTAAATTTTAATATACAGTCAAATGGATAAATATATTTACTTCACCACAATTTTAAATTGTGTGAAGTGATGCAATCTATCGTGAAAAAAAAATCTTACATACACCAAATTTTGTTTTTTCTTTTGTTTTGGACCATCCTCTATATAAATAGCCAATAAAAATTTTGGTGTACGTATGTGCGTGGATGGGTGGGTGTGTGTGTCACCTTTCTGTTTAGGATCTTGATGAAACTTTGGCAAATGATACAAGTTCACTTGAAAATGGAAGATCTGGATTCATTTCAGTTTGGACAAAATGGCGGGGGGTCTCCCAAACACCTCTAAGTTTAAATCTTGAATAACTTCTAATCCCGGCTTATGATCTTATTGAAACTTAGTATATAAGGTTTCAGTACAGTTTTCAATACTTCTGCATACCAACTTCCGGTTTGTCACTTCCGGTTAAAAAAGTTTTTTTTTTTTCAAATGTTTATGCCTACTGTAGCCTACAATTACCGATCGATTTTCATGAAACGTTGGTAAAAGCTTTCAAGTATCATGAGTAAGATTTTATCAGCTTTTGGAGCACATTGGATAAAGGGTTGGGGATCCACCATACAACAGGTGGTTTTTACCCAATGTTTTTTATGTTTGTTGGGAGCATAAAACATTCGTTCGTGAATGAACTTTGATGACACTTTGGAAAAAGATGCAAATATGTATGACAAAGAACTGATTAGTTTTTGAGCGATAGTGAACTAAGTGAAGTGGGGTCCCGGAGCACCTGTTTTTTCGAAAGCTCAATAACATCTGTACCTGATAATCGAATTGAATTAAACTTGGTACATCAGCATTTAGTATGGTTCACAACAGTTCTGCATAGCAACTTCCGGTTTTTCACTTCCGGTAAAAAAAATTTTTTTGTACATTTTTTAAGATTTTTCAGTGTCTTTATGCACACTACAGCCTACAATAATGAAGTGATTATGATAAAATCTTATGGAAAAGGTTCCAATTAGTGTGAGAAGATAATTATCATCTTTTGGAACACATTGATCAAAGTGGCGGGGGTCTACCATACAACTGCTGACTTTTCACACTTTGTTTTTAAAGTTTGTTGGGAGCATACAGACTTCATTCATTAATTTATTTTAATGATAATTAGAAAAAAGATGGATACTTAAATAACAAAGAACTGATTAGTTTTTGGACAATATTGAAGTAAGTGGTGGGAGCCCTCCCGAACACCTGTTTATTATGTCACAATTTTTTCAATGTTTGTTGAGAGCACACAGCATTCGTTCGTGAATAAATTTTGATGACACTTTGGAAAAAGATGCAACTATGTATGACAAAGAACTGATTAGTTTTTGAACGATAGTGAACAAAGTGGTGGGGTCTGTCCCATAAACCTATTTTTTTGAAAGCTCAATAACTTCTGTACCTGATAATCGAATTAGATGAAACTTGATACATAACTATTTAGTATGGTTCACAACAGTTCTGCATCCCAACTTCCTGTTTTCCACTTCCGGTTAAAATTTTTTTTGCTTTTTTTCGTACAACAGAATTTATGTTTGTTGGGATACCACTGCTTTCTTTAATATTTTTATTATTAGAACTACGCGAAATCTATAATATTGGATAGCATTTAATTAAAGTATTTGATGGATATTAGCTCATTATATATCCAGAACACTATGTTTCCAGAGCTGTGGTGAAGTCAGCCTATGCATCAACGTCGCAATATTTCTTTTTATGCAATTTTCAAGAACATTATTTTTTTAATTTTCACCGAAACATTAAATGATATAAATGTAAAATTACAATTATTTGTTAAAAACAAAGTCATAGTTTCATTTTGACACCTGTCGAATGTAATAAGAGAAATGATAACAGTAATGATGACGATTTTTTTTTTTGTTCTAGTCCCAAAGCATATTTATTGTCAAAACATTCATGAAAATTTTAAAATTTTGGTTGAGATATAACAATGTCTTTTTAATCCAGTTTCAAAAACAGCAAAATCTTTGACAATACTTAATTGATTAAGACAGCTTATAAAGTATCATCAATATTTTAATATTCAACAAAAAATTTCTGCCACCATAGTTTAATACTCTTTGAACATTATTTATTCATGCTGAATTGCTCATCATGCTCAATTTTGAAAATAAGTCTCTTTTAGGGAATAACTGACACTTTGAGGATATGTCTTAACTTTATTTATAATATAGAATATGATAAAAATATTTTAAGAAAATCATAAATTACTTCATCTGTCAAACCAACAAGTTTATAATATTATACAAACCCAATTTTTTTTAATCAATTTTAATGTTAACTTAATGCATATGGCTTGTTCTGCAATAATTGCTAATCAATTTTACCCTTAACACAAGAACTAAAAAAACTGACTGATTTAATCAGAAAAAAAAAACAGAATGAATTTGTTCTTGTTAAATTTTCCATACCGAAAAAGTTCGACCATAAATCTGAAATTTCTGTTTGTGTAGTTATTCATGTGTGATGACATCTAGTGATATATTTGCTTATCTTTTTCTAATAACTTTCCTAAACGAAAACCCAAGAAGTTTTTTTTAAGAAAAATTAGAAAATTTAATGAAAATCAATTCAATTCAGTTTAATCATTATAAATATCCTAATTGGGTCAATTGACCGTGGAAATGTGATAAACTTTTCTTTTTTCATAGATCGTTAGTAAGATTTGGTTTTTCTTTATTGTTTATTATTTAATGGCAGACTAAATTCATAAAATTATTCATATGGGAAAAGTGTTCATTTGTGTTTAAGATATCGAGGTTTGGATTTGAAGATTTTGTGACAAGAAGGTTACAAAAAAGAGTAATTTACATTACTCGATTTACATTATTTGATTCCCTTTTTCATAAATTAGTTTTACATGTTTAGCATAACTATTTGTATGAAATATTCATTATTTAGATTTTTTACATATCGAAATAGAACATATTACCTTGAAAAGGTATAATTTGGAAAAATAGAAAAAAGGATGTTGAAAGGTTTTTGGGTTAATTAGGTAGATTTCATATAAAAATCTACCTATTGCAATGGGCTTCATCTCGGAATTTCGGAAAAATGTTTGTGTCAAAGGACTATATATGATAAGCGGAGACGAAAAAACAAAAATGTATATATATATATATATATATATATATATATATATATATATATATATATATATATATATATATATATATATATATATATATATATATATATATATATATATATATATATATATATATATATATATATATATATAAACGATATGAGATATAACGAAAACGACCGGCACTCTCACGGTCGCATTTGTTGAGGTAGATCAAAAAAATTTTTCTGTACTTGTGTGTTCTAATAATATCTTAGACAAGTTTGTGAATCAGCAAGATCCAACTCGTGGTTAAGAAACTAGAGGCTTTTTTCTGAAAAAAATTGATTTTTTAAAACCGTTATAACGGCCATTTGGATACTAATATTTCAAAAAATTTAGCAAATTTAGAATTTTTGGAATCTGTTTTATCAATTTGTTTTAAAAATAGACCTCTGCAGTTAGAGGTTCAAGAGTGAGCGGCTCCAACAAAAAATATTGCAAAAAAAATTTTTTTTGAAACAATTGGCACTCTCACGGTCGCATTTATAAGGCCAGATCAAAAAACCTTTTCTAAAAATGTGCGTTTTATTAATATTTGGACAAGTTCGTAAATCAGCCCAATCCAACACATGGTTAAGAAACTAGAAGCTTTATACTAGAAAAAAACTCTGTTTTTTAGATCCGTTATAACGGCCGTTTGGATTTTAATATTTTTAAAAACTTCATAAATTTAGAATTTTTAAAACCTTTTTAATCAGTTTCTTTAAAAAAAAGACCTCTGCAGTTTGAGGTTTCTAAGTGAGCTTCTCCAACAAAAAAGCTTGTAAAACACAAAATGCGTTTGAATCAACCGGCGCTCCCACGGTTGCATTTGTGGAGCCAGATCAAAAACCCTTTCTTAAAAATGTGTGTTTTATTAATATCTTGGACAAGTTCGTAAATCAGAAAAATCTAACACATGGTTAAGGAACTATAGGCTTTATACTAGAAAAAAAGTGGTTTTTTTAATCCGTTATAACGGCCGTTTGGATACTAGTATTTTTAAAATCTTCATAAATTTAGAATTTGTGGAAACATTTTAATCCGTTTTTTATAAATATAAACCTCTGCAGTAAGAGGTTTTTGACTTGTTGGCTTCAACAAAAAAGTTTGCAACAATCCCCAGCTACAATTTCCAAAAACCTTATAACAGTCAATGTCAACCTTATAACAGTCAAAAAAAATAAAAGATTTGAATAGAAGAAATTAATTTTTTTCTTAGAAATAAACTTTTTTGATATTTTGCAGTAATTGCACGACATATGATATAGACCTACTCTTGTGTCATAGACCTACTCTTGTGTCATAAATTGTCACACACATGTTCAGTGGTAGATTTGATATTTGTTTGTTGCAAAATTGGATATATATAATTTTGCTTGTAGGTAGCTAATTTTCTTTTTAAAATTCGTTCGATATATGTTTGAAATTAGTTTGTTTTGTTTAAACTAATCTGATACATCAGATTCTACTGTCACACAAAACTGTCTGATATCGAAATCTACCTATTTCTAGCGGATATACGTGCCGCTTGGACTTTTTTTATTTTTCAACAGTTTAAGATGGAGATAGCCAATTGAAGGGGCAACCAAAACTGAAGAAAAAACCTTAATATAGAAGTTAAGAAAATCCAGAAGTCAACAGGTAAAGTTTTGACTTCATCCATACTATAGATTTTAGAACAACCTGTGCCAAAGTTGTTAGAATTCTTTGTTTAGATTTGAAAAAAAAAATTTAAATTGGAGTACACTTCCCGAAGTAGTCTAGCTTTTGATCATTTTCAACAAAACAGGAGATGGAAGTAGGTCAACGAGTTGCAATAATTCGAAGTTCCCAGTGTTAAATTTCTTTGACCGTCGTTCAAACTCAAAGGAAAAATAACGTTCATTCCGTCTAATATTCAGCTCCATTTTTGTTTGTTTTGACGTCACCTTTTTCATATATCGCCTAACAAATTGTGTGTCGTAACCGTAAAAAATCATCCACTTAGTTTTGAGTTCCTTCTCGATACTTCTTCTGGATGTTATTCAGATTTGTAGTGTTGTAACTTCGAACTGTTATTCAGATTTGTAGCACTAGCAAATTGCCTCTCAAAAATTTTATCCAATTATTTTAAACGTTTTTTGTTCAAACTGCTTATCTTGAAGGAACTTTCTCTTATTTATATGTTGCGGTTTTTGTAAGGCATAAGTGACAATAGCTCAATCACATACCATCCCAGTTATCATAATTACTTCTTAATTTTTGTATATTAGCCTCACTCAACATTATAGCTGCTTCTTAATTTCAGAATCATATTACTTCGGTCTGACCGACCTAAGTATTACATTCATGCGCCAAAAGTGAAAGTCTTACCCCCACTTTTTTGGAATTTCTCGACGTTTTAGGACCTACTGATTCTAAAAAAACAAAAAAAAATGTATGTCTGTCTGCCGGCCAGCCGTCGTCATTACCTACGCCGCGCTGCAGGAAAAACCGCTGGAGGGATTTCAAAAAAATTTTTTTCTAAACATAGGTATACTCAAGGGTCCGAAAGAACGCCGTGTTCGATAGCTGTACCGGAAGTGTGTCAAAAAAAATCAATAAGTGTGTCAAAAACAGCAAATTTTCATATTTTTGGCTTAAAAAACGTTCATTTGAATTGATTACGAGTAGGAACATTGAATTTGGAGAAATCTTGATGGTTGGAATTGGTATGTGAGACCAAAATCTAGATTATTGCATTATAAGTTTGTCAAAAAAATGTTGTCGAGTGTGTCAAAAGAAAGATTTTTATTTATTTTTTACCCAATTTTTTGGAAAAAAAATAAAATTGTTTGTTTGAAATGAAATTTTATTATTATTATTGAGAATTGTGGCATTGTAAGTTTGTCAAAAAAATAATGTCAAGTATGTCAAAAAATGGTTTCATTTATTTTTTTAGCCAATTTTTTGGAAAAAAAAATGTAGCTGTTTTTATGACGTAAATGTAATTTAAAATGAAATTGGACATGGAAATTTTTGAATTTGTTATAGTTTTTGAAATATTTTTGGAATTTTGAAAAAAGTTTGTATTTTTGATTTTGTAATAATTTTTGCAATATCTTTAGAATTTCGGAAAAAGTTTTAATTTTTGATTTTCTAAGAATTTTTGGAATATTTTTAGAATTTTGAAAAATTTGAAATTTTTGATTTTATTATAATTTTTGGAATTTTGAAAAAATTTTCAATTTTTGATTTTGTAATAATTTTTGCAATATTTTTAGAATTTCGGAAAAAGTTTGAATATTTAAGAAATTTTGGAATATTATCGGAATTTAGAAAAAATTTAAATATTTGATTTTATTCTAATTTTTGGAATATTTTTGGAATTTTGAAAAAGTTTGATTTAATTTAATTTAACAATATTTTTGGAATTTGGATTATAATTTTCCGGCAACGTATTGATGTTTCGTGTTAGTTTTGTAATAAATTTTTAAACAGAGATAAAAATTATTTTTACTTTAACAAAGAGTTATGTTTGATATACATCGCTGCCCAAAACTAAAAAGCATGTCCTCATAAAAGTTTTTTGCCGAAAACTATATCAAAATCCTTAACCCAGACCGAAGTCTTGATATCTCAGAGCTGTGAGATTTCAGCCCCTCCATATTTTTATCTTTATGTCCATGACAAGAATTTTGCAAAGGAAAGATTTGCATGGCATCATGGCGTTATTTCTAATATCTTTTAAAACGGTAAACAAAGCATGAAAGTTATAAATATAAAATTCACTTGATATATTAATAAACCAAATTCACACCAATCACCATAAAAACTTTATTATAGCTTTAAATACATACTTATTTCCATTTGCGGTAGAAAAAATTAGATTGAAATTTACGAAAATGTAAACACGAAATCAAACCATAAAAATATAGTAAGTAATAAAATTGAAACAATCTCTTAGAATATCAAAACCAGAAAAAAAAATCCTATCACGAATCGAAATGTCCGATTATACTTTTATACAGACAGACAACTCCCACAACCTAAAAAAACAATATTATTACCTTAAGGTACGAAGAAAATGTAATAAAATTTTCTTTACTTGAAATGATTATGATTAAAAAAAAGAAATTCTTCTCACTGTTAATAAAAAACAATTATTCAGCGGTATTCTTCAAGCAGTCGTAAAAATTTATATTTGATAACAACAAAAAAGAAATATTGTTACATGAATGTTATCATCTCTGTTGGAATAAAATAAAATAAACGAATAATATAATGGGAAAAGATAACATTAATGTTCCCTTCATTTTTTCTTGAATCAACACCTTGTCGTTATCAGACTATTTTCATCAATATATATATTTGTTCACAGTTGTATCTATTTATACGAGTAATAAAACGCCTGTTTCCTGATATTTAAAACAATTTTTTGATATTTTTTGCTCATATTTACAGTCAATCATCATCAGAATCAATTCAATGTTTGTTGAATGTAAATTATTCTAATTTTTTCAGTTTTTTATGTATTTTTGTGGAAGTAACGGAAATATGAGTTAATAACAATTTTTTGGTTTTCTGCATATAGATGTTATAAAAATATTTGAGGATTTACATCTAAGAAAAATTTTTTGAATCCTAACATCTTTAGTATTTCACTATGTATTTTCACTACAACATAAAACATTTTTTATTATTTCTCTAGCAATTTAGTATATGTCTCTCGTGATATGGATGAACGCTTTTTCCCATATTTGTTATGTTTCAACAACTATAACTAAACTTTCATCTATCATCCTACGTCTTGTAATTTATCACTATTTCAACCAATATTCTATAATTTTTGCTTACGTTTTTATAAAATTTGATACAAAATCGAATAAAAATATTTCTCGTCTTATGTAACAATTTCCTTGTCCAAAAAATCTAAATTTCATTCTCAAGATTTATTATCAATTTAATGTTTTCTTTTTGACAAAAAAAGAAATAACAAATATTAATATAAATGCCTTAAAATAAACAAAAGCTTTCCAGCGCACGAAAAGCTTCACAAAACCGTATATCATATATATACGTATACATATATCATCGTTTTGTTGATATTGTTGTTGCTATTTTTTTATTTAAAGAAAAAAAATCTTAACAATAACAAGAACGAGTAACAATTTTTATGACCATTAACACCAACCAACGAGGAGAGAAAAATGATTCAAAATCACCAATAAAGTAATATTTTTCTATCAATGCGGTTGGGTTTAGCTTTGATAAAAACAAATTAAAGAGAAAAATGTGTTACTTAAAATTTAATAGATAAAACAATACGCCGGGGATAATGGTAATTGATTAATGACCAGAAAGCATGAAAGTCAACAGATAGGAAAAATGGAGAAAATGAAATGCTGTGGTAAAAATAAGCTACATCTAAAATAAATTAGATACTAAAAAACTTAACATGCACTCGATGATGGTAGAAGTTCAAGACAAGTAATTACATGAATTCATAATGCTGTTTATATTTAAACTTAGAACAAACTATATCCCTAGCAACGAAATAATTGTACATCATCTGTTTAAGTGTTATTTTAATTTTGTGTTTGTCAATCATAACCGTAGAATATATGAAAAATTCATCTCAAAATTGATTAGATTTTCATATTTTATCTATATTACGTTGCATTCATATAAAACTGAGTTCTGTTTTGCAACAAACGCTAGAAATAAACAAAAAGATAAAAATGATTCAATTAGTTTTTCATGAAAACTATGGATAATATCATAAAGTTATAAAATATCTCCTATCCATGATACAAGAGGATGTAAAAATATATTTTTTAACAAAGCCAAACAAAATACCAATTTTAATTTTAAAGCTTATCGTATTTTTTTTCTAATGAAACAGAAGAGTTAGGCAAAAAATTTATATACTAAGGTAATGATGAAATATTACATCGTTGAACGGTTTGCATCAAACGTAAATTAATAAAAAATTTAGCATAGCAATCATATTCTTTATCATATAAGCATCATCATGGTTATGAAGTGAGTGTAGGTTATTGTTTGCTGTAACGTTTATTGTATAAATACTCGACTTTTTCTAACAACTTTGTGTTGTAAATATTCATAAAACGTTAAATATTTGTTGTTATTTTATGAATAATTATTTATTTATTTAACTTTGTAAAAAACGACGGAGCCAGTTTTTTTAACGTTTCAATATTATTTAACTAGCAGTTCACAGTCTGTGTTTATATTTGCTTGGGTAGTTTCCTCATTAGTTTAATTTATGTTATCGTCAAAGGTTTTTAATATCTTCCAGTATAGTTAAGTTCTCAAGTTGGAATTATAAAAACCATTTCGCATTCAAATTTGTATCATAGTCGTTAAATATATGAAAGGGATTTACAAAATAGCCTAGCTAGGGTAGACTAGAAACTATCAGAAAACAGCATTAAATGTTTATTAAATATTTAAATGAAAATAAAAGTACAACATTTTTCGAAACAAGATTAAAACTCGAATAAGTCCTATATTCGTCCCTGTATGGAGTACTGCTGTCAAGTTTGTAACCTCTGTTTAAAAGTGGGCTATAATTGTGGGTGATGGAGATTAGACATCAAAACTTGATTCCCTACAACATCGTCGCACTGGTTCTGACCTCGTTGTTTTTTAAAGATATCGTCATCAACAGTGCTCAGATGAAATCAACAGCATCATGCCTCAAACTTATTCTTACCGCCGTTCCACTCGACAATCGACTAGCGCAACCAGTCAAAAATTCGAAATCCCACGCTGTCATACTGGCAGATTGCAGAAAGACTTCTTTGTCCGAACTGCGTACAAATGGAATAATTTGCCAGAATCCATAGTTTCAGGTGGTTGCAATCCGCAGAGGTTTAAAAAAAGCTTTCATCAACACCTTAGAGCGCAAGTTGTTGTGGGACCTTCTTCTTAAAAGGTATTTATGTGTTGTTGTGCCACATATTGTAATCGCTAGAACACAACACTTTTTATTTTAAAAAAAAAACAAAAAAAATTAACTCTAAGTTGCCTTGGCATTTTTGGATTGTTTATTATTGCATTACGCACTAGTGCGTATTAAAATTATAACGTTACTGCCACCTAGGTGATTTCATCATAATAAATAAACAATAATTAAATGTCCTAAATTAGATTACCAAAAATTGTATCATAAATAAAAATTTATAATTTAGTCATAGAAAAATAGTTTTCCCGAAAATAAAAAACAATCAAAATTTTTACCGGAAATTTTTAAAATGCAGAACTATTTACAATCATACATAAAAGCTATGTACCAAGTTTTATCAGAATCATTTTTAGGATTAAGTTTCCTAAAATTGCAAATAAACAGGTGCTCTAGAGACCGCTCACCACTTTGCCTAATAGCAAACAAACAAATCAGTTTTTTGTGTAAAGCCATTGGGCTTTATTAAAGAAATAAAATAGATGCATTATCTATTTATCCAAGGGTTTATTTTTTTAAGAATGATAAACGGTGAACGGAACATACGCGGACTCTACCCAGGAAAAAATATCTAATGTACTCTAGTTTATAAAACCATGATGGTCATGTAATAATTCAAAAATAACATTTAAGATATTAATAATAACAAGAAAAGGAAACTTAACTTTTAATTGTTGAATGACGTCTTGATAAATCTAGAACAGAAAAATCATATTATGATGGCAACTTTCGTCCTTGTATGTCTTTTGTTGACTTCTCTATCTTGACTTTCGTCCATCGTTAATCTTTGGGGTAACCTTCAATTTCCGGTATAATTATTTATCGATTCCAATATTTGTGTTACTCCAATATTATTAATACGGCAATGAGCGTAAGTTCTTAAGCAGTTCACTTCCATTTTATAATTCAATAAAAGAAATTATAAATTAAACATATAACTATAAATATATTCACGGCTGTCTGAACAACTTTTATTTTATTGAACAGACCGTGAATTGATCGATGAAAGGATACATCGATTTGATGGAAGAAAAATGAACACTGCAATTTATTTTGTTTAACAGGATAATTTCGTTTTATTTTTAACAACCATAAATGTTACAATTTATAATAGTACAATTATTAATTTTTTTTATTTAAAAGCAATGATTTTAAAAATAGATTTGTTTTTTTTTTCTTCTTATTGTTAACATCACAACAGAAAATGATTTTTTTGTTATATTTTAAAAAAAACTTTATTTCATTAGAAAAAAGAAAACTGAGTTATTTTTGTTTATTTTTCTTCAATCGCGAACTCGAATCAATTTATTTGATTTTGATATCAAACGCGGACTAATAATTTATTCTTTTTTGTTTTTCATATCAATCCGGACTAATTTCAATTTATTGATTTTTTTTATTAAATATCTAACTCCGACCAATAATCAATATTTTTGAGTTATTCTCTAGCGCGGACAAAGAAATTATTATTTTGTTTTTAAATAACAAGCCGGGCTATGTCCATTTATTTTTAATATTAAGGGCGAACTTCTCAATAAATTAGTTTTCAATATCTAGGCGCGGACAGAATCATAATTCTCGAAAATGCTACCATAAAAAGCATTTTTACTAAAATTAAACGAAACAGAAGACGTTGTTTGCAATATATTTCTTTCATTTTCCATACACAAATATTTTTTTTATATTACGAATCTACAGGTTAATTCATCTACCATAGTATCATCTTCTTGTTGGTTTGTTTAACATGTAAAACGCGCACCGAATTTATGTACACCCTTTTTACACCAGCAGAAAGAACTGGTTATGTTTATGTTTTGAAATATTTATCGTATTTTGTTTTATTATAAAAAAATGTAAGAAGAGGAATTTAATCGTAGCAATATTTTTGTTTCATTTTTTCCTTATTTAAATATTGCAGATAGAATGCAAGTATATATGACTAAAACTATTATACCCTTGATGTTTTAATGAAAAAATGTTAATGCTAAATATATATTATAGCCGAGGGCGAGGCAAAACGTTATTTGTATGGTGATCTGTTAAATGTGAAATTACGACAATGCAAAACGTATATGTGGGCAGGTCAGGGATGGAAATTATAAGATGAATTAACAAGAAGTCAGTCTTTGGTGTTAATGCAGATTTTTTGTCTGTCTGAACTGTCAAGTCCTAAATTCTAGTCAATACACCCTACACAGAACTAAATTGTTTTGAATCTGCAAACGATACACGTTGAGCAGTACCAAATTATAAGCATAGCATATGTCATTCAAAATTCCATTTGTTGGCTACTTGTCATCAAAACTGATTAACGAACCAAGGCTGTAGTGTCCCACAAACATAAAAACCCCAGTGGAAAATATCAGTTATTGTATTAAAGATTCACCATTGTATTGTATCGAAAAGCTAAAAGCAAAATTGTCTTTGTATTCTAAAAGCTAATCAAATCCTAAGATCTCATTCAAAAATCGATTCAAATTCTCAATAAGTTATGTAATAAACAGGTTTCTGTTTATATCCAGGATTACAATTTCTAATTCAATTTAGTTTAATTCATCATTTCAAGACCGAAATTTCAGAAAATATGTAATAAAATAAAATAAAATATAACAAGAATAATAATAGTAGAAAAGAAGCAAAAAAACTTAATTTAAATGTTGAATGTAGTATGTAAAATCCTCTTTTCAAGTAAAACCATCTGCTAGCCCGTTTTGTATCAACAGGATTAATAACAATTTATCCAAAAATATTTCAACACACGATCCGGATAATCATTTAGAAACCCTCAATAAACAACGAATTTATTTTTCGCTTCCTGATCACTTGTACATTCCAGTAACTTTGGTTGTTGCTAAATTAAAACCATCAATTTGATACACATAGTCGATATGTCAGTATTTCTTCCAATTTTTAACCAAAGCTTGGTGGGTTAGTCAAGTTTGAAGGTGTATCCACTAAATTTTTCTCAATTACTCAAAAATGATATTTTTCAGAAGTATTGTTTAATCGAAAATAAATAATTAACACAAATAACTAAAGCAGTAAAGTAACTAATTAATTTTTGATTAGCTTATTTTTTCTCAAAACATTTCAATATCAGAAATTGTACTAAATAGGATAATTGTACTAAAATGTACAAAAAATTTCAAACATAAAAAGAAGCGAAAAAACTTAACAGTGTATCACGATAGCTGTTTTAGATGTCTAAAATGGCGGTAAAAATATGTGTTGTATGTAATAAATGAAAGCTATTGGACAAACAAATCTTGTAATTTTTATTTTTATTATTTAAATTTATATTTTCACAAAATATAACATCTTTTCGAAACACATTATTTTTAACAATTGATCACAATGGCAAAGATAAAACTTAACTTAAATTTTATTTTTTAACTTACTTAACTTAAAAACTTAACTTAAGTTTTATTTTTTAAATCGTTTCACTGAACGACTTTATTTTCTAAAAAAAAATCTATTTAACTCAACGTTGTGTTTAGTTGTCTCATTTGTCAAACAAATCCATAATATCCAATAAAAAATAATACAATACAATAGGGACCTTCAAAATTTAATCAATGAAATCAAAACTTAATCGCATAAATTGTAACTGAGATACAACACATAAATCGGATCATCCTATTCATATCACACCACATCAACGCACCTGCGCAGATCAATTTACTTTGTTTTAATATCCGTTTAACAAAACAAAATACATTTGTCTCACATGAAAAAAAAAATAAAATAAAACAACAATTGTTTATATACCGAAATATAAAATCCGTTAATTGAGATCGAATGAAAGATAAACTAAAAGATGAATTTAGTTGTACAGTTATGAGTGAAACGTTGTATACAGTGAGATATTGTGTATCAAATGATCTTAGGTTGTTTGATATTACGGGATGAAGTATGATCAATGTGACTATTGTTTGTTTTTAAATTTTAAAAGAAAATGTCCACTGATTTTTGTTGGTCGTTACAGTTACAATTTAAAGCATACAAAATCTTGAAATACGGACCACGAGCGATGGTTATCCGGATAAAGGGATATCCATTAGACTAGACCCAATGTAAAGGGCTTAACAAGTAAATCTAAATATTTTCATACCAAGCCATAGTTATTAGCTATAATTACCAAATAGTGAATGAATTTGACTATAAACCTTGTATCTTTGACATGATACACATGTCTTAAACTTAAATCCAATGGCAACACTCATTGACGGTCAGAAGAATTGTTTAAAGATCATCTTTCGTGAAGCTCTATAGTTTCTCGACGAAAAAGAATTTGCAACGAATCATTTACTAATAGACCAGTCTAGATACCTTAAAAACAGGCAAAAAATGGAATAAATTAGTAACAAGATGAAAACAATTGGATAAATAAGAAAATATTGCGCAAATGATGGGAAACATAAATTAAAGGTGATCCGACCTACAGGTGTGAAATTAGGTGTGCTTTTAGGGATAGAAAATGGTTTTTCATGATTTTCAGCGAAACTAGACCTTTTATCGAAAAAATTTGTGGGTAATAAAAAGGTCTATAACTTTTATGTCGACCATTTCACATAACCTAAAATTTGCCGTTTAAATAGGAAAAAAGGTCTTTTCGTTTTTAATTTTTATCTCCCACAAAAAATTATTTTTTTTTCACACAATTTGGTGGAAACGTATACCTTATTATGTCCCTAATAGGCTATATTTTTTTGGAATCAAAATATTTATTTTTACGTTTGATTTTGATTTTAAGCCACAAATGTGACCTCATTTTCACACGAAAGTTCACCTGTATAGAAAACAGTTATTTAAAAAAAAACGTTAATCGTTATGTTTGTTGAAACGTCTACTTTTAAATGGTGTAAAAAAATTAACATTACCATGGCAAAATTTTATATTTTTCAAGAATTTCGAAGGTAAATTTTAACAAATAATGAATATTTTTAAACAATCATTGAAAAATAACTCTTTGAATCAAGTTTTTTCAGTTTTTCGCATTTCCTGCTTAATGTTTCCGTGTTTATGTTACGTTAATGTTTACTGTTTTTACACCATCTAAAAGTAGACGTTTCAACAAACATAACGAATAATGTTTTGTTTTGAAAATCTGTTTTCTATACAGGTGAATTTTCGTGTGACAATGAGGTCACATTTTTGGCTTAAAATCAAAATCAGACGTAAAAATAAATATTTTGATTCCAAAAAATTACAGAGTATTAAGGACATAATGAGATATGTTTTCACCAAATTGTGTGAAAAAAAAATTTTTGTTGTGGGAGATAAAAATTAAAAACGAAACGTCCTTTTTCCTCGGTTTTTTCTATTTTAACGGCAAATTTTAGGTTATGTGAAAACAGGGTTTATATAAAAGTAATAGACCTTTTTATTATCTACAACTTATGCTTCAAACTTTTTTCGATAGAAGGTCTAGTTTCGCTGAAAATCATGAAAAACCATTTTCTACTCCTAAAAGCTCTCCCCATTTCACCACCGCAACTCGGAGCACCTTTAATTTATGTTTTCCATCATTTTTCCAATATTTTCTTATTTAGTCAGAGCTAGTCAGTATTTGTTCTTTTTACATCAGCACAGACGTACGGGGTTGGTCTCTGGTTCATTTGGATTGACTATTTGGATGAGTTAATTTTAAGTGTTTCAAGGGGGGTTGAAAAAAGCTTTCAAGTTTACAATTTGCTATTTTACTATTTGCTCACATGTGCTATAGTAAGTTTGAGCATTTTGTAAGCCATTTCTTGTTCACTGCTGGTTTTAAATCCTTGTTTGCTTGGTGCTATCTTGGCTCACAATGACTTTCTAGCTTGCAGGTGTAGAATCGGTTTCTTTATGTTCATAGCTTTATCTGATTTTGAATTTGGTACAATGTACGCATCCCACTGAGGACGTTTAATTTTACAGGGAAACGTTTTTGTGGTAAAGAATCATTCTGTCGATGCGACGAGTAATCCTGACAACCTTTTTTATGACTGAGTTTTATCAACTTATTGATTTTTTTATGTTAGGAGTTAGGAGCGAGTCACCAAAAAAATATTTTGGATAGTTTTTTTATTGCAATAAAATACGTTGTGTAGTAGAAATTGCAATATGTGTGACAACAATACATCAAAACCTTTTAAGACGAAGATCCCACAACAACATACGTTCTAAGGTGTTGTTTGATTCAATCTCAGTTTTTTTTATTTTTGTTATATTTTTTTTAAAGAATGGGGTATAACTAAGCAATATTTCATGATAGGATAGAGGAAATAAAAAATTAAGATAAAATAAATATTTTTTTTAACAAAACTAATATGGGAGTGCCAATAATCCAGCAAATGACATATTTCCTGATTATGTGACGCGCTGTCTCCTCAATGACTATAGCTTACACATGGAGTGGAGATATGTGAAGGTCCATTTCATCGAGCAATAATGTGCCATCATCAAAAACTACTCCATAGCTAAGATTGAGGGCCCCACAGTTGACCCCTAAGATACAATCTTGGCTAATGATATCTCACTGCTATTGCCAGTAGTGTGTGATATCTCACATTAACCCGTATGTCAATAACAGGGACCTGAGTACGCAGGATTGTCGCACCAGTACATCTAAATTGAAAAAATTTACAAATCAACAAAAACCATTCTGGATGAAAAAAAAAATGAGGGAATTTTTTTTATTTTTAAAAAACTTTTCTGCATAAGAGGAATCTTTTTATCTGATTGTATTGAAAAGATTTAATGAGTGCAGAAACTTTTAATCTAAATGAAACCGATTTTGTAGAGTTTCAAATAAAAAGCAATATCTCACAAAGTTCACTTTCTACTTTTTTATACAGTAGAACCCTTTTCAGAAATCAAAATCAGAAACGAACAATAAAAAACTTTGCCTTAAGCGATTACATCGCTTCCGATAGTTAATAAAACCATACAATTAATAACAATATAGCCGAATTAAATAATTTATTTATATTTTTCCTTTTTTTTCAACAAAAATCATAACGTTTTAAATCGAAAGCTTTTAAATGTGTGTTTTTGTTGGGGTATTCAATGAAAATTTCATTAGTGGAAAAAAAAATCGCTATATTAAATAAATAATAAAATAAAACAGTAAAAATTGGAGTAGACAGGAAATATACTGATATTATGTATTCGAGTACTAGAGGGGATGTTATAGATGGATGGTTGAAAGTTTATTTTATGTGTTTTTTTTTTGACAATAAAAACTTAATTTATCTATTTTATATTGAACAACTTTAATTGCATTTGTAAATTTTTTTGTTAACTGTTAATAGCTGAAATATATAAAATGTAAATCATTTTTAAAAAGCACAATTGTTTTGAGCAATAACTAAAGTTAGTTATTGAATGTTTTTATTGTTTTTTGTGCTTTCACATTTTGATCTGATTAAAATAATATATTGAAATAATGATTCTGCAAAAACTCTACAAATCGAGATAATTTTTTTATTTAAATAACGTTTTCTTTAATTTATGTAAATAAATATTTATTGAGAAAAATATACATTTCACGATAAAAAATTATTTTCGATTGGGACTTATAAAATGATTTATAAATAGAAATCAAGTCTCATTTTTTTTTCAATAAGAAAATTCAATTTAAGGTGTAACGTATGGATATAAATATGTAATGTTGTTTTTGAAGAATTTCATAAGAGAAATTCTGATTGGATGTTTCGTTGTTCATATTCAATAAAAATTTTTAACAAATTTATTTTGAGAATCGAGCGATAATTTAAATTGCAAAATATAATCCCAGAAGGAATCTAGAGTTTTTTTATGGAATTCAATGTCAAACCAAAACATTAAGGATTTATTGTAAAGAGAATTGTGTAAAAACTCAATCGAATTCAACTTTCTAAAACATACCTAAGAATAAAAACCTCATCGCCCCGATGTCATTCATGTGATCCTTGCTAAAACTTAAAAAAAATTTATTGATGATAGTAATAAACGTCCTTATACACAGGATACAAAGTTGTCCAAAGATGGTTTAAAATAGTTGGATTGACAATTCAGAAGGAAAAAAGATGTTAGTTTTTCTATAGAGTTAATTGAAAAATAAAAATTCCTTACAACGTTGAAAACCGAAGAAGATACATATTTTAAAGAACAAACATATTTGTAAAATTTAAAACAATCCACCACGGAGACCGACCGATTCATTGACTCAATTCAATGTGAGAAAAAAGTAGTTGGCTAATAAGAAGAAACTATATATTGAGTAGCGTGATAGTAATGCCACTGGTCAAAAATTTCACATCAAAATATAAATAATCATCTACACCAGCAAGCTATCAAAAGTCAGCCAGAATAGCTGATAAATTAGGAATGTATAGGTTGGACAGATAACCAATTTAATAAATTATCGATTATGGTAAATCTTTGACTAAATCTAAAACATGAACAAAAATTTAATTGTTAAACTTAACAAACAAAAATTAAAAAGAAGTTAGAAGATAAAAATGTGTGGTACGTGCAACACAAATTTTTGAATTTTGGCAACTTAATTTGGATTTGATCTTATACTAAACGGACCAAATAAAACAAAACGGACATCTGCGAAATTTGGTTCTCACAAATAGATGCAAAATTTAAAAATGTTTGCGACTATGACTTTTGAAGTTTATATATATGCGGATAAGGAAGTACAGTATTTGTTGGATTGAAAATTAATTGGTTTCCAGAAATTAATTGATTAGCAAATTGTCGTATTTTTACAAAGTATGCCCTATTTGTCCATATTCGAGGCTTATTCTTTGGTTAAATTTCATTTGGTTGAAATTCAATAGAATTTTATCCATTTTAGGTATACATAGTTCGCAAAACGTCAGATATACTTTATTGCTCCTCGGCTTACAGAAGTAATTGCGTAGTAAATCCCAATTCGGACTGATTCGATCCTGGTCCGGCACTAATAGACTTTTAACAGCTGACTTTGACCATAGATGCAAAAAATTTTTTACCCCATACCAATTGCTCCATGTTTATAAGTCCTATATTCGTCCCTGTATGGAGTACTGCTGTCAAGTTTGGGGTGCTGCCTCTGTTTCCATCTTGGCCCTCTTGGACTCTGTTCAAAAGCGAGCTATACGAATTGTGGGTGATCGAACTTTGACATCAAAACTTGATTCCCTACAACATCGTCGCACTGTTGCTGACCTCGTTGTTTTTTACAAATATCGTCATCAGCAGTGCTCAGATGAAATCAGCGGCATCATGCCTCAAACTTATTCTTACCCCCGTTCCACTCGGCAATCGACTGCCGCAACCAGTGAAACGGTAAAGATCCCGCGCTGTCATACTGGCAGATCGCAGAGAGACTTCTTTGTCCGAACTGCGTACAAATGGAATAGTTTGCCGGAACACTTAGTCTCAGGTGGCTTCAACCCACAGATGTTTTAAAAAAGCGTTAATCTACACCTTAGAACGCCAGTTGTTGTGGGACCCAGGTCTAGACCTAGGTCTTAAAAGGTATTTATGTGTTGTTGTGACACATATTCTAAACCCTATTACACAACACATTTTATTAAAAAAAAAAAAAAAAAAATACTGATAATAATTGAAATAAATATATAAGAGCCAGATCTGCCCCTATGCAAATCTAAACTGAGAAAACCTCTTATAAAAACAATATAAACACAAATCGATGTTGAATACAAAAAAAACATTTAGAAAACAGACAAACAAAAATTATATAAATTAAATCAAAAAGCTTACATTAATAAGTATATACGATGGCCCACTTCAAACCCATATAAATTGATAGTATCTTCTTTTTGATTAGCTCTAGAACTTGTTTGTTTGAATTTTTGTTTTGAATTGTTTTTTCTTTGAGTTTCCATCATGTGTTAATTTTCCATTAATTTTTGTCTCCTTGGTATTATTTGAATTCATATCCATCTCTGGTATTGACTCTAATGTTTTTTCATATTTTCTTGTTCCTATTTGAAACTTTCAAATTAATCCAAATCTTTTTTAAACATTTTTCAATTTCATTGGATGATGATTGATCATTAAAATTTAAATATTACAAAGTCGGACAAGTGCGAATAAAATTCACTCGCCAAGGGTTCCGTGAATGTAAAAGAATACAATATCAAAAATAAATGGCATAAAGTTATGTTGTAAAGTCTTTATATCGCCAGACTATAGACGCATAACAGAATAAATGTTTAATCGTAGACGTCAATAGTAAATGTCAATCACATCTACATTGATCAAAAATATTACTTGAGGTTAAATCTTATCCATAGCTGTTGATGTTAACTAAAAAAAGATTTAACCAGTATTTTAATGGTTTAAATTGGATATATTTGTTCTTTAAATCAACGGCGAAATATAGGGTGGTATACATACACTTAAAATAGCACTTTTTTATCGATAACTAAAAAACTATGCATCGCAAAATTCTAAAAAATATTACAATGTTTCTTAAATTAAGTGTTCTTTCAAATGACTCGCTTGGGTCCAAAAAAATTTTTTTTTAACTCCCCACACCCATCCCCTAAACACTCAGAAATATAGTTATTTGAGACCTCCCTATAATCGTCGTTTAAAGTTTACCAAACTTCCTGTCTATATGCATTTTTCCAAATTTTTCTGTCAGTGTCGAAACGTAGGGGGAGCATGGTTTGAAAGTTTTACTTTTTTGACCATAACTCGAAACCTGTGACCAGTGAAATTCTAAAAAAAGGTGAGTTATTTCTTAAATTAGGTGTTCTTTCAAATGATATCCCACTCGTTTGGGTCAAAAAAAGTTTTTTTTACCCTCCTTACCCATCACCCTCCTTTTTTTACCCTCCTTTTACCCTCCTTACACCCCCCCGTTAGGGAACCCCCCCGTAAGGGAACCCCCCCCTAAGGGTTGCAGATGGGGTGTGGATGACTTAGGGTGAAATATTACGATTAAACAAATATTAGGACCTTGTCATACATTTGCCTCATCTAGAAGTGACTTTGGGGCAGTCACACCGAATTTAGATAAAAATTAATATTTCTTTTTTGTATGAAGACCTCCAGAAGGGAGGGAGATAGAAGATGGGTATGTTTGGAGGAAATAGTGGAAATTAAAAACTAATAGGACCTAGCCATACGTTTTACTCTTCTAGTGATCACACCGAGGAGGCTATGAATTATTTTTTAACATTTTTTTTTCATTTTTTGAGTTTTTTGTATGAGAACCCTGAGAAGGGAGGCAGATAGGGGTTAGGTATGTTTGGAAGAAATGTTGGAAATAAAAAATCAATAATACCATGTATGACTCTAGGAATGACCTAGAAGAAGTTATGAACAATTTTTTAAAATGTTCCTTACATATTTTAAGTTTTAAGTGAAGTCGAAGGTAGTCTTTTGTAATTTTATATTTTTTTTATAAGATGTGATTTTATTTTATAAGTATTTTACATTTCTTTATGACATAAAAAGTATTATATGAGAGTAGTCGATCAAAAAAAAAATATAAAATAAGTTTTATATTTATGAATTGAATGTGATTCATTGTTTGGATTATTGAATATACTTGTAAAGACATTTATTATGTTATACATGTTGGGGCATGTTTATTGAATAAAATAAAAGAAAACACAATTCTTATATATAATAGAACAAAAAAAGAACCGAATATAGTTTATTTTTGGAAAGGAAATCGTTCCAAGTAATAAAGTTATATAAGTGGAAAGCAATTTCACTAATAATTGAAACAAATATTTATAAATATAAATAGAATTGTGGTTGATCCTGGCCAGTAGTTATATGCTTGTCTCAAAGATTAAGCCATGCATGTCTAAGTACACACCTTTGTAAGGTCAAATCGCAGAAGGCTCAGTATATCAGTTATGGTTTATTAGATCGTATTCATAATTACATGGATAACTGTGGTAATTCTAGAGCTAATACATGCAACAGATCACGATCCGCCAGGAACGTGTGCTTTTATAAGATTAAAATCAATCGATACATTAGGTATACTTGTATACTGTATCATTTTTAATATGAATCTGAATAACACGTTGATCACATGCTCTTGTACCGGCGATGGATCTTTCAAATGTCTGCCCTATCAACTATTGATGGTAGTATCTAGGACTACCATGGTTGCAACGGGTAACGGGGAATCATGGTTCGATTCCGGAGAGGGACCTTGAGAAACGGCTACCACATCTAAGGAAGGCAGCAGGTGCGTAAATTACCCAATCCCGGCACGGGGAGGTAGTGACGAAAAATAACAATACAGGACTCTTCCAGCTCCAATAGCGTATATTAAAGTTGTTGCGGTTAAAACGTTCGTAGTTGAACTTGTGTCAAGCACAGGTAGTACACCGTAACTGGGTTAGTACAATACTTTGATGCTATGACGTATTACTGTAGTGATATAAGCTGAAGATTCTTTGAATTAGAGGTTTATTCACGTGTAAATCTGTTTCAGTGCTCTTAATCGAGTGCTGTTGTAGAACAGTACAATTACTTTGAACAAATTAGAGTGCTTAAAGCAGGCCATTTGTGCCTATATATTCTGTGCATGGAATAATGGAATAGGACGTCTGTTCTATTTCCAATTGGTTTTTAGATCAAGACGTAATGATTAATAGAAGCAGTTGGGGGCATTAGTATTACGGTGCGAGAGGTGAAAATCGTGGACCGTCGTAAGACTAACATAAGCGAAAGCATTTGCCAAAGATGTTTTCATTATTCAAGAATGAAAGTTAGAGGTTCGACCTAGTTCTAACCATAAACGATGCAAGCTAGCAATTGGATGTAGCTACTCATATGGCTCTTTCAGTAGCTCTTCGGGAAACCAAAGCGTTTGGGCTCCGGGGGAAGTATGATTGCAAAGTTGAAACTTAAAGGAATTGATGGAAGGGCACCACCAGGAGTGGAGCCTGCGGCTTAATTTGACTCAAAACGGGAAAACCAGGTCCGAACATAAACGAGTAAGACAGATTAATAGCTCTTTCTCGAATCTATGGGTGGTGGTGTATGGCCGTTCTTAGTTCATGGAATGATTTGTCTGGTTAATTCCGATAACGAACGAGACTCAAATTCCTTAACTAGATGCCGGCAGGGTTATGGTGTTGAAACTCTATATGTGCTTTTTCCTCTATTCTCGATGCTTTTCGGAGTATTGTTGTAATAAGTCTAAGTTATCATATGGATGGAGCCATACCTGGCGGTTTGTCTGAACAGGATACTTGCTTCTTAAATGGACAAATTGCGTCTAGCAATAATGAGATTGAGCAATAACAGGTCAGTAATGCCCTTAGATGTCCTGGGCTGCACGCGCGCTACAATGAAGTTATCAACTTGTCTTCCTGGTCTTAAAAGACTGGGTAAACCGCTGAACCACCTTCGTGGTTGGGATTGTGGACTGAAACTGTTCACCTAAGCCTGGAATTCCCAGTAAGTGCGGGTCATAAGCTCGCATTGATTACATCCCTGCCCTTTGTACACACCGCCCGTCGCTACTACCGATTGAATATGTTAGTGAGGTCCTCAGAGGTGATCGCCGTGACAAATAACTGTATTGTGGTAGTTTCACCAAAGTTGACCGAACTTGTTTATTTAGAGGAAGTAAAGGTCGTAACAAGGTTTCCGTTTACACCCATCCCCTAAACACACAGAAATATAATTATTTGAGAGTTCGCTATAATTTTCGTTCAAAAGATAGCAAACTTCCTGTCTCCATGAATTTTTTCAATTTTTTCTGTCTGTCAGTGACAATAACCCAAAAACTGTGTACCGCAAAATTCTAAAAAAAGTGTAATGTTTATGAAATTTAATGCTCTTTCAAATGACACCCCACTCGCTTGGGTCAAAAAAAAATTTTTTTTACCCTCCTTACACCCATCCCCTAAACACACAGATATATAATTATTTGAGAGTTCGCTATAGTTTTCGTTCAATATATAGCAAAATTCCTGTCTCTATGAATTTTTCAAATTTTTCTGTCAATCAGTGTCGAAACGTAGCCCGGGTAACGGTATGGAATTTGCACATTTTTTAGAATAACTCAAAAACTGTGCACCACAAAATTCTGAAAAAATTGCAATGTTTCTGAAATTCAGTGTTCTTTCAAATGACCGCGAGTGGGGCTTGGGTCAAAAAGTTTTTTTCACCCTTCCCCACCCCAATCCCTTAAAAGCACAAAAATATAATTATTTGAGAGTTCGCTATAATTTTCGTTCAGAGTTCATCAAACTTTCTGTCTTTGTGAATTTTTTCAAATTTTTCTGTTAATTAGGCTCGAAATGCAAGGGGCGGACCAACTTTTTGTGTCACTTTATTGATAATAATTCAAAAACTATACATTGCAAAATTCTAAAAAAAGGGCAATATTTCTAAAATCAAGTGCTCTTTCAAATGACACCCCACATGACCTGGTTTTAAATGATGTTTCACCCCTTAACATTCCCACCCCTTTAATAAATATAGTTATGAGTTTCTGACACTTTTCAATATTTTTCATTACAAACCTACTCAATTTTCTATCATTCCAAATATATTTCAAGATTTTCAATGAAGTAGGGTCGGAGTTAATCGGGCCAATAAAACATCGAGAAAACGTCATTGTTCAAAATTATACCAAAAAATGGTGAGGTGTAAAATTCCAAAATACATTTTTAAATAATTTTGAAATGAAGCCCTTTCATATGATACCCTACTCGTCTCGATAAAAAAATGTATGTTCTCAAAGGCTTTACATCGTACCTCTTTAAAACAAACGAACACAACTCTATTTATTTTTTAGCCCCCATCTTGTGTAGATAGATTAGCTTTATAAGCACCTCAAATTTTAAGTTAATCGGAATAATGGTTCACGAGATAATCGAAATAATGTGGAAAACACGTTGTACTCTCACCAATAGTGTTCCGTATAAAAAACGGAACCCTAAAAACGCTTATCAAACTTAATTGGTATATGATTTTTTTGCTTAGTTTTGTTGGATTTGTGTGCTTTGACGGAAATGGTTTAGCGTTATAAATTTGCCGTGTGTTTTTCTGCTTGAAAGCGTTCACGACAACTAGCACAACAAAATAATTTAAAACAAATAACACAGCAAACATGGGTTAGTTTAAACATTTCACACTTTATTAATTAATTTTCTACTTATTTTCTCAATCAAAAAACCACAAAATTACAAAAAAAAACTCCACAATGTTTCCTTTTTGATTTAAATTTACATAACTTGCTCTCGAATAAATTGAGAATTGTTTTTATAGCGAGCATTTCCGATATTTTGTTTCTCTTCATATACATTAGTCACACATAAATCATTTAATTTACCATTTCCCATATCATCTCAATATACAATTCAAGTCAAACGAGAAAATATTCCTCTCTACAATTACAGACCATCATTGTACTTTTTATAAATTTTGATCAACCGTATAGTTATCTACATATAATTTTATGACGAAAGGTTAACATTCCCAAATTCCTTTTATATATTTCGATGGAAACATGTATTACAGCTTGTGTGACGCAGCAAAGCAATCAATTGAGAAAATATTAAAAGTTGGTTGATTGGCCTGTTGCACCCATAAATGTTTTTATGTTTGTTGACATGGATTACAAGATAATGAATTGTTTTTATGGTGTTGTTTTGTAGAAACTTTTGGTTCTTATTTTATAGTAAGAATCAAACCGCGCCATCGATACAGACTACCTGTTCCTGCTTTGCAAGCTTGAAGACTTACGTTCCTGATCAACGTCTATTTAGGTTGCTTGATCCAAGCCCTATTAATGATATAAAAATTTGTAATTGGCCCAGATCTGAGCCCTAACACAAAGCTACTCGAGTTTGGCATTCAAAATATTACTATCATTTTCAAGATTTAATTCAGCTTTCTAAATTATTAAAATTTGTAAATTTGTAATATTTTTTTTGGACTCATAAAAAAAACGTCAAAATTTCACAGCAATAAATTCACTAGATATAAAACGAAATCACAAATTGACAAAAATGACATAAAAATGATACCTATAAATATAATATTGAAATGCTTTAACTGAATGTAATCCTAAATTATTTTCATGAATCAAAAGCTTATAAGACCAACAGGAAATTAATAAGAGAAATTTTCAAACTCTGTTGGAATTCCTCAACTATTTCAAGGATTTGGTGGATAAATAAACATTAGTAAGTATAGAAAAAGCCCAATCATACTGTATACATTTTTGTCAATGCGATTAGCTTAAAAGCTTCTCTTTCTTATAAAATAACAAGAGACAAATAAATCTGTTCACTCCACACCCTACCTACAACCTTTTCTATTTACAAAAAAAAGTACCTAACTCTTTTGTTTTTTGTCCTGTCGATCAAAAGTTTTGTTTGGCATCTCCAACTTAAAAACAAAAGATTAATCTACTTATCCTAGATTAATACAACATTCAAATATATTATTTATACTAAACTTAATTCAGTTCATGTATTATGCTTTCTAATTTATGCCAAAGCAAATAGAAAAAATTGTATTCATCGTGGTTCACAGCGATATAATGCAAATAACAACTTATTTGCTTCAACAACCGTTTCAAAGAAATGAATAAAAATAAAAAAAAAATATTCAAATTATTATAGAAAGTATAGTAATTTTGTTGTTGTTAGGAGCTTTTATGAATGTTGGGAAAAAAATATAATTTTTTTTTATTTTCTTCAAAAGAAAAGACAAATAAATAAAACTAAGGTTTTTTACCTCAATGCTTGTCTTCTCAACACAGTTTCGTTAGGGATTAAATCCTTTTCATTAGGACTTCAGTTTTTTGTTATCAAACTATTCTATAAGTAAGCTTTTCATACTTTTTATTGTTTGTTTAACAGAGAAAATTTTAAGTAGTATAATGGGAATAGTGAAATGTTTGCTGACGTAAATCAAAATTATTTATAAATGTTTTTTGTGTTTAATAACGATAACTGACGGTAATTAATTATCATAAGTAAGAATCATTATTCAGAGTATTTATGATTATATTTTTTTCATTTATAAATACCATAATCAGCGAAATTAATCGACATGCCGCAGAATAATGTTGGTAGTAATATTATTGATATTAAACGAAGACAAAAACAACTCATCTGATAAAGTTTCGTATGAAATCTGGGGTACCAAAAAATAGGAGACATTGGGAGGAATAAAGGAGATATATAAATATTTATTATATTATTTCATTATATTCGTTTTTTTATTATTTCGCAAATTGATGTTGTCAATTGGTTGCTATGACCATGTTTTGTTGGAGACTGTTTAGATGGAAGTCAATTCAAATTTTGAACAACATCATTAGAAACGTAATTATTCAATTTTATTTGAAAAATTAGTAGTAAATCTGGTATTAATTGTCAAAGAGAAGAGATGGTTGTTTCGTGGTTAAAACTACATCATCATTTATTTAATTGAGCTGAATTTCTCAATAGTCGTTAGATAATAATATATTTTGCCACAAGAGATGAATGATGATGATTTCGTGAGTGAAAATACCATAGCAACTATACAATTTGTTAATAATTTTTCCACTAGCGGAAAAAAAAACGATTTTCACATGGGATTAAGCCTGCTTGACATAGTTATTTTCCTAACAAGAGCGCGAAGTTGGTGATTCCAAAACGAAAACAGGATGCTTGAGGTTCGGAGTCACCTTCCCGCACATGTTAGGACACGTTTTTCCTACAATCGTCTAATTAGAATCGTTTAGTTTTGTCAAGATTTGCAACTTCTAATTTATCGTGAAATTCAAGTTGCAATAGTTTCTAAGGATGAAGCTTGTAAACAAAAAATACGGAAAACAAATTGTCCATTTCTGAATTTTTGTGGCAAGAAAAATGCTGGAAAATAACGAATCAGATGACGAAAACTGGATTCCCGAGGACATTAAAGCAGCCACAGACCGGGCAACACTCAACTTACTTTCTGAAAAAATAAAGAAAAGAATACGAGAAAACGTATGAAAAATTCGTGACTTGGTGCCGTCAATTTTTGTCTATATTGACATTCCCGCACTAATGCGGGAATTGATCACTTTGCTCCCGCGATTTGCGTGCGGGAATGATTAATTCTTAAACGATTGTAGGAAAATATGCTTTTCATCTGCTATCATATAGAAAAAATATGGAGGGGCTGAAATCTCACAGCTCTGAAATATCAAAACTTCGGTCTGGGTAAAGGATGTTAATATAGTTTTCGGCAAAAAACTTTCACGAGGACATGGTTGTTAGTTCTGGGCAGCGATGTATATCAAACATAACTCTTTGTTAAAGTAAAGTATTTTTTATATCTGTTTAAAAACTTATTACAAAACTAACACGAAATATCAATACATTGCCGGAAAATTATAATCCAAATTCCAAAAATATTGCTAAATTAAATAAAATCGAACTTTTTCAAAATTCCAAAAATATTCCAAAAATTAGAATGAAATCAAATATTGAAATTTTTTCTAAATTCCAATAATAATCCGAAAATTCTTAAAAATTCGATCTTTTCCAAAATTCTAAAAATATTGCAAAAATTATTACAAAATCAAAAATTAAAACTTTTTTCAAAATTCCAAAAATTATAATAAAATCAAAAATTAAAAATTTTTCAAAATTCTAAAAATATTCCAAAAATTCTTACAAAATCAAAAATTAAAACTTTTTCCGAAATTCTAAAAATATTGCAATTTGTAATAATACAAAATCAAAAATGCAAACTTTTTCAAAATTCCAAAAATATTTCAAAAACTATAACAAATTCAAAAATTTCCATGTTCAATTTCATTTTCAATTACATTTACGTCATAAAAACAGCTACATTTTTTTCCAAAAAATTGGCTAAAAAATAAATGATTTGACATTTTTTGACACACTTGACAACATTTTTTTGACAAACTTATAATGCCATAATTCTCAATAATAATAATAAAATTTCATTTCGAGCAAACAATTTTATTTTTTCCAAAAAATTGGGTAAAAAATAAATAAAAATCTCTCTTTTGACACACTTGACAACATTTTTTTTGACAAACTTTGAAAGAGTTAGTCATATGGTTCGTTCGAACTTATAATAAACATATGTCAAATTCTTTCAATAATATCATTTTGATTTATTGCCTATCCGCTACTTGTCGCCGGCTTAAGCGTCAGGGAAAAATTTGGTCGTGGTTCTGTAGGCATATCAAAATGATCCGGATGTAGCGGAAATAAATATGAAAATGCAAACGAAAATGTGGATGATGAATCATACTTACAACCGTTTAACTTTCAAGAGATCTTCTTTCTCAACCTATAGTAGAAAATTAGCACATTTTAGATTTTAGAAAAAGGAAAAGTAGAATTAAAAATCATCAAGTAATTTAAATTATGTAAATTTATTAAATTAAATTTTCCACCACCAAACTAATATTAAAATGTCTTCTTAAATAGAAATAATGATGACCACATATACTGTCCATTTTTGTTTTTTTTATTTTTATTTTAATAAGTAATTTTTTTAAACAATTTTTTTTTTGATTTTGGTGATATGTTGATGATGAATGATATTCAAATGGATGTTATATTTTTTTTTATTAAAAACGTTTTCAAGGTTTTTGGTGATAGCTATACCTTTATCAAATTTTTATTTCTCCAAAAATTTTGAAAGGTCGTATGAGAAAATTAGCAATAAAATAAATTACCTTTTTTTTTTACTGATAAATTTATCAATTTATAATTATCGGTCCTGTTGTGTGTGGATAAATCACAAACAGAAAAACAATTTCACAATTAACTGTCACTACACAATTCATAGGTGAAAATATTTTTCACTATTATAATATTTTAAAAAAAATTATTCTGTTTTCTTTTGAGTTTTTTTTTTCTCCATAATCACATAAACAGACATCACATACATGAAATAATTTTTTTTTTTACCTAATTAATTTTTTTTATAATTCACTGACAACACATACATAAAATAAAATTTTTCTTAATAATATAAAATTAATTTTTTTTTTTTTTGGAATTATTATTTAAATTCTTAATTTTAGATATGAATATATCTAAAGTGAAAATATTACAGAACAAACAAAGTTACTAGCTCAGACCAGAATGATCATGAGTAAAATGATAATATTATGACCGAGTTCAAAAATTATCTGACCCCTTTTTGGATTGTCCCATCACATATATAGGATTTCCTCTTATGTACATCAAAAATTTGTTTTTTTTTAATGTGATTTTTCTTCCTTTTCTCTTTTGCATTATAATAAAGTAAATGCTTACCGTATTAACGATAAAAAAAGTTAATGGTCAAACATTCACTAATTGGTTTAAATCAAAATAAGGCCACCATTAATTGTTGGCTTAACAATATCAAATTGTTACAACTTATAATGCCATAATTCTCAATAATAATAATAAAATTTCAATTCAAACAAACAATTTTATTTTTTTCCAAAAAGTTGGGTAAAAAAATAAATAAAAATCTTTCTTTTGACACACTTGACAACATTTTTTTGACAAACTTATAATGCCATAATTCTCAATAATAATAATAAAACCGAAGCAGTTCCATTTCAAACAAACAATTTTTTTTTCCAAAAAATTGGGTAAAAAAATAAATAAAAATCTTTCTTTTGACACACTTGACAACATTTTTTTGACAAACTTATGATGCCATAATTATCAATAATAATAATAAAACCGAAGTAGTTTCATTTCAAACAAACAATTTTTTTTTTCCAAAAAATTGGGTAAAAAAATAAATAAAAATCTTTCTTTTGACACACTTGACAACATTTTTTTGACAAACTTATGATGCCATAATTCTCAATAATAATAATAAAATTTCATTTCCAACAAACAATTAATTTTATTTTTTTTCCAAAAAATTAGGTAAAAAAAAAATAAAAATTTTTCTTTTGACACACTTGACAACATTTTCTCTACGAACTTATAATGCAATAATCTAGTTTTTGATCTCACATACCAATCCCGACCATCAAGATTCCCCCAAATTTAATGTTTCTACTGGTAATCACTTAAAATGAACGTTTTTTAAGCCACAAATATGAAAATTGGCTATTTTTGACACACATAATGATTTTTTGACACACTTCCGGTACAGTTATCGAACACAGCGTCCTTTTGGACCTGCATCTTGTGAATACCTATTTTTAGAAAAAAAAATTTTTGAAATCCCTCCAGCCGTTTTCCCTGCAGTGTAGGTAATGACTGCGGCCGGCGGCCGGCCGGCCGACAGACAGACATACATTTTTTTTTTATTGCTTTTTTAGAATTAGGAGGTCCTAAAACGTCGAGAAATGACAAAAAAAGTGGGGGTAAAAATTTCACTTTGAGCTCATGAATGTAATACTTAGGTCTTTCAGACCGAAGTACAACATGCTAAAAACTATGCTTTTCTTGTTGATGCAACTCTCGATTCTTCACGTGACAAACAAACTACCATAATTTTGCGTTACCTTCATTTAGACCAGATTAACGAAACTTACGTAGTTGAAGAAAAAATTTTAACTTTTGTTGATTGTGAAAAAAATAGTCTATACCTTTACATAACTATCAAGGACAAGGTTGAGATGACGCAAGCAACATGAAAGGTGAATACAAAGGTACGCAAATGGAGATTTGTAGAGAAAATTCATATGCAGTGCATTCCCCATGTCGAGATCACATTCTCAATCTCTGTTAGTTTTTGGAGTAATTAAAAAATTCTACAACTTATTTAGCAGCAGTCCTAAACATTGGGCAGTAATAAAAAAAATATTCTGCAGTCACTACATAAGTTATCTAATACGCGATGGTCAGCTAGAGTTGATGCTATTAGACCTTTTGCAAAACTTCTTCCAGAACTAATAAATGCTAAAGAAGATCTTAAAAGCCTTTAATTAATAGCAGAAACTCATCAAAACAACAATGGAATTAAAAAATTCATGAGTAAATTTACCTGTATATTAATAGCATCAATGGACATAGAAGATATATTTTCTCAGAAATAATGTCGTTCATATTGTATGAATCACGATAGAACAAAAAATGTATCCGAGGATTTTATTCTATTCTCTGTTTTATTTGCTGTTTTTCTTGAATAGAAAATAGTGGATAAAACCATTTGCTTTCTTTTTCCTTGACATGCGCAAAGCAGGATAATTTTGTTTTGAGTTTGTAATTATTTTTTGATTTAAATTTGTGCGTTTCTAAAATTTGTATTTTGATATAAATTAGCAGTAAAATAAATAATATTCTAATATAATTTTAATATAGTTAATTTAAGTTTTCAAATAATTTTTTTTAATTTATAATTAAATTTATTTAATTGAAAAGTAGAAGAAAAACTTATAAAAAAACTGCTATAAAAATGCAATAAAAACAAAAATATAAAAATTTCCATCCTTGTTCATACAATCGATGAAAAATAAAATTCTCGGATGAAGATAATATAACTTTATTTTTGGATTTTTATCTATCCATCGTTGTTCATACAATCTGCCCTTAACGATTATATACTGAATTGAATAAATGCGAAATTCTTAAATGGATTGATTCTTTTATAATTCATTATTTTTACCTTTCCATTTTATATGAGAGTAAGAATTTTTTTCCAGAATTCGTACTTCAATTTAATATAATTTAAACATATATAAATACTTCTATTCTTTTTGATAAACATTATTGCAATAATGTGTTTACTTATTTTAAGCTATTTGGTTAATAAAATAATAAAAATGTATAGAGGGTATTTCATTTCCCCTCCGGGCCCCGTTTTTCTCTCTACGGCTCTGCAGTGGTTGGGGTCCCCCTATGCTTAAACTATGCACTTTAAAAAAATTCTAAAATAAGCAATATTTTTTATTTTATCCATATTACTTATATGCCAAGATTAAGGAAAATCAAAAATGGTCAAATTCAAATTTCGATTTTTTCACCTGTGTAGATCACGTTTTTCATCAATACCGATGTAGCACAACACAAGTCACAACTGCTTATAAAAATCACAATTCCAACTTGAAAATTATTAAATTATTTAATGCACATTTGTTATAGTACATAATTATTGATTGAGCATTATTACACAATAGTTCTTACAAATTATAATAATCCTTACAAATTATGAAAACTATTTTAAATATTTTACAGAAAAACTATAATGTAGTATGCATTAATTTGAAGAAAATATTCTTAAAATTAATTTCACAATTTTTTTTCTTAAAACTAAAAATAGTATATTTTCCTACAAGAGATGAAAACATTGTTTTTTTCGTGAGTAAACATTTAGATGAGACATTTAGATGACAACATTTTTTAGGGACATGTTTACGAACGAAAAGCGTTTTTATCTCGCGTAGGAAATGCAATTTTTTCTATGATAGTATATATAATCGATATTTACTATAAATTATAAAGTTAGAAATCGACAACAAAACATTCAAAATTCATATTCTATTTTTTCATGGTTACGTTGTTTAAAATACTTTGTAAAATTATATGAAAAACCATAGCAACTTCAATTTGTTATTCTTTTTACAATGGTGAAATAGACTTTTCATTTGTTATCATAGAAAAACATTTTTTTTTTGAAACACAATAACGAAAGTCAAGGCAATCTCTTTCTTTTAAAATTTCAAAAACATTTAAGTTCAAAGCAACACCATAAGCTCAACCATAAAAACCGGGGCGTTATGAATTCATAATGCCCGCTTATTTATATTTAAATAAATAAATAAATAAAAAAATATAAAATGTGTATAAAATGTAAATATTTCCTGTTTCCTTTTTAATAAGTAAATGATTTTTATCTCTTAATTGCAGCATTATCGAAATTAAATGTTAATATAAGATTCAAAAATTAACAATTTATTTTGAATATTTACGTCGTTGATACATAAATAGCTATTAAATGCAACTCCAATTTGCAAAATATACAATTTATAGTATAATTTTGATCTTGTTTACATTGAAAATAATAATGACAAGCAAAAAATTTAATAATTCCAAAATTATATACTATTATATCTTTAAATACTTTATATCTTATTTGCAGAGGAACAGCCGGCATCGATATAGATTTACGACGAGTCGATATTGATCAATGTTCTCAAAGAAATACAGGCACATCACAACCATTAAATATATTCGCTGGTACAGATAAATGTAAACAAAGAACAACAGAGGTAAAATTGAAATAATGTTAATAAAGAATTATTTGCAAGTGCTGCATTATATTTTTTTTAGTGTAATGCAATTCCTGGATTAGGATTTCGTCGTGGTTCTTATCGATGCGTTTGTCGTCGCGGTTTTTATTTTCCTGATACAAACTCAGCTCTGAAATTTTTCAATGGAAGTACTTTAGAGGAAGAGTACGAAAAATTTATGTTGGTAAGTTAAAAATACTAAACATTTTTATTGATTTTCATAATATATTTAAAATAAATTTCTAAATACATTTATTGTTGAATCATGAGAAAACATTAATGAATTAATTTACATAGAATACAAAGAAAAATTCATCGTTCATTGATAAAAATATTATTGAGCAATTTCACGAAGATTCAACAACGTTTTGTCTTGACCCCTTTTAATTTTGATTATTTTTTGTTTATATAGATAGTCTATCATAAATAAAAAATACAAGTTCTCTTAGAATTTTTTTTTTCGACCAGGGGTCTTCACAGGGTGCCCCTCAATTTTTTGTTATTTTGTGATGGGAGTGCATTTTGACGAGCGATTGTAGAAAAACTACTCAATCGATTTTCATAAATGACATGGCGTTGAATAGGTATTAGTACAAAGTTTTTAAAAATGTACATTGTTAATTTTTTGAAACAACTTTTAACGGTGTAACATAAGAAAAAAACGGTGTAACATATGCAAAGATGTGGCTACACCTTTTTTTTTAAAACTAAATTGAAGCTTATTTTATATCTAACTACTTGTGAAAGTTTAGGACACGCGTTATTTTTTGTTTTAAAGATAAAATTCGTTGTGCATATGACTGTCGGGAATCAGTTTTTTTTGTTCTGAAGGAAATTTATAAAAATGGCGTTGTAAACTAAGAGATTTTTTTTGTATTTTTAAATATTTTATTATTAAATGAACTTTTTAAAATATTATAAATATTATATGTGTAGTACAATAAATAAAATAAATACAATTGTTAAAAATAATTTACTTGTTTTACAAACAAAAGTTTCTTTTGAATAGTAAAACATTTCTGCAATTATTTTCTTTGTATTAGATGGCATTAAAAAAAATGAAATGTTTATTTACCACTTTTAGTAATCACTTGTCACTCTTATAAAAAATAATTTGACAGTCTCAACTGCAAACAAAAAAGCCGTATAAATAACGAAATATATTTAGGAACTTTTGACTGGAGAAGTATTATGTTCGTATTATATTATTATGGAATCATAAAGTAAAAGATTGTGTTTTAACATTAAATTACAAATATTTTATTCTTGAATAAACTTTTTAAAATATCATACAAATTATATATGTAGGTTATAGAAAATAAATATAGTTATTAAAAATTATTTAATTATTTTACATTCAAAAGTTTCTTCTGAGTTGGAAAACATTTTTGCAATTATTGTCTTAGTATTTAATGGTACAAAAGAATGAAATTTTTGAGTTCCACTTATAGTAATCGCATTTTTATATCGATTTTGTAATTTTTCTTTTGTTAATTGATATTCCTTTTTATCAGCGTTTCCAAAGTTCGTGGCAGATTTCCAATTTGAAGCCCATTCGAAAAGTTCTTTTGGTGTTTGAATAATATTTCTGTTCCCCATACTATAACGGTGTGCAGCACGCTTCAGTGTACCACCAATCCCATCGCAAGGTCCCTTTTCATGGGTGGCAGCATGAAAATGCTATTCTGCATCAACCTTAAAGTCTCTTTTATGATGGCATAAGTTAATTAGGTTATGTTTATTTTTGTATTGAGAAGGTGCACCGTCGGTGTTATTAATTATTTTCCTAATTTATATTCGTTCTGATGAAATCAATAAGTTTTGTAATGAAAAGATGGACTGTAGTACTGATGTGATATCCGAAATGAGTATAAAACTTCGGTGCTGTATACATTCACTTGCGTCACTTTTAAAATAAATAACGAATGGATGAATAGTATAGCTTGTGCATTATTATAATGATAGCTTTGAGCCGAATCCTGAATTATGAAGGAGTATTTTTCAGAAAAATCCCCTCGAACGAAGCACTCTCCTGGTTCTAATTTTTTTTTCTTTCCTCAATGAATGTAGATTGCTGTTTTGCTATAAAGTTGTGTGGTATCAAAATTTCCTAACGGTAAACAAGTTTTTTCATAAATTCTTCTACAGTTTCTATTAAGGTATCCAATTTGCATCGATCAGTGGTATTCCATTGTTGATATTTGACTTGAAGGATTCCTTTAACGTCAAAATTATTTAGTAATCTTTCTTCCAGTTGTTGAAGTTTTTTCAACATTCATTGCACTTCAAAGTATGACAATCTTCTGTTAATTCACCACATGAAACAAAGTCAATTAATGTTTTATAATTCTGGAAATCAGTAATCCAAGACATGTTAGAGTGTTGAATCATTAGTTTTATATTTTGATGTATGGTACACACGCACACATTATGCACTCCTTGGGATAGTTTTATACATTCTTGGGTCAAAGGGACGTGAATTTAGTAAATCCTATCTTCACACCAGGAAACTTATTTTTAAACTCCACATTAGCTTCATTTAATGTACCTAGCAATAAGCGCTTTTGTCGATATATGCGCTCATCTCCTTTTTTAAAAGATATTGTATCTGGTTTGCCTGGCATTAATCTACTGATTTCATCACTTTTATAGAACTGCTCCATAACATTTATATCTGTTGGATACACTTCTTTTATCCTTCGCAGATCAATAAAGATTATATACGCCTATTTTTTATGACCAAATATAATTTACTCTACATTTGTTTACTTGAGCATCTGTTCAACCTTTTAAAATCTTTGTCTTCAATAAATAAATTGTCTAAATTAAAGCCATATATAATTTAAAATCCTTAAGATAGTTTTTATTTATTTTTAATCCATATTAGTTTACGCCTCACTTAAAATTAAAAGTAGGTTTTTCAAATTTTTCAACCATGCATATCTAAACAGCCTCCTTTTAATGGATTAACGGATTAACTTTCACAGGTAATAAAATAAAAACAAGCTTCATTTTTATTAAAAAAACAATGAGAAAAGTGGGTATCTAACGCCATCTTTTAATTTTGTTTTCTTATGTAACATCGTTAAATAGAATTAAAATCTAAAAAGGCTCCTGGTGGAGAAAAAATCTATAAACAAAAATTAAACCAAATTAAAAAGGGCCGAGTCAAAATGTCGCAAAATTTTGCTGAATTAGACTGAAATTGCTAATTTTTTCTTTATTGTAAATATATAATTTTTACAATATTTTAAAAAGTTCATTTAATAATAAAATATTTGATATTTAACATAAAAAAAATCTCTTAGTTTATAACGCCATTTTTATAATTTTCCTTCAGAACAAAAAAACTGATTCCCGACAGTCATATGCACAACGAATTTTATCTTTAAAACAAAAAATAACGCATGTCCTAAGCTTTCACAAGTAGTTAGATATAAAATAAGCTTCAATTTAGTTTAAAAAAAAAGGTTTAGCGCCATCTTTTCTTATGGTACACCATTTTTTTCTTATGTTATACCGTTAAAAGTTATTTCAAAAAATTAACAATGTACATTTCTAAAAATTTTGTACTAATACCTATTCAACGACATATCGTTTATGAAAATCGATTGAGTAGTTTTTCTACAATCGCTCGTCAAAATGCACTCACATCACAAAATAACAAAAAATTGAGTGGCAACCTGTGAAGACCCCTGGTCGAAAAAAAAATTCTAAGAGAACTTGTATTTGTTATTTATGAAAGACTATCTATAAACAACAAATAATCAAAATTAAAAGGGGTCAAGTCAAATTTCCCAAAAATTTGCTGAACTTGTCTGAAATTGCTCTATTATATTTATAAACAAGTAACAAGAACAACATCATCTGTAAAAACTATTAAAAGTGATTTTCATTCAATGTTAATTAATTCAAATATTTTAGTTTCATAAATTTTAAAAGTTTTTGTTTAACTTAACTACAACAAAAAATTAAGTTGAATTTTGATGCAAGGAGAGTAAATTGATTATTCATGTAGTAGAAAAATTGTTTATTTTTTTTTAATTATGTCAAAATTGATTTCTTATGAAGATTAGTTTTTAGAGATTTTAGAAATCCGTTTCCTGAAATTACATCAAACCAAACCTTCATAAGGAACAGCAATTTTGTCTTGTTTTTTTCTAACTTCACTAAAACAGAACAAAAAATGCATTATGCTATGATAATTGCATTTTAACGGTTGGTTATAATGTAACGTACTTTTGAAGAATGAGAATTAGTTTTAAATTAGACTGCGATAACGAAAAGTTTTAATTTAAATTATATTGAAATAGTATAAATAGTGGAATGTGGAAAGTGGAATGTCATTAATTTAAATGAAATTTATTTCTAACGAAACGCGGTATCGTAAACATAAAACCGTGTAAATAAAAATGCAGTTTTAATTGTGAATAAGTTTTAAGTGTTATTTAATATAAATATTTTGTGTATTATTTTAAACGCTATGGACTGGAAATTTCTAAAGTTATTGGAAGAATATTCCATATAGGAATATTGTTTGCTGTATTGTTTTCCTCTTGTTGTGAAACAATAAAGTTGTAGAATACTTAAAAAGACATGGTGTTTTTGCTTACTAATCAGTGATCGAATTTAGAAGGTGATTAGTGAATTGCGTTTATCAAATTGAGAGTAAGGTCAATTCAAAGGAAGGTTAAATAACGTGACATTGGTGACAGCGGTGGGATTAGTTAGCTGTTTATAATGACTTTATTAAGCAAAGAGATCTGAGTTGAAAAAGGAACTAGAATAATTATCAACAATATTATCAACAATAATATGGCTGCTACTAAAGAAGAGATCATCAGCATACATCAACACTTGGATGAGAAACTTCTCCAAATATCAACGGCATTCGATGGAAAAGTCTTCCTGAAAAAGATTCAAAGAATTTGAGCAAGGTACTAACTAAATTGATGAGTTTATTCAAGCGTATTCATAGCATATTCAAGTTCCAGTTCGATGTCGCAGCAGATCAAAATGTTTGGAACGCTGGAAATCATCTAACGGCATTCATATTGGCGCCTAAGAGGGAAGTAGCTGAAGCATTACAGGAGGTGCCGACAAATGACGGCATTAAAAGGTTCCATACAGCGAAATGACAGCGAACTGCAGCCTACAGGACTATTCTTCGGAAGTAGAGGGGACTGTACATTTGGCATATTTAAATATTTCTGCGTTTATTTATGAAAAATATGAAGATCAAGACCTTCATTGATGGTATACAAGATCAAGAAACGAGAGTAACAGTAATGGTTACACCTAAAACGATTTTTCACGAAACAGTTGCATACGCATTACAATGTGAGATGATACAGAGAATTTGTATGCCATCTGTTTGACGCAAAAAAGGAATGTAGAAAGGAACATGAGAGGTACAATATTGGCAGACAGAGGTGGAAGTGACATCAGATGCTGGGTAATTGATGAAAAAAGTCACATAGCAAAGGAGAGTTCAGGAGTGGCAGTAGGAAACTGTATTAAATACGTAGGAAATCGGGCTCTATCTCCAGTTCAACGGAATTATAATCGCAAATATAAACACAACAAAATTGTATTCAAGCTCAATTTTTCTTATACAATATTTCAAAAGAAAAATCAACGTCACATTTTTTCAAAAAAAAAAGCGACAAAGCAAAAAATAAAATCAAAAACATTAAATTCAAAAATGCAAAATAATGACGTAGGTGAATTAGAATTTCTCGTGTTTTCTGTATATAAAAATTTTGGATTTACTTAGAATATTTGAGAAATAAAACAGAATTATCTTTAAGGAATTCCATTAGAAGAATGAGAACTAGTTTTAAATAAGAATGCGATAGTGTAAATAGTTTAAGTGGAATGTGATTATTTTAAAAAAATTAATTGTAAACAAAACGCTGTATCGTTTGTGAATAAAGTTTTAAGTGTTATGCAATAGAAATATTTTGTGTATTATTTTGTACGCTGTGGACTGGAAACCAACCGTTGGAGTTTATGAAGTAATTGGAAGAATATTCTAGAAAAAAATATTGTTTGCAGTATTGTTTTCCTTAAAGTTAGTGGCTAGAGTAAAAAGCTCATAAAAAGTTCATCATGAAAAACGTATATTCAAAAGTTAAATTTCGTTTTAAATTCTTGGACGGAACACACAAAGCAAAATCATACATACTTTATTCCAAGAATCCAAATATTGAACATTTTTATAAATAACAGAATAAAAGCGGTTGAAAGGAACCAAATATCTTTTAAAATAAATTTAGAAAATAATTAAATAAAACCTCACATCAAATTTCTTTAGAAAAAAACCAAAACAAAATTAGATTTAAAATGAAAGACGTACTCTGCCATCCAACTTATTATCGAAAAATAAAATAAATCCCGAATTTTTTTTTAATAAATAAAAATTACATTTTTCTTGTTTCTCTTTGTAATAAAAGCATTAAACATTTACTTCGTTCTATTCATTATTCCTACATTTTTTTCCAACCCAATTAATTTTGAATTAAGAATTATTTATTTATTCTGAATAATGAATATATTTTTTAATACTACTTTTGTTATATGTATTCTTGTAAGTCTCTATAATAAATAGAAGGTGGTAAAAGGAAAACTCATCGACTTGAAAATCAAGCTGACATGGAATCAAATGAAAAATGAAAAATCTTGTTATTATTTATTTTATATATTTTTTCCAGTAAAGTAAATTGGCTGCATAGAGGAACGATAAAACCTGGATGACAATTTATTTTTAGTTTTCTATCAATTTAATCAAAATTAAATTATTTTTAAGCATCATTCTTATTTAATTATCTATTATACTCTTATTGAGTATTATAATTAAATTAAATTCAATTGATGAAAAATTTTGACTTCGGTTATTGCATATTGTTGCTATAAAGTAGAATATTTTTACAAATTATTATAATTGTTTAGTGCAGCTTAAGCTTTATTTTTTTATAACCTCACAACACAAATTTTATACGTTTTTATTAATTAAAATAAATAATTTTAAAAAAACCCAAATGTGCTGTTCTTTTTGATTTGATGTACATAAATTTAAGCATTCAACTTTAAATCAATTCAAATTAAAAAAATTTTCCAATAAAAAAAAAAGCCAACAACATTAATCCTTTTGTTCATAAAAATAAATTACAGGATGTCACGCTTAAATGATAACATAAATAAATTCATTTTGTTAAACATAAATTCCAAATTGCATGTCGCTTTTATATTAATTACAAAAAACCATTTGTAAACTTAAAAATAAACTTTTGCAATCATAATAAAAATTAGTTAAAATAACAAAAACTGTATTCAAATTATTCAAAAATTTAATCATGATTTTAAACCACAACTCATATATACACAGACAAACAAGCAAACAAAAGCTTTAATTTTTCTTTCAAAAAAAAACTTTGTGTTCGTTTATGTACTCGCAAATTTTCTTTTATTTTCGTTTACATTTGTAATTCTTATCGTTAATTTATGGTATAATACCCACTTTTCTTATACATAAAAAATTTATTTAAATAAATAAATAAAAATTTCGGTAATCAGATGCTTTTGTATTCTTTTATTCAATATGAATATAATGTTAAAATTTAATAAGATAAATTACAAATAAATTTCAAGAGATATAAATATATTATATAGCATAATTCAGGATAAGGATAGAATAAAAGATAGATTTTACTTGTTGATCGGTTTTAATGGGTTTTGCATAACCGTGTTATCTAAAAATAAATTAAAGAGTTGAGAATCTTAAAAATGATTATATAAGTAGACAGAATTTTCATTAGAAAAAAACGTTGAAGTAGTTTTTCGCAGATATAGTATCACAGATATTGTAAATAAACCAGAAAATTAAAAAAATCTCTATGCTATGTGCTTTGTATTTTGGTTTATTTTTATTTTCATGGAGAATTAATCCCTTGTGAAAATGTTTTTTCAACTAGTGTAAATTCATTTTCGATAAATAATAAATTACTGTAGCTATGATATTTTTATGTAATTTTATTAAAGTTTTTAAATCAAAGCAACCACGAAAAAATTGAATATTAATTTTGGATGTTATGTTTTCGATTTCTAATTTAATTGTTTATAATAAATATCGTTTATATGTTTACTCTAGAAGAAAAAATTTCATTTTTAGTATTTTATTGGGTGTGTAACGAAGCGTTGCCTCGTTGAAACTCAAAGAAGTGGCCTAGCAGGTCGGGTACCTAGCGAGATTTATTTATTGCCCCTGACCAGCGGCAGCCTATGGGAACGAGTAAGAATTCCTGCTACTCCAGCACAAATAAACAATATAGTACGCGAAAAAACATGATATATACGGAAATGAGAAAAAAGCAAGTGAAAGAATGAGACTCTGGCGACCCCCGCATGCAAAAGAACCACGATCACCACGTACTACCCCTTACTTCAGCAAACAATCACACACTATCGCACCTCACACACTCACACATACGCAAATACATTCATCCCCACATTCATACACACTTGAAACAATCCAATATCATTGAATAACGTTAAAAAAAATGTATATTACTTATTTTTGATGATTTATAAATCATATATAAATTCCATAAAATTTTTTCTTCATTTTCATTTTCAATAGTTATTTATGGTTATTTACGTCATCGTTATTTCGTAAAAATAACATTTTATTATTATATTTCAGTGATAAATTGTTTGTTTTAACTACAATATCATTTTGATTAACTTCAATTTGATGATGTAAATGGTTCACAACATGTATTCCACCATCTTTTACTTCATTTTCTTTCTTTACTACACTGTTACTTTCAATTTTATTATTTAAATCAATTTCAGTTAGCAATAAATTTATATCGTTATCTTCAGTATAATTTAGTTTTATTAAAATTTTTTTTAATTTATTTTTATCATAGGTTTGTACTTTAATTTTATGAAAAAAAATATTCTACGTTATTTTTTTAAACTATATGATTCATTATAATTATTATTAATATAAAAATAAATGTATAATAATTCAGTCAACTGAATCAGTTTCATTGAAGATAATTCATAATTTTTTGGTAATATAATTAAGATGTTATTATTTACAATAAATATATTTTGAATGTCGTTAAGTTAATTATTCCATAAACTTATTAATGATGTAGCTGAATCGAAAATTATTATAAAATTATCGGTAAAAGCTAGAACGAATGTGTCGTTATAAGAAAACAATTTTGAAAATCGCATTGTTTTTATATGAGAATTATTGTCGGAGGATTTTCTGAAATGATTTAAATTATTGGTATTATTGCAACTACTACTACAATTATTACAACCGCTACAATTATTTGCTATATTATTAATAGTTGTTGGAGAAGATGATGAAGTTTCAGTCTTATTTAAATTTATTTCATTTAATACTACTTTGGCTGGTTTTAGATTTAATAGAAGATTCTTTAATAGATGAGTTTGTAATACATTACCATCGATCAATTATTCACGCAAAGTCGACCATCTCAACATCGCTTATTTAAAATTTAATTAAATTATCATACCAGAATCTACAAATAACGGTAGGTCTTGGTTTAATGTGATGGAAATAATCGAATATAAACAGGTTTGACTTCTGAAATAAAACAAAATGAAGGTAGTCTTTATGACCTATGATAACCGTAAACAACGTTGATGCGTGTAAAGAAACTTATTTAATATAGCAGATTCGCCTCTGACTCATGCTCATACTTATCCACATTCATATATTCAGATACACACACTCATACACATACATACACAACCATACTCATTCATGCATATTGAAAATAAAAGCCAAAAATAACTCACCCCATGTGGTGGTGGACCCCACTCCTTCGATCCTGCTCTGCCTTAGCCGGTCATCGTTTTAAGAATTGTAGAACTTCAGAGAAACGTATATCATCGATGGATCACGATGATGGAACTTAAATATCCACAACTTTCAGCCAATCATATGTTTTCAATTCTAAGTACAATTAATTTAGTTCCGGCTTCAGCATCAACAGTAATAACAGCATTCATAAATATTACTATGATGATTAACAGTAATGATCATCCAACAACTATTTTACAATCGTAAAAACGCGTAGATTTATATTGAGTCTAATAATTCGTTTCTGATAACAACATCACTACTAGCAAAAAAGATGAGAGTTGATAATAAAAATAACCTTCACAGTATGGTTTCCATCACAGTGATAATACGTGTAAATTATGTCGAGGAAATTGATCTCGCATATTTATCATCATTCATAATAGTGATAACAGTATATTAATCTTCCTTTTAGCAAATTTAATGTTACGCTTAGCATGTATCTCTGGAATGGAGACTGTAACAATGACGATGTGGCTACTACAAAATGATGGATTTCCTTTTTGTTTCAGATAATAATAACACACAATTTTGCTCTAGATTTAGACACATATTATCTATTTAATTAATTTATTCACAACTAACAACAAATTAACTTGAATTTTGTTTACTCGAATATGCTTAATTTTAACACACATTAAAAATAAAATAAATAAGAAAAACAATAATCCATTCAATATCACAGCACTAATTATTGACCGCGACAAAAAGACGTCAAAAATAATCCAATCAGAATGGAAATGTGAGACCAAGAGTCACAATAGAATAATCAAAATAAGAGGACGAGGCTAGCTGTCAACTACTACTTATATGCGGCTAATAACGAATCGATAAGTTTCTTGTATTTTTGTTTTATCGTTAGTTATTATACCCATTAAGGAGTAGGACTGCTAGGTTGTAATAGAAATTGGAAAAGATTTTTAAAAAAAATGAAACATTGTTTACGAAACAATGGAACGGATTATATATGTAAATGGCGCGTTTACGGATTAATGATAATACACAACCGTTTTCTGACAATTTTATAGCGATTAACGATTATAAACTAAGCATAGGAAATTACACTGGAGAAATATCACACAACTATTTTTCTGATAATAAATTTTTGTAGCGGAAACGATAGTAAATGATGACCATGGATTGAGTATAAGACCATGTGTACAGGACAGAATGAAAAACGACTATGAAAATTTACGCGAATGCAAATTTGATGCGTATGAGAAAACAGTGCATGTCTAAATCAGGGATTTTATATAACTGCTTCATCGATCACCAGACTACGACATAACAGGTGATATATTTAATTTTCTGATCAAAAGTTTACAAATTTGCAAAGCTGCGAAAGAGTAAATTTAATAAACACGAACCCAATACAACGTTTTATCTTTCCAACATCTAATGTTCAAATGTACTGCCCAATGTTCAAATATTTTTACTTTTTAACTAAAGACGCGCAATCAAATTGATTGTAAGCTCATTTAATGTGTATTCATGTTTTGTTTTAGGTAGATTTTATAGAAAAATCTACCTTTCTTAAGTTTTATTTTTTAATGTGTCATAAAAACTATACGCTAAATAAATAATCTTTCCAACAGAGTAAAATGTACTAACTTAAATTAAATTATTTTTGAATTCTTACTAATGAATTTACAAGTTAAACGAAAAAAACAATGGATTTTGTTTTATGTTTTTTGTACCATTAATTCCAAACAATTAAGTAAGTTTTATTTAATTTCGATGCCTATTTAATTGTTTGGTATTTTGAAAATGAAATTATCTACAATGAAAGACATCAAAGTTCTAACTACTAATATTAATAAGAATTGAGAAAGCGAAAAACAATCATAAAAAAATAATTGTTTTCACAATAGAAATTCAATTCAATTTAATCATAGTAGCCTTTGCGTTTTTCAATATTCGAGAGAGGGATATACGGATTAGTTTGAATTTATTGTTTTCTGCATAGTAAGAGCCAAAATGTTTTTGTTGATTTCTTTATAAAATAAAATCAAATAATTTATAAAATAAAATCAAAAAAATTTATTTCTGAGTTCAATACAATCAAATAAATTACTTCGGTCTGAATGACCCAAGTATTACATTCATGAGCTAAAGTGAAATTCTTATTCTTGCCCCCACTTTTTTGTCATTTTTCGAAGTTTTAGGACCTACTGATTCTAAAAAAAGCAAAAAAAAATGTATGTCTGTCTGTCGGCCGGCGCTGGAGGGATTTCAAAAATTTTTTTTTTTCAAAAATAGGTACTCACAAGAGACAGGTCCGAAAGGACGCGTTGTTCGATAACTGTACCGGAAGTGTGTCAAAAAATCATTAAAAATAGCAAATTTTCATATTTTTGGCTTAAAAAAACGTTCATTTTAAGTGATTACGAGTAGGAACATTAAATTTGGAAAAACCTTGATGGTCGGGATTGGCATGTGAAATCAAAAACTAGATTATTGCATTATAAGTTCGTCCAAAAAATGTTGTCAAGTGTGTCAAAAGAAAGATTTTTATTTATTTTTTACCCAATTTTTTGGAAAAAAATAAAATTGTTTGTTTGAAATGAAATTTTATTATTATTATTGAGAATTATGGCATTATAGGTTTGTCAAAAAATAATGTCAAGTGTGTCAAAAAATGATTTCATTTATTTTTTAGCCAATTTTTTGGAAAAAAAATGGAGCTGTTAAAATGAAATTGGACCTGGAAATTTTTGCATTTGTTATAGTTTTTGAAATATTTTTGGAATTTGGAAAAAGTTTGTATTTTTGATTTTGTAATAATTTTTGCAATATTTTTAGAATTTCGGCAATAGTTTTAATTTTTGATTTTGTAATAATTTTTGCAATATTTTTAGAATTCTGGAAAAAGTTTGAATTTGTAAGAATTTTTGAAATATTTTTGGGATTTAGAAAAAATTTAAATATTTGATTTTATTCTAGTTTTTGGAATATTTTTGGAATTTTGAAAAAGTTTGATTTTATTTAATTTAACAATATTTTTGGAATTTTGATTATAATTTTCCGGCAACGTATTGATGTTTCGTGGTAGTTTTGTAATAAATTTTTAAACAGAGATAAAAAATACTTGCAGTTTAACAAAGAGTTATGTTTGATGTACATCGATGCCCAAAACTAAAAACCATGTCCTCATAAAAGTTTTTTGCCGAAAACTATATACAAATCCTTAACCCAGACCGAAGTCTTGATATCTCAGAGCTGTGAGATTTCAGCCCCTCCATATTTATTTTATTGTGTTCTGCAGCATTCACGCAACAGAATAAAATTAAAACAGTTAATTTAATTCTATTGAGACCAATAACGCACACAATTGTGGTAAAAAACAAAAATAATCCTATATTTAAATATCGGAAAAAATTTATTTGATTGTATTGAACTCTGAAATAAATTTTTTGGATTGTATTTTATAAATAAAAAATCAAACATAATATTTTCGCTCTGACTCTACACAAAACAATAAATTCAAATTAATGCGCATCCCCGTCTCTTGAAAATTGCAAAACGCAAAGGCTAATATGATTAAATTGAATTGAATTTCTATTGTAAAAAAAAATAGTATTTTTTATGATTGCTTTTTGGTTTCTCAATTCTCATTAGTATAAATAGTTAGAACTTTAATATCTTTCATTGAAGGTCATTTCAGTTTCAAAATATCAAACAATTAAATAGGTATTTAAATAGCAAAAAATTTATTTATTTGTTTAGAATTGATGGTACAACAAAATAAAATAAAATTTGTTGTTTTTTTTTTCATTTTACCTATTTTAACATGAATTTTGCTCACACAACAATTATATTAAAAACAATTATTTTAAATTAATACATGTTACTTACTAGTTAATACATGTTACTCTGACGGAAGCATAAAACGTGGCATTATTACTTCGAATTAGGTGCCAGAATGAAATTTTTGAAATAATGGCGTAAATTAGTGATATAAGAAGAGCTGTAAACCCTTTTGTTACACATCAAAATGCGTTCTTTTCTTTTTTTGGTTTCCAGAAACTTTATTTCGTTCACTCCTGTTTAAATTACATACAGTATGTAAGTGTGAGCAAAATATAACCTGCACTTTCATCCATCTAACATGAAGTATTTCAAGCAAGCTCCGCAATAGAATTTAAAAATATATAGTGGTCCGTAGCATGAAATCAGTTGAAAAACACTGACCAGGAGGATTTTAAAATTCAAAAATAATACACAGAATAATTTTATTGAATAACAGTTTAACATTTATTTTTTTAAATTCAAATGTTCACTTTTAAAAATTAACTTATATTTAATTTTTCATTTTACAACTTACATTCCAGTTACAATTAATTTTATCGTTGTTAACATTATCGCTTACGTAATAAACTATCTTTTCATTGTGCGAATAATTTGTTTAAATAGCATTTTTTTTCTTTTTAAAAGAGTCAATTGCATTTTAAAATTCTTTTAATCGGCAACTTCTTTATGACAAAATATTAATAATTTTTGGTTGTATTTTCCATTTTTAATAGAATTACTTTAATAACAGATGTTTGATTACGATGACTTGAATTATTTTAGTTTTTTTATAATGACTTTGGACATTTGTTATAGGGTAAATTGAGGCCAAACACAATCCTACTTTGTATTCTGTTGGTATTGTAGCAATACAAGACGATTGCTGGTGACGTTCAAAGACGATTGATTTAATTTTGATTAAACTGCCTTCGTAATTACTAAGTTTAAAATTTTTTAAAATAAATAGTTTATATTTTATCTACCAAACAAAACCAATTTTATTGTTTAGTAATTTGTGGTGTTCGAACATAGAATGTGTCCAAACACATGTTAAGAAAGATTACTTTTCGAAATCTTGTATAAAATGTTTCCTAAAACTGTTGTTCTCATTTGAACATCTTTGCATAAAAACGAGTACCAGATTCTGATGTTATAAAACAGATCGGTCTTTTCAAAACCTAAAATTAAACAAAACGTGATTACTTGTCGAAAAATCAAAGAGACTGACGGAAAACCTGTCTTCAATGATAATTAATTTAATGAGAAAAAAGCTCATTTATCTTTTTATTTGAAAAACAAGTCTGACATTCAAAATTAGTTGTTTTCTTTCTTTATTAGACTTAGGCATATCCACCTTTTTATTTTCATTAAACATTAATTCTTTTCCATACACCTAAATGATTTATTGCTTACAAAATTTATTTAAACAGGCAACTACAACACGAACAGAATTTTTCACCACAGATTTAAATTTTTGTATGAAATTAATATATTTCAATGTATTTCAGGGTGAGATCACTATATACAACAATGTTCAAGCGTATGACTGTTTACCTTGTGCTGAAGGTTGTGATCAATGTTTAGATGCTTCGCCATGTGTTGCCGCCTTAAATTGGCCAATGCGAACAAGCATTTTAGTTCTAGCATGTGCCATAATTGGATTACTTCCGCCAGCCGTTTTATTCACCTTCAAATACCAGCGTGTCAAGGTATGAAAAATCTCATTCAAATTGATTACATTTAATGATAAATATGATTTAAATTTTCTACAAGAAAAGATTGATAGACGTTTATATAAGTTTAATGATAACAAGTGGAAAATTGAATTTTCTTTTTGGTATTTTCAATGTTAGTATTTGTTTTTGCTTTTTTTTCATATGTTATGCTGGTTTTTGGAGGCCGAAAATAAATTTTTTCTATTTTGCGTTTAAAATAAAGTCATTTCGATACCCAAATGCGTATCGAAATGGCCTTCATTAAGATACGCAAAGTTTTGTTTTTCAAAGTTGGTCACATTGGTCATACAAACGTCAGTGAAAGTTAAAACGAATAATTATATAAATAAAATTATTCTTATAATTAATCTTATTATTAACAAATAATCTAAATTAGTGTTTAATATTTTAATTAATTAAAATAATTAGTAATTATAACAAAATATCAAATTGACTATATTTTAATAAAATACACATTTTATGAAAGCAAGTTTTGCAACAAAAAAATATATAGAAATATGATGAAACGCAGAGCTTACTATTTTGAATTGAAATTTTTAGAAATTTTCTTTAAAACATTAAAACATAAAAAATATTTTTTAAAATTTCAAGACAACAAATGCAAAATAGAAAAAATAGTATAAAAAACTCGTTTCATAAGACGTTTTATCGCACTTATCCTTTAGAAAACTCCCCGCTGCGCGGGTCGTTTTCTAAACAGATTGCGTGCGATAAAATCGTCGATTATGAAACTAGTTTCTTAATATACTATTTTCCCACAGTATAATGAATTTTTTAACAAAAACGAACTTGGAAAATTTAATGAAATTCTTTGTTATGATATGCTAAATGAATTGTAATGAATATAACAAATGTTGCTTTCCGTCCTTTTGTACTTTTGGTCCAATTTTATTGTTTGTTTTAAATTCATGGAATTTTAAATAGATGAAAAATGGTTTATCGATCTTTCTGTAAATTTTGTGCTAATGTTTCATCTAGCCTTACGCTTATTTAAAATTATTTTTTGGAAATTTATTTGAATATTTGAAGAAAATTATAAGTACCAAGAAGAGAACAAAATCATCATCGAATATTGCCATAATAATATTTATTTTATTTCATTTCACAATAACAATATTTTCATTGTATAACATAAAAGAAAAATTTGTTTATAAATTAAAAATGAGGAATATGAAAGGTATATATATAAAACAATAACGAATTCTTGTTTGCATAAATAATAAATTTAATTTTTCGTGCAATTACGAAATAATTCTATTATTTTTTATATAAAGATTTTAATCAAATAACATCAAATTAGATGGAAAACATTGTGTTCAATTTTTTTAATACTTGTTAGACAAAAAAGTTTAACTGAAAAATAATATTAGTTTTATTTAAAGCAAAAAAATTAAAAAAACTTAAGAAATTGAAAACCAAAATCTGAATGTCTTTTAACATTTTAATGAATAACACTTTTGATCTGGATGCGAATCGATCCTGGATCCAGCATGTATAAATCCAAGTAATTAGTCTTAGATGTCTTACTTAGATGTCCTAGGAAATCAATTATATGCATCAGCAATAATTCCGCAAACAATTTCCACCAAAAATTTTAATACTACTAACAATAAAATCAAAAGTAACCAATACTAATATAATTAACTATAGAAACGAAAATCACTAGGAAAACAACCCCAGTCAGTACTTAATTGGGCAAATAAAGAAAAGACCAAAAATTGATTCAGTCATTAGCAAGAAATTGTAAATCCCAAACAGTTATTTTAATTGTTCAGTCTTCAAAGAACTATAAACATTAATGTAAGGCTTATGAGCTAATGGTAGTTTAATCTCTTTGGTTTTTTTTCAGAACGGTTAATTTATTGAGATATAATAATGATTTTCTGTTTTCAAAAGATTACGTATAAATTGATATTTGTTTTTTTGGGAAGAATTTGAAACACTTGTAAAGAACATTGTAATAAGAATGGAATATGAGTTCTTTCATTGTAAGCTACACCGTATTTCGTTTTAAAACTCGTTTGCACCTATTGCCTCATACGTTGAAAATTTTTCTTAATTATCTGGTTCTATGTTCTATCAATTTCACCTCTATCTGATACTTGGTTCCCATTGATGTTCTATTGATTGCAGCCGTTTCGCTTTCACACCATTGAACGTAGTTGGTATGTCTAAAATACCAGGCTCACCAATTTCTTTGTACTTTGAGAGCGTTATTAAATTGCTATCACTTCCGCTGTCTATCATGGCGTATACATGGCCCTTTGTGACCCTGGATAGATATTGCCTTCACTTAAGACACACTGGATTCGTTGACAGCTGCACACGTTGCACCGTTACTTTTCGTGTTTTCGCTGGTACACTGAGGAACCATATGTCCAAAATCGTTACATTTGTAACATTGGGGACATTAACCCTTGTTGGTACATTCTCCACTGCGATCCATAGCATTTGATCTTTGCAAACACCGTTGACAAATTTTTATCGGCAGGCCTCTCTTTTCTTTACTGCCTATGTTGTTGTTGTTGTTTTTGTGATTTAGTCTTCAAACGAATCTTGTCGTATATTTGCAATTTTTCTTTAAACGGTGTCATTGTTTCAGCACCTTACAATACAGCTTTATTTGTTTTGTCAATCCCAGCAATAACGTTTTTGAATATAGCCTTATATTCCATTTCAATGGAGGAAAAATTCACTAAATCTTTCATTGAAGTGATTCATCTGTTTTTTTCTACGCTCACTTATCTTTTTGTAAACCAAAGTATTATAGTGCTGATCTGAAAACTCGTATTTGAGACACTTTGACAATTTTGTCCAAGTTGATTCCTCCTCATTTATGGTTTCACATGTTATAGTTTCGATAAAGTACTTCTAATAGTTCTTTTTAAGCAAACTTTAGAAGTCTTATAGAAGTTATTACAAAATGTGACAAAAATATTGCGAACTTTTTTAAATTTTTACACTTTTTTAACGTTATCGTTGTTATTGCTATTCTATTATATAGTGTTTAAATTTAAGTTTTTGTTTACGGTCGCATCAAGTTTCGAAATCTGGTAAATTACCCAGTGGTAGTAATTTACCCACAACGATAATGGTAATTTGTTTTTATAAAAGTTCGAGTTATTTGATTAAAGCAACAAAATTTTTAACTGCATACATATTCCCATCCACACATCCACATACCCACACTCTCACACCCACGCACATTATCATACATATATACAGGGTGTCCCACGAAAGTTGTCCCACCGGTTAACTAAGGATACATTGAAATAGCGCTAACAACTTTTGTTCAAGCATTTTGCGAATAATTCTTTTGTTTCGCGGAAAACGGTTTGTTTTGTTTTTTTATTCCTTATCAAATTAAAATGCCTCTAAATTCAATAGCGAAGAAGTTAGGAGGTCGCGGTTTTTTTTATTTGATTCATAAGTTTGTGTATTAAAACGGGTGAACATTTGACAAAGATTACTTTGATACTTTTGACGCTATTCCTTTACAAAGTCAATTTTTAGTTAAAATTTTAAAAAAATAATACTTTGCTTTCCATTATTTCAAAAACGGTGATATACGTCACAATTTTTTTTTCAATGGAAATGTTCCTTGAAATGTCAACTTGAAAGTTACTTTGGTTAAAACCAGTATAATCCACTTCAGTTATCTCAAACCAGAAATATCTCTCAAGCTTTCCAAAGAAGAATGGAAATGTGTATTGCGAATGAGGGTGGACATATTGAAAATTATCTTCAATAAATAAAAATAACTTAATATTTTTTATTAATAATTTCTTTTGTGTTTTATTACGAGGTTATTTAAGTTAAAATTGATTGATTCAAGTTCAAAATAAAATTTTGAAGTTTTAATTTTAAGAGCTGTGTCAAGATGGTCTTGAATTTTTGGATTCAATAAACTTTGAACTCATGAATGTAATACTTAGGTCTTTCAAACCGAAGCAATTCTTACCCCCACTTTTTTGGCATTTCTCGACGTTTTAGGACCTACTGATTCTAAAAAAGCAAAAAAAAACGTATGTCTGTCTGTCGGCCGGCCAGCCGGCCGTCCGTCATTACCTACGCTGCAGGGAAAACCGCTAAAGAGATTTCAAAAATTTGTTTTTTTAAAAATAGGTATACTCAAGGGACAGGTCCGAAAGGACGCGTTGTTCGATAACTAAACCGGAAGTGTGTCAAAAAATCATTATGTGTGTCAAAAATAGCCAATTTTCATATTTCTGGCTTAAAAAACGTTCATTTTAGATTACGAGTAGGAACATTAAATTTGAAGAAATTTTGATGGTAGGGATTGGTATGTGAGATCAAAAACTAGATGTTGTTGCATTATAAGTTTGTCAAAAAAATGTTGTCAAGTGTGTCAAAAGAAAGATTTTTATTTATTTTTTTACCCAATTTTTTGGAAAAAATTAAAATTGTTTGTTTGAAATGAAATTTTATTATTATTATAGAGAATTATGGCATTATACGTTTGTCAAGTGTGTCAAAAGAAAGGTTTTTATTTATTTTTTACCCAATATTTTAGAGAAAAATAAAATAAATAGTTTGTATGACATGAAATTTTATTATTATTATAGGGAATTATGGCATTATAAGTTTGTCAAAAAATAATGTCAAGTGTGTCAAAAAATGATTTCATTTATTTTTTTAGCCAATTTTTTGGAAAAAAAAATGTAGCTGTTTTTATGACGTAAATGTAATTTAAAATGAAATTGGACATGGAAATTTTTGAATTTGTTATAGTTTTTGAAATATTTTTGGAATTTGGAAAAAGTTTGTATTTTTGATTTTGTAATAATTTTTGCAATATTTTTAGAATTTCGGAAAAAGTTTTAATTTTTGATTTTGTAACAATTTTTTGAACATTTTTAGAATTATAAAAAATTTTTAATTTTTGATTTTATTATAATTTTTGGAATTTTGAAAAAATTTTCAATTTTTGATTTTGTAATAATTTTTGAAATTTTTTTAGAATTTTGTAAAAGTTTGAATTTTTAAGAATTTTTTGATTATTATTGTAAATTTAGAAAAAGTATAAATATTTGATTTCATTCTAATTTTTGGAATTTTTTTGGCTTTGTGGAATATTTTTGTGGAATATATATATATATATATATATATATATATATATATATATATATATATATATATATATATATATATATATATATATATATATATATATATATATATATATATATATATATATATATATATATATATATATATATATATATATATATATATATATATATATATACATATATATATATATATATGTATATATATTTAGAATTTTGTAAAATTTGAACTTTTTGATTTAATTATAATTTTTGGAATTTTGAAAAAAGTTTTAATTTTTGATTTTGTAATAATCTTTGCAATATTTTTAGAATTTTGGAAAAGTTTAAATTTTTAAGAAATTTTGGAATATTATCGGAATTTAGAAAAAGTTTAAATATTTGATTTTATTCTAATTTTTGGAATATTTTTGGAATTTTGAAAAAAGTTTGATTTTATTTGATTTAGCAATATTTTTGGAATTTTGATTATAATTTTCCGGCAACGTATTGATGTTTCGTGTTAGTTTTGTAATAAATTTTTAAACAGAGATAAAAAATACTTGTACTTTAACAAAGAGTTATGTTTGATATACATCGCTGCCCAAAACTAAAAACTAAACTAAATTAAATGTCCTCATAAAAGTTTTTTGCTGAAAACTATATCAAAATCCTTAACCCAAACCGAAGTCTTGATATCTCAGAGCTGTGAGATTTCAGCCCCTCCATATTTTCAATTTAATTTAGTTTTTGCTTTGCTTTTGGAGTGGATAGATATATTATTTTAGATTTAATTTTTTTCAGGCTTAAAAAAATATGTGTTTTAAAGTTTTAGCTGTGTTTAAATTCATTTTTCATTTTCTTTTTTTCGGAAAATTAAAAATGAAATTCATGCATAGGGAAAGATTTAAAAATACTATTTTAAGTTCCCTTTCTTCTGCATCTTAACTTTTATTTTAGTCATAATTTTCTGTGGTTTTAAATATTTTCTATTGAGTACAAATTAAAGAAACAATTCATAAAATTGATTTGTTCTTTCTTTGCAAAACAAGATAAGCAGACTTGAAAACGAAAATAAACGAAATAAAATTTAGGGGATTTTTACACTAAATTTTATTTCGTTTATTTTCGTTTTCGGATTGATTGACAAATTGATTGTAGGTCTGTAGCCTGCTATAGAGAAATATTTCATAATAGCCGTGTTCGATTTGACTGAAACAACTGAATTATCTGAAAAGAATATATTAAGCATAATATGTAAAATGTATTTTTTTTACTACTTGCATGAGAAATTTCAATTATTTACTCAAAAACCCAAGACAAAAGTTATTTTTCTCAGCTAAGGTTACTAATAATTATTCCCCACACCTAATAATAAGTATTTTAGCACCTTAGTAAATAATGAAAATATAATTTTTGTTCGTTTGTTAACTGAGTTCATCTTTGAATTTTTTAGTTTCTTCCTAAAATAATAATAATATATTAAAAAAAAATAAGCGTTTTGATTTTATTTTAATAATAATAAAAAATGAATGAATGCAAAAATTTCTTTGCAACTACATATAGTTTAGTTTATTTGAAATTTTAATTCGTGTTAAAGTTAAACAGAATTCTGTTGAAATTTAGTTTAGTTGTGAGTTGTAGACTAAAAAAATTCTAAATTTGGCTCAACAATATTGAACAGATTTTCAATTCATGTCAAAAATAAATGAAAGCTATATTTTTTAATGCAAAGCATATGTGATTTTTATATAGTTTTAAGAAAATTCATTGAAAATAAATTTCTAACTAAGCAGCCCTGAATAATAAATATCCAATACACAATCCAATAATATGATACACAATGTTTTACCAAATCAAAATTTTTATTTATTCACCATTTGCTTATTAATTGACATTTTATTTTGTGAATAATTAAGAGTTTTAGTGCATTTTTTATATCAAGTAGTAAAAAAAATAGTATATAAACCTCGGTGAAGAAAATTTTCTCCATTTCGGTGCTTAATTCGCTCGAAACTTCGTTTCTCGCGAATTAATATCCACCTCAATGTAGAAAATTTACTTTATCACCTCGGTATATAATGTACTATTAGCTAGAACATAAAAAACGTATCGTTGTCATTGTTGATGTAGTGGGTTATGAGAAAGGTTCGGGGTTCAACGCGGACCCTATATTTATTTTTTATTGTTTTTGTCTATTTTTTTATAGTACATTAAAATTATTCCTTTTTATGCATAAAAACTCCACTTACGGCATTTAAATTTTTCGATAAAGTAGTGTTTTAAATTGCTATAATGCCTTTTAGCCGTTTCGTTCACATTTATATCATTTCGATATTAATAAGAAAATTAATTATTTATATGACAGATAGTGCTAAAACTCATATAATATTTGTTTTCTATCATCATTTTTGCATAGTTTCATTTTCTGTAAATAAAATAAGGAAAAACAAAAGCTGCTATTTCAGTATTTTCTTATTATTATTATTTCCAACCATTTGTGGTTTGGTTTCTTATAGAATTATAGTTAAGCTGCAGATGCACACAGAATAGATTAGAAGAGATTGGATAATGATGGATAGCACTTAGTAGTTGTATCAAAGCCGGATGAAAAGAGAAAGAGTGTATTGGCGTGTATGAAGAGGGGGGGGGGGTGTGGAGCTTGGGAGGGGGGGGGATCCCCCAGTCAAATTAATTTGTAGTGTGCTTTTTAAAATACTTTCAACAAAATTTATTATAACTATTCCAAGTATTTGTGACGTCATTCATATGAAAAATGTTTTTCCTTAATTAAAGCTCTAAACGACTTTTCCCAAAGTCGTGACCTCTCTAGATCGTTTTTTCGCACTGGAAAAGGGTAGTATGTCAATTTTCAGCAAAAATTATAGTGCCGTTTTCGAGAAAAAATTTAGACATAAACAATTATTGCTTGTTTAATAAGTAAGATACTATAAATTTTCCCACTATTTTATGTGTCGGATTATTATTTGAACATATTCTTTTTATTTAACAATTTATTTGATGAACTAATGTTCGATTTATATATAAATTATTTTTAACAAACAAAAAATCTAGAATTCTGGAGATCACCATTATGACGTATAAGCAATTTACTCATGGTTCTTATTACCATTATACTAGAAATTTTCCTACTATTTTATGTGTCGGAGTGTTAGATATATATTATTAACATATTATTATTAACATATTATTTTTAACAATTTATAGATGAAATAGTGTTCGATTTATATACAAATTATTTTAACAAACAAATAGGGATCTAATCTAGAATTCGATGGATCGCCATTGTTCTTTTTAGACAATTCACTAGTGGTTCAAATTAATATCAATATCCATACTATTTTATTCGGTGTTTGGTTGGTTTAATACTTTACATCCTTACTCTTGCATATTCGACATATCGGATCTATATTTTCACAACATGAAAAAAACCCACAAACCAAAATAATTACACAGAATAAATTAAAAAAAATGCTAACACACAATATGATGACTGATACTTCACCAGTAGACGTCAATCCAATCAAAATAAGACAGAAAAATAGACTAAGCGAACCTCTAGCGTTGAGCTTGGGTATTTATAATCAAAATAAAGGTGGAAGGGAAAATTAATAACAAAATGTTGGATGAATTAATTATTCAAATATTAAACCAAACGAAATTTTAATGCCACAGTGGTGGTTTAATTTATCGCATCAGAGCTTAGTAAAACGCACCCAACGACCCATCTCAAAAGGTGGGTTGAAGTGAGTTTTGATAAGTTTAGCGCCATTTTTAAAATTTAAAGATGGCGAAAACAAAAGCAAATTTGTATAACTCTCTTTTTACTCAAAATAATTTTCATACAAACTTGGATCTCATGAGTAAAAGTTCTTTTATTGTGCAGGCACCATAATTATTAAAGTTTATTGTTAAGATTTACAAATTGTAGCCAAACCTCTAGCTTCTACTTTATTTGTTCAAACTCGAAATTTGAATTTTTTACGTCAATGCCTAAAGGCTAAAACGATCACATAATTCATTCCACTTGAGTTTAAAATTGTAACGCTCACAAGCAAGTGGAAAGAAAAAAACAGTGGTCGTGAGCATGATCGTCTTTAGTGCTTAGTGGAACGCACCCAACGTATTTAACGATGCTGGTCAACCACAGGTTAACCTACTTATATCCGCCTATATATCCACCTACATGTAAAGTCATACGATACTCATTTCCAAAAATTTTAAGATCATGGCGATTGTAAAAGGCAAATTTTTATCGGCAGTCCTCATTTTTCAACTCAAACAAATTGATTTGAACAATGTAATATTAAAGTAGAGACGTGCTTTAGCCTTTATAATAGGAAAAATCTATTATCTAGAAGCTCTTTAAAGTTCTTGAATTCTTTAATCAAAATTTGTAAAAATTCACTCTGTTACGTATTGCAGTAACGTACTAACGTACTATTCGTACTATGTATTCCTATAGTAGATGATGAAATTAATATCATCAAATTTTATAGAATATAAAAAAATAAAAAAGAATGTAATACAAGAAAATAAAATAAGTTTTCATTAAAATCAGTAAAATTGTTGTTGGATTGAAAAACACAATCGTAAAAGTTAACTATCATCGATTGATTTTATTTTTAAATGAAATGTAAACATTAAAAATTTACTATGAATATTCAAAGTTGCATCGAAATGTATTTTCAAAATGTGCTGACATAAAAATTCAACATTTTTTTAAATTTTAACCATCACCATTTTTTTATGTTTAATTTGAAAGTGTTTACTGTGGTTCAGCTGGTGATAAAATTTGAATTGAAAACATATAAAAAAAAATGATCGTAATGTTATGCTGGAACATGCACATTGTATAACTAATACCCCTTTAAAAGTCTTGACGAAAAACATGATATATATTTAATCTTTGATTCTACAATAATTCGGAGTTGGTAAGTAGAATAACTGAATGGTTACGCAAATGATTTTGACTTAAGTGATATTTTTTTCACTAAAATATGTTGTAGAAATTACAAAATGTGTCAAATAAGAACCTGCAAAAATGTGTCACATAAGATAAGACACATCAGAACCCTTTGAGTCCAAGCCTCTACAACAACATGTGTTCTAAGGTGTTGATGGACACAAATTTTTTTTTGTTGTTTTTAATTTCGGTTCTGAATGCAATAAATCCTCGAAAAACAATAAATCCTATCATATAAAATATGACATAGGCCAATATTTCATGATAGGATAGAGGAAATAAAATAAGCAAAAAGCAAATTTATTTTAAAAATTTGCAGGAACATAACTAAAATGCGATTGCCAATAATCGATCTAGTGACATATTCCTTAATCATGTGACGCACTGTCTTGTTTTTCGAGGCTCGTTTCTTCGAGGAGCAACCAGAAGCGTGCCATCATCAAGCAACCTAGCACAGCTAAGACTGAATACAATTCATCCCAAGCACCCCTAAGATATCATCTTGACTAGTAATATCACACTGCTATTGCCAGTAGAGTTTCACTGTTCAGTTAACCGCAACGAAAAACCGCATGTTTTAAAACTAAAAATCCGTTGGCCTTTTTAAGCATAAGTTTACATATGTGAACAGCTTTTTCTCCTAACCCGTTTGACCGCGGATAGTTTGGACTTGAATTTACTATACTGAAATTCCAGGCTTCGCTAAAAACTTTAAGTTCGTAAGATGTAAATGGCACATTGTCAGCTATGATTTTCGATGGGATACCATCGGCTTAAAAATTTATTTTAGGGCATTAATTACCGATATTGACTGTTTAGATGGCAAAAGTTAAAGCTCGATCCATTTCGATAAATAATTTCGATAACTATGTAGCTTTAATTTCCAAAGTTCAATAGATCACATCCGATTGATTCAAATGGAAAATGAGCAATCTTATGTGGAAATAATGGTTCTTTGACATTATTGGATTGAAATTTTTCACACACTTAACATCTTGCCACAGCGTTTTCAATATCTTGATTCATGGATGGCCAATAAAACAAGGAACGTGCTTGATTTTTGATTTTAGTCATACCCATGTGTGACTCTTGAAAAGATTTTAGAATATCTACTCTTAGGTTTATTGGTATTATCACCTTATCTTGGTAAAATATTAACTCATCGTTCACATATATATCTGATTTTTATCGTAATGAAATTTCAAATAATCGGGGACTTTGCTTCTTATATTAGGCCATCCATTAAAACAAAAATATCTAAGTTTTTCTAAAATAAAATCCTCGTTAGTTTTTCCTTTAATCTCGATTACTTTGCGTGGTGAAATATTAATTGTATGTATTACGTCGTTTAACGAATTATATTCGTTTTCGGTTTTATCAAAATGGATACAGGATCTCGAAAATGCGTCAGCTATATGCATAAAGCGTCCAGGTATGTGTTTTATATCTATATCGTACCGCAATAATTTTAATTTAATTCTCTGTAAACTCGGCGAACCAATTTTACGTCTTCCATAAAGAAAATGGTGAAATTTTTTGTAAGCAAAAAGGATTGCTAAGTATTTCTTCTCTATAGGTGCATAATTCTTCTCTGTCTCACTCAAAGATTTTGATGCATAGCATATGAGTTTTCCTTCTCGCAACAAACAACAACCCAAACCAATATTTGAGGCATCACACTGTATTACGATCTCCTTATTAGCATCATAATTTTCAAGGACAGGTGCCTCAACCAACATTCGGTCTATTTCAGTAACTGCGTGAGTATGCTGTGGTAACCAGACAAACTCATTATTAAATTTCAGAAGTTCGCTCAACGGGGCAGTTTTGTCGGCCAAATTTGGTATAAAATCCTTTACATAGTTCACCATACCTAAATAACGTTGTAAAGATTTTTTATCACTGGGTATGTCGTAGTGTTTTATTGCGCTAATTTTATTTGGATGACGAGAAATACTTTCAAACGAAAAAATATGACCTAAATATTCTACTCTGTCGACAGCAAATTGGACTTTTTGTGGATTTAATTTTATCCCTACATTTCAGCCTTTTGTACTGCCCTTAATAAATTTTCGTCATGTTCGGCTCTTGTTCTACCATATATTAACAAGTCATCTATAAATACAACTACCCCTGGTAAGTTTTCAAACGTTTTTGAATTAAATCTTTGGGAAACTTCCGCTGCCACGTATGTACCGAATGGAAGCCTCAAAAATTTGTAACAACCAAATGGTGTTGAAAAGGTACAAATCTTACTTGAATAATCATCAAGCTCAATATTGCCAAAATCCATCTTTTATATCTAACACCGTGAAATATTTTTGCCCATAAAGTTTTGATTTAATGTCGCTGAGAGTAGGGATTTGAGAAAAAATCCGGAAGTAAACATTTGTTTATTTCTTGTGGGCCAAGACAGATTCTTATCTTTTTATTATACTTCTCTACTATGACAAGTTTATTAACCCAGTCAGTTGGGGTTTCAACTTTTTCGATTATGTTTGCTAAGCACATTCCACTAATGAAATTCGGTTTGGAGATTTAGCTACGAGCACAGCATTTTCTTTTAATTTAAAGCTATATTTTTAGGGAAATTTTCCAATACCACTGAATAAATCACTATTATCTTCCACAAATTTCGCTCCATTTAATTCTAAAGCAAACACTTTACGCTTAATCAAACCAAAATTTAAACATGAAGTCCCAAAATCGGTTTTGATTTAGTGTTTACGATTAAAAATTTTTCCAAGTAATACTTTTTTTCTAAATTCAACCAACAATTCTACTTGCCAGTTTTGATTTTAAATTTCCCATACGCATCCAGATTTGAATTATTTGGCATTATTTGTTTAGTGTTAAATGCCTTCATTTGCTTAAAAATATTTAACGGTATTATATTTACGTCAGCACCCGAATCCAATTTAAAATCAATATTATGACCTTCAGTAATTAAAGTCGCATGCCAACCATTACATTTTATCTCATCTGCTCGCTTTGTACAAAAAAAAATGCTAATTAAATTTCCAGTAAATCAACATTTCTATTTTTATTAGAATATACTCAAACATGCTTTCAAACTTTGGTTTAACATACGAACTGCGGTCTGTGAATCTGTGAATTTTATTATTAACCAATCAGATAAAAGATTTTTATATTCACCACAAAATTAGTTAATAACATTATTTAGAGTACCCAGTTCGCATGTTAAAACCCAGCTTCATGTTCATTATAACGTATTATAGCATATCCACATACATATAATTTAAATTGAATTCCGTTGCAAAGGAAAATGACTTAAATTTTATATTCCATTTATTCACTTACAATCATCAGACAACGACAGTTATGAACATGAAAAATGTGAAATTCTGCAAAAATATAAAAACATGTTTTTTCCTCTTCAAAACCACTTGAAATTATACTTCCCTTCTTTTGTATCCATCATAATATCTGCATAAGCTTTTTATTTAATTCAAAAAACTGAAACTGAATTTCATTGTTTGTATTTGTATCATTCTTTTTCCATAATTCCACAAGCTATTATTTTTAGATAAAATGTAAAGGTGAGTTGAGAGATAGCTAGACGAACAATTTTATGCTTTGAGCATTCCAGTAAACTTTTTTATTTCTTTTATACGCTTTATACACTTCAGAATTTAGGAGAGTTATTTATTAACTATTATTATTATTTCAAATTTAACACATTTTACCCCATGTCTATTAAACCTCGTGTAAATTATTGTTACATGAGGATAAAATTAGGAAAACGATAAAAAATGTATAATGCAAACTCCATATCAAACCATCTGCTGATTAAAAGTTTTGATGATGAAGATTATAAGAGTTAATTTGTCTTTAACATAGATGAATATATTTGGAAATCATTTTCTTTCAAAACACATCACGAAGGCATACTATTGCTATCTCCTTCTACATCAAAGTGACGTTCTTTATCGGTTTCTACTTTCTTTGACAAACTGAATCGTACTTTTAAAAAACAGCTATCTTTTTAACGATAAAGATCTATTCCAGCTATGTATACACAAACTATATTTGCTTCATTTACTTCTAATTATCAAAGATAAACTTTTTATTTAAATCCTGAAAACTTGTTCAACTTATCATCTTCAGAACAGTGTTTTCATAACTTAAATTTCTAATTAATTACATAAACTTTTTTCTAAAACGATGAAACTAAATTTTCGTAAATTATTCTTAATGGCCATAAGTTTCAAAAGCTTGTATTTAAATTTTTCACATTTTTGCTTTGTTTTCTCTTCAAATTTCAAGTTTAAGTGTTTCAAATTACTTCATTGTTCTGAGTTCTTGATAAAAAAAATGTAGTTTATTCAAGTTTTCTTTCATAATTGGAACATAAATAGAAAAATCTATTTTATAAACAAAATGTTTTATAAATTATTATTCTTAATAGTTTGAATAAGCTTTTTCTATTGCTGAAAGAAAAAGTTTTTTATTTATGTATGTATAGTAAAATACGAGATATTACAAAGACGTTGCAACAAGTAGCAGTGACATTAAAAACTAAGAACTTATTAAAAGAGATCATGTGTAGTATGGCTTTAAGTATAAATTTATTAAAAGAAAATTAATTACTTTAACTTTAATCCAATGAGCATTATTTTTATGGTACATGAAAATCGTTTTAATGTCGTAAATAAATGCGTACATTAAACATATATTTAAAGGTCCTTTACAGTTTACATGTAATCAAACCAATTAGTTGGAATAAAACTGTAAAAAATATTTCTGTAGACATAATTGATAAAAAATATATTGAGTACGTGATATAGCCGTTATCACAAAATTAACACTGCAGAGAAGCATATACATAGTCATATGTATATTGTATATACAATTCAATTGCATTGAATATTAAAAATAATCAACTTACAAACATTCAAAACGGTGACAATAAAAACCAACTCCGAAAATATATTTGTTCAGTAAAAAAAAAGTTAAACTTTTAGGTGAAAACAAATTATTTGTAAAATTTATTTTATTACGACTTTTGCATGTTGCAATTTATCATACAATTGAAATTTTTTAAAAATCAGTTCTCTTGAAATATTAAATAATGATTTGTTGAGTTTCCACATTTAAACTAAATCGATGACAAGATTTTTAACACATGTAGTTTCAAGAATGCGACCGATATCAGCCAAGGTTCTTAATTTTTTTATCCATAAATTCACATAAAAGAAAGCTAAACAGCATGGATTCCAACGAAATTAAATTTTTAAAGTGGCTAAAATATAATAATTTAAGAAACGAACGTGTTTAAAAGCATCAGCATATTTGAAGATGTGAGATTTACGTTTTATATTATTTGAACGACAAAGATTTAAGCCAGTCAAATGGCTGCATTTATTATATTAACAAATTGGATTCAAATACATGGCACCCCCTATTAACCATACATGATCCGCAAATTCTTCATATATGTCTCCACATGGACGGATCAGTTTTTATTGATTTGTGTTATTTCAATGGTTAACAGTACTTGGCTATTGTTATTGGGCCAATACTAGAACCAATCATTGGCCTATCTATGGCTTACAGAAATTAGCCAGTACATTGTTACCTTTGAATGGCCAAGCACTGGCCCATGAATAGTAAATATTACTTGGCTATTGTTATTGGGCCAGTACTGTAGCCATGAATTTGTCGATCTAAGTCATTTTTTTAAATTTCACTAAAGTATTATCCCTTTTAGAAATACATAGTTTGAAAAATTTTACATATAGTTTAGTTATCGCCTTGTCGGTTGAAAGACTATGGTAATATAGAAAAGGTTGGTATATGTTTAATTTATTTTCATTTCTATTTTATTTTAATTATTTTGTAAATAATTTATTTAAATTTATGTATAAAAAATATTATTTTATATTTTTTTTAATGGCGGAGTTTGCCATTACTCAGCTATTCTTGAAACTGAACCAGTTGTATGGGGAGTTTTGAATTTTTTCCGTCATTTTTATTTTATTTTAAATTAGTTTGTATTTAATTTATTTAAATTTACGTATGATAATAATGTATACTTTTTTTAACGGCCCAGTCATGGTTGCCAGTATTTGGCCCAAGAATGGCAACCATTTATTGTCCGAAGTTATCATCCAGTAAAATTATGTTAATGGCCCAGTCGTGGTTGCCAGTACTCGCCCATTGCTGCATTACTGGCTGCCAGTAATGGACCATTACTGGACCAGTTGTACAACCTTGTATGGGACACCAAAGCAGTATCATCTGCGAATGCAACAGATAATCCATGTAGATTCAGGGAAAAAAGAGAAGTTACATAAACTAAAAACAGGATAGGGCCCAAAACAGAGCCTTGAGGAACCCCAATACTTAAAACTTTCTTGTCACTGTAGGTCTTATCCCACTGAATAATCGTTGCACGTTCATATAAGAAAGTTGCGAAACCAATTGTTGCATACACCGCGAATGCCAATACTATCCATTTTCGCTAGCAATAACTCTATATCAACCATATCAAATGCCTTCATAATATCTATAAATAAACCTGCAACACACCTACCGTTATTTAAACCTTCGAAAATTGAATTGAGAAATTGCAACAAAGCATCTTCAGTATTTCTATGCTTCCCAAATCCGTACTGTGAGCTTGAAAAAAAAATGTATTTTCTCAAGAAAAGCAAGTAAACGTGTTTTAACGCATTTTTCCAATATTTTTGAAAATACTGAAAGCAAACTAATTCGTTGATAATTGTTTACACATTTTGGATCATCCTTTTTATGAAGATCAAGTATAATGGCAATCTTCAGACATTCGGGAAAAATACCATCAGCAAGACTTTTATTAAATAGAATTTCTGAAACACAAGAATTTCTGAAATGCTATGTATAATTTCTTTGGTATTTTTTGTATTAAATTTCTAGATATTACGATGTGTGAATTCATAGAATGAGAGAATATTTCGTCAACATCTAAGTCAACATTCTAATCAACATCCTAAGTCACGAGTGTAAAGTCATTATTGATTGTTGCTAATCAATGCGAAACTTAATATCTGACGTAAAGTCAATATGTTGTTATATTTTTGGTTAGGAAATATAGACAACATTAGGGGAATTTTTTAATTTCGGATTGGTTTTTGTGAACAATTAAGCTTAAGTACATATTGGAAATCAATTGAATTTTGCAATTCGAAATAACTTTTCATTTTCTCTAAAATTCCTTAAGAAAAAATGTTGTTGTGTTTCGTGTCAGGATTCGAACAACATTCATCAGAGACACATTGTTCAAATCCCGTGTGTCTTACACAACTTAGCCAAAGCGGCGATGACGAAACATATTTTAATTTTGATGTTCAGATAATTTCTAAATTGAAACTTCATCATTTTTCATATTTACTTAAGTTGAATTTTTCATCCATGATTACATATTGAAAATTGTATTTCTTTGGTATTTTTTGTATTAAATTTCTAGATATTACGATGTGTGAATTCATAATAATGTATAATATTTTTTACCATAACTATATTAAGCCCATCATACCCACATGAAAGTTTATTTTTCATCGAGCGCACAGCGTAACATATTTCATCATTAGTAACTGGGAAAACGAAAAGACTTTGCTCTGTTTGCTGATCTTATAACGTGAGTAAGGCGGTTTAGATTAGGTATAATTTTTTTTCTCAAGTCATTTGCAATTGAATGAAAACATGTACTGAATTCGTTAGCTATGTCTTGCGGAGAATCCAACACTTGAGAAGAACTATATGAACAAATTTTATTAATTTTATGCGATTTTGTTTTAGTCCCGATTATTTCATTGACTAATTCCCATTGAGATTTACCATCCCCTTTTCTTGCTTGAAATTTATGTTTGTAATATATAGTTTTGCTATGTTCGCATTCCTTTTTTAAATTTTTTAAATTACTCAACCTTCGCTTAAGATTCAAATTATTAGGATGCTTCTTAATTAAAATGCTTAGTTTGTTTTTTAGTTTAATCTTTTTTTTTTAGTGTTTGGTCAATCCAGGGTTTAATTAAATACTTTTTTTTACACGAACTACTACTAATGGTGGTACTTTGATCAATATTAGATCTTAAGATGCCCATAAAGTTATTGAAAGCAGCATTAATATTATTTTCATTAAAGACCGAATCCCAGTTTTCATTTATTAACAAACTGTTTAGCTTAGGGTAATCAATTATAGGCTTTGGTACAGACAAAATGATGTCATCATTTCGAATATTCAAATCGAGTTTCAATGATGTCCGTGATATTCAGATCAGTTGCATCCGATGAAAAGTTTAAATTTTCAAATTTAGGGCTAGTTTTAAAAAAATATGATCAATGCACGAGGTATGTGTTCCAGCTATTCTTGTAGGTTTAGTTAAAATGGACTGATATCCAAGTGCAGACAAAGTGAATAAGTAATTGCTAGTATTGTTATTGAGATTCAAAATATTTATGTTCATATCACCAATCAAAACAGTATTTAAGGTTTTATGACTATCAAGCAACGCATTTAACTCATTTACAAAAATATCTATATTAATAAATTGTAGTCTGTAAATACAAAAGATACACCACTCATCAACGCCGATTCTAAACACCACTTTAATAACATCACAACTAGTCAAATTAAGGTTTTCCACACAACAGTCAAGATTGTTCTTAACATAAGCAATTAAACCACCATCTCGATAACTATTATTACAGCCATCAAATAATTTATAATAAGGGATTTCATACCGATTTAATTCTTCGCTGTTTATCCATACTTCACTAAGAAAAATCATATAAGGAAGTTTATTGAATGTTGATAACTGTGCCATAAAAACATCGCAATTTATACTCTGAATATTTAAATGTATAATAAAAAATTTTGAGAAATCAGACAAATCATCATTTGCATTTGCAACAAATCCAAAATCTGAAAAATCAAAAGACAAATTACTTTTATTTGAGCCTTGAAAATTTATATCATTTATATTGAACATTAATTTAATTAGATTTTTTCTTTAATAGAAAGAATATTTTATAAATTTTCAAGGTCATGAAATGATTTTATCTATTTTAGTATAAAACAGTCTATTTAGTATAAAATAGTCTTCGTCTTCGGACTTCCTCATCATTATTTTGACATCACGGACCCAGATGAATTTGTATCCACATTTAATTTTGGCTTGTTTGGTTGCTTTTAAAAGTTTGCGTTGATGGTAGCTTAGGCTATCATTGATAAATATTTTTTCCTTGGAGCCCGAGAATCCACAATCGTTAGCTGTTATGTGTTTTTTTCATAATAACTCTTCATGATTTCATCCTTCTTATTCTTTGTGACAAATTTTACATAAAGAATCGCCATATGTTTTTCATGTTTACCTTCGTCCCTGACAGTAATAATATTTTTAAAACAAAAATCGATCGAAGTTTTATCAGGTGTTATATTGAATGCTGTAGACATCATCCGCTTTACAATTTCAAACATATCATCATTTTTTTTTATAGGTAAACCGCTCATTTCGATAGATGAATACAATTTATTTTGTTCCATAAAATTTACACCAACAAGTAAAATAGTATATTTTTGAACGATGCCGAAAACAACATATTTTGAAGCGAGAGGACAGTTTATCAGCCGAGGCGGTAGCCGAGGTTGGTAATTGTCGCGAGATTCAAAATATGATTTTCGGCGAGTAGAAAACTGTTCTTTTTCTACTACTTTTTTAAAAATTATTATTAATTATTAAGCATTTTCATTTAAAATTACATACAATTCAAGTTTTAAAACATATAAACATCCAAACAAAATCTTTAAATTTATATTTCTGCTATTAAAATATAGATGACTCAATATGAATAAATTATCCAATTTCTTTGTTATAAATAAAACCGTCTTTAGTTACAAGCTTGTTTGTCCTTTCGTACAAAAAAATCGTCAACTTTATACATATACATATATTTATTCTATTTACACTACAAAATTCTATAATTTTATTCTATTTGGTCTATAAAGTTCCTAAAATCATTAAATAACACATCTTTAAAGGTTTATTATTTTTTGCATTTCGCGTCTAGTAGGCTTATAATTAAAGACGGTTTTCTAATAAACAAAGTCAAGTTTAAAAATTTTATTATGATTTCTAAAATGAAAACAACAGTTTTGATTTAGTTTTTGTATGAGGATGACGTTACGTAAATTCCTGATATATTTTAAAACAACGTAAAATATTTTATCTAAATGAATATTTTTTTTCGTTTTTTTTAAATAAATAGGTGAAATCATTTTTTTTTAAATATCTTAACACCAACTGTTTGTTACCATACTATTTAAAAAGAATATGTGAATCTTATATAGTTAACTATTATATTATTTTTACATTTTTAATGTAAATTGTCCGTAAATAATTCTAAAATTAATTAACGTCATCTTCCCAAGAAAGACAAATTAACACTTACAAAATTATTTCATTCAATTAATTGATTCTCTTAACGGGTGTTCTAGAATGATTTATTCTAGTTAAGAAATTAGAAAATAGATGGCTTTTAAAAAATCACTTTCGTCACTAGGTACGAAAATAATTTGTATAGGTTTTTTTATCACTGGTGACGAAAACGAAATTTTCGATGTAATGAACAAACATCGAAAGTAGATTTTTTAAGTTAGGTAGTAGAAAAAGTTATTTTCTGATTTTAATTTTTTATTCTCGTTAGATAGAATATTTATTTTGTGCATTAATTCGTTGTTCATTTCTTGAATGCGATTTATGACGTCATCATTTTGATTTTTTATAAACTTTTTTAAATCCTCAAAGCTTTGGTTGTTGCAATTGAATAAACGGAACTTCACAGGCTGTGCAAGTAAAAGCAGATTTTGATTTTATAATCTGATCAATCTCAATATCAATTTTATTGGAACATATTGCATGTATCATGTGACTACATTTAGAGCAAAAAAGAGATTTTCCTTTCAAGTACAAAATTTTTTATTCGCCGCAAGCAAAATATTTAAACAAAATTGTTTGACAAAAATATGTTGAACAAGTAACATTTGACCAAACTATTTGTTATTTTTTTTCCAAACAAATCGTATAACTATGACAACAAATAACAAATATTGAAATTGGATGGTGAAATTTTTAATTGAAAGTTTGCTTTGAAAAACATTTCTTTTTTATAAAGTTTATACAAATACAATCAACAAATCCAACTGATTCTCTTGATTTTTTTGCCTTTCCCCATTTATTATGTTTATTATTTTCTTTAACATAAAATAAAATGGGTATTCTAGAATGGTTTATTCTTGTTTAGAAGTTATAAAACAGATTGTTTTCAAAAAATCGCTTTCGTCACTAGGGACGAAAGTAATTTGTATAGGCTTTTTATAGCTGGTGACGAAAAAGAAGTTTTCGATGCCATGAACAAACATCGAAAGTAGATTTTTTAAGTTGGGTAATAGAAAAAATTGTTATACCGTTTTTCATATACGCAAAATCATTTGTTTTTTCTATTGAGGCGCGTCTATAGATGTTTCACATCAAAAACAAAAGTCGACTTGTGTTTTGAAATATGAAGAGTCACAATAAATATGCATTGAGTTAGTTGGTTGCTTATATTTCCGATTTTCTGTTTGAATACAAATTCATAATTCCTATGTTTTTTTTTTTGATAATTCGATTTCCTTAAAAGAGTTCCTCACTGTCAAATGACAGAGAACTTACCGTATATTCGATGCCCAGTAAAGCTTCGCAAAATATTTAACACGTTCAAATATCATAACCAAATATAATACTGTTACGAGTACAGAAAAATCTAGACGATTACGGTCACTTCTAGGAAAATCAAATCAACAAAATAGTACAACAGATTAATGAAATGAATATTGTTGTTGTTGTACATATTCTTAGAATTAGGGTCTACTTAAAACAAATGATTTTATGAATCAAATCAACGTAACGTAAAATAATCGAGTATTCTAATATTTTCTCAAGGTTTCTAAAAAGTGACCTAGAAATTTCTAGAGATTAAGCAGAATGCATATAAGGAAATTGCCTCTTATAGTTTTTAATTAGTTTTATTTTAAACCTGCGATAGTGAAGTTAAAATTATAAAAGTGATCTTTAAATTAGTTTTTGTGTAAAGTTATAAGTGTAATAAAGTTATAAGTGTTATTGAGTAGAAATAATTTGTGTATTATTTTGAACGTGGTGTACTGGAAATTTCTACAATAAACCGTTGGAGTTTCTGAAGCTGTTGAAAGAATATCCTAGTTAGGAATATTGTTTGCTGTATTGTTTCCTGTTGTTGTGGAACAATTAAGAAGTTGTATACTTAATAAAACCTGGTGTGTTTCCTTGCTTACTAATCAGTGATCGAACTCAGAAGAGATTGGGAATTACGTTTATCGAATTGTGAGTTAGGCCAATTCGAAGGAAGGTTAGAAAAACGTAACAACACAAAATATCATATATACAAAACCATTCAAAGCATTTTATATACGTTTAACAAATGATTTACAAAAACCACAGTATTTAAGCTTTTTTTAATTATTTATGTTTATAAAATCAAAACATAATAATGCTCTTTTGTTCATCTTAAAAGTTATGACCATTTTTTTAAGTATGATTAAAAAAAACTATGTTAATAGTCTGCCATTACAGAAAACTAATTAATTCGTGTAATTTTTTATATCATATTATAACAAAACAAAAAGTTACACAAATTTTAAGTGGAAGAGAAAAAAGTATCCGTTATTATTTTTTTGTGCTTTATACTTAACTAAAGTTATATTTATAAGCTAAAATAAGCAAATTTACAAAGAAGAAAATAAAAGGAAAATGTAACAGAAAGCATTGTAAGACAAAGCAACGATGAATTTATTTCTTTATTTTTATTTTTTATTTCTTGAAAAATAAAATAAAACTTTTATATCTGCAAAAGTTTAGGTCTTATTCTCATCAGTAATAATACAAATGTATATTATAAGTAAAAGGATAAAGAAATAAAAAGGATAACATTTTAGTTTCTTGGAAATCTGTTACTTTAATATATTATTTTCTACAGAATACAGCATATGAAGAATTTATTATTATCTATGTCTTGACTTTATTGAAAACATTTATGAATAGCTTTTGTTTATTTCGTTGCTAGATGCTTGTATTACATGGAATATTAGTTGGATCCGTTACTTTCATATGAATTATATATGAACTTTTTAATTCTGTAAAATTATTTGTATTGATACAGTCAAAACCAAAACTTTCTGGCAATACAAAAAGCTATTATTAAGTTTTTTGACCTACCTAAGTCTATGAAAATCGATCGTATGATACGTAAAACGTTTTGAGTTAAAGTATTATGCCTATTGGCAAGAACAATATTGCATATTACTTCTAAAGGAAAATTACTTAACCGAATTTATTTAACTTCAGTCCGTTTTGTATAGATTCATACTCTAATAAAAACTTTTTGCCCTTTTTTAACTATTTTTTTCAAAGATATAGTATCCCGAGGGCTTTAATGAGAAACAAAATTATTTTGACTTGCTAATATCTTATTAAAGATTTTAAATATTTATAGAGTCAAATATCTATTAAAAGTATAATTTTATTTAAGATTCGATATTATTCGAATGAATTTATTTTGAAATTTAATAAAAGTTTATGCAAGAAATTGAAAAAGTTTTTTAATTTTAAATATAAATAGGACTAAGAGCAACCAATGATTTTTAGAAAGTTTTTCGTTGTTCTTTGTATTTGTTATAACACAACAAACTTTTTTATTATTTATATTGGAATGTTGTAGATCTCTGATTAAATTTCGATTAAAATGGGTTTGATCTTACAGCACTCTCAATCTTAGGGAGTATACATTGGTAATGCTACGCATTTGTTGCATTGAACTTAAGTTTATATCTTAATAGATTTTAATTGAGGTTGAGTGTCGCATGACATGATTGTGAAGATTTGCATAAAACAAATTATTAGCAAAGCCCATTTGTTGTGTTTTTACATATATTTTTTGAAATTTGTTATTTACATTTTTTTGCATATTTACATTTAATCTCAAGAAAAAATGTTATTTGTTACTAAATTGTAAACGTCATTTATTCGAACTGTCACTTGACGTTGAAAAGTTATTTTAACAGACTGGTAGTGTTAAATTGACAGCAGACCAGTTATGAATTTAACAAGTTAGTAGGGAAATTTGAAATTTGAAAAAGACAGTAGCGTTTTTAACATTTGAACATTTTTATTTCTTGGTTTTATACAAATTAAAATTAAAAGTACAAATAGAATTTCCGCTAATTTCGAACATTCCTGGAGCGGAAGTGAATTCGTTCGTCATTGGACAATTAATTGTAGAACCTCCCGAAGTAGAAGCCACATTTATCGATGTTTTTTCGATGTTTTTTCGCCATTTCAATTTTTTTATTGATAGAAGCATCCACATAACCTTCGGCAATTCCGCTACTTTTCCATCCTCCCGAACATTTTAGTGTCAAAATATCTCCACCGGCAGCCACAACCATCGTTGCTGCTGATCGGCGAAATGAGTGACCTGTGTATAATTCAGGTTCTTGTAGCCCTAAGTATGTTGCAATTCTTTATTCTTTTCGGTACACCGCCAATAGTGTGCTGCCCAACATTGAGGGAAATACATTTACCATTACGGTAGGTTTTTTTTTTATTAATTTGTTAGACATGTTTAGCACACTAAATATGAAATATTCATTATTTAGACTCTTTGAATATCCGAAGATACCATGTCAACTATAAAGGAAGGAGATGAGGAAAATGGAAGGAATGGGGATATAGGGATAACTATACAAATTTTTTTAAATGATGATGGACATTTCCTTTAAACGCCTGAGGGGAAAATTAATCGGGCAATACAGAGGAAGGCATTGAGTTCCATAATTTGGCCACTCTATTAAAATAGTCGTTCTGGAAGGACACAGTTCTACAACGAGGTATTTGTACAACAAATGGATGGGATAACTCGGCAGCTCTTGTTTGTCGATTATACTGCGCACACGATGGAAGGATATTTTGAATTTCCTTAGAGGAGAGTTCGTTAAAGTTATATTTATAGTAGATTGACAATTCAGCCACATTTCTTCTGTGCTGGAGTGAATCAAACTGGTCCGAAGTTCGGTATTACCAATCAACCGTATTGCTTTTCTCTGTACAGAGTCTAGACATTTTGTTGTTGACTGACAAGCACCTCCCCAAACATGACAGCAGTACTCCATACATGGACGAATAAAGGACTTGAAGATTAGCAAAATTTGCTCGGGATTGTAATACTTTTTACATCGACTCAAGAATCCTAATTTTTGCATTGCAGATTTAGCGAGGTTGAACACATGTTTATTCCATTTCAGGTTATTTTGAATATCCACTCCAAGAAGTCTAACTGATTCAACCTCACGCAATTCCTCGTGGTTTATCTTAATAGGGAAATTTTTATGTCGCACTATTCGTGAAAGACGGCAAAGTTTGGTTTTGGTTGGATTAAATGAAACAAGATTACGATCACCCCATTCCATTATACGCTCCAGATCTTTGTTGATGGAATCAATTAGCAGCTCTCTATCAGTGGTAACTGCAGTATGAGATCGAAATTTAGGAGATGCATGTGAAGCATGTAATGTGCTGTCATCAGCAAAACTATGGATTGGGTGCACTGTGGAAATAAGTAAGTCATTAATGTATAGAAGAAACAAGGTTGGTGAGAGTGCAGAACCTTGGGGAACCCCAGCATTGGTTGTGAAAATATTGGATGTGATACCATCTAAATTAACATGAAATTGGCGACCTGTAAGAAAACTATGAATCCATGAGACAATACGATGGTCTATGCCATAAGATTTTAATTTAGCTATAAGATTTTTATGCCACACTTTATCAAATACTTTAGAAATATAAAGTGAAATACTGAATGTTTCACGATGGTTATACAGAGATTTATTCCAGAGGTGGGATATGTAGGCTAACAGATCACCTGTTGCATGACGTCTACGAAAACCATACTGCTTATCATCAATAATTCGCGACATTTCCAAATAATCTATCAAATTGTAGTTAACATATTTTTCAAATATTTTAGCTAAAACCGACAGAATTGCAATTGGTCTATAATTGTTAGTGTCCATCTTAGTGCCTTTCTTTGATATGGGTTGATCGCTGGCCAGCTTCCAAGAATCGGGAAATATTCCGGTTTTATAAGATAAATAGAAAATTTTTGTTATAATTGGAGCTAGCTGCCTAGAAAAATTTTTAAGAATGAGGGGTGGCATACCGTCGGAGCCAGCAGATTTGTTGATATTGATAGAATGAAGCATTTTCCGTAAAATATTGCAACGAAAAATAATTGGTTTCATTTTCGTTACAACTGGGGGAATGAGTGTAGGAGAATGGGGGGGTTTGAGTTTTCTATGTTTGAGTTTTCTACGAAAATACGACCCAAAAGATCCACCTTCTCTTTCGAGTCGCTCACGGGAATGTCATTCAGAACTAAGGTTGGAATAGAGGATCGAGCAAAATTTCTCTTGACTGATTTAACTGCCTGAAAGAAACTACGTGAGCCAATGGGTGATCGGCGAATTTCTTTGCTTTCTTCTGGATAAACGCGTCTTTGTCCAAGTCTGTTTTGAATTTACTAATATTTCTAGCTTTCTTATAGGCGCTATGGGTTTCAGGTGTTTTATGAGCGTTATACGTCTTGAATGCTTTGCGTTTATTCCTCACTGCCTCATCAACATCCCGTGTGAACCAAGGCTCAGTTTTAGGAGTGATTAATCGATTTTGAATAAACCGCCGCATTCCTTATTTTATGATTTCAGAAATTCTTATTGCCGATGTGCTAGGATCTTGATCAACACAACAAATAGTTTTCAAAGGTGTTTCATCATAGAAGTTTCTCAGTCCCTCCCAGTCAGCGTGTTTATAGTTCCAAACGCGACGAGGATTTGCTTTAATTTGTGTCGGTGATGTAAATTGCACTATTGCTGATATTAGTAAATGGTCCGATGTTCCGAGGGGGTTCAACTTTTGTCTTCGTAGTATCTAGTTTGTTTGTCAAAAACAGATCCAGCAAATTATTGTTATGATGTGAATTGTCTGCGATTCTAGAGGGACACTCTATCATTTGCGTCAAACCGTGATAATCTGCGAGTATCAGTTCAGCTTGTCTTCCTACGTTGTCAATGCGCGATGAATACTTAAGCAATTCTTTATTATGAATATTAAAGTCTCCAAGAATGACCAGTCTTGCTTTGGGGTAGTCGAAATTTTATCGAAAAAGGGACATCCTGGGGGAGAATTCGGGGATCTGTATAATCCTATTATAAACATAGTTTCATCAACACCTGAGATCTTCAGTGCTATAGAATTATGGTGCTTAGAGTTCAACTCGTAGGCCTTAATTCTCATAAATGAAAGTCAATCTCGAACAACAGACACCATACTTGTTATAAAAGGAATGTTCCAATTCGTAACTAGGTATCCGGTATTTATTGAGATCCAATTTCGATGCTTTGCCAGTAACAATTGTTTCGGTAAGAAACAATATGTCAGGTTTATAATTTTTCGATGTAGTGATGAACCACGTTTAGATTCGAATTGAGACCTCTTATGTTGGTGAAGTCAATGCTAAGGTGTTGGTTCACTCTGCTGCCTTTTTGTTGAGACAAAAACTTACCCTTTGACATTGCAGGTAAAGATACTGAAATTCGGCCAGGCCTAAATTTCAACACTACACAGTACAAAAGAAACTGGGTATCTCTGTCACAAAAACACGATAGCAGGTTTCATGCAACAGTAGCACGATAAGAGAAAAGCAAAAAAAAATGGGGACACAAAAGACACTAACAAAATTGAAGAGAACAAATAAAGGGTTAAATTTGAAATTCCCACTAACAACTAAAAAGAAATTTTACATTCCCTGTTACCAAGCAATATAAAACAAATTTATGCTTTAATATAATAAATTTATTACATCAAAGCAATAAAAGGTAAAATTTTACCTACCTATCTGGTAACAGCAAATATAAAATACCAAATAATTATCTAATAAAGAACAATCTCAGCAATTATATAATTGTACGCCTCCGTTCTTCAACACTTTTATTTTCATAAACTCTAACACAAACACTATAACATACACTTATTTTTCTATTTTCGATTGTTTTTTTTTGTTTTTTGTGTTTTTTCCTATAAAATTTAGGAGACAACCTTCTTTGTCTGATTCTGGTTGATGAATGGTTAAAAAGAAACGTCATTGGCCTGCTTGACGAGGACAAAGAGCTACATATTTTCTGTACAAAGCTGTAGTGAGTCTTTATGAGCTCACTATATTTCATTATTAAAGAAAATTACAAGGCGTATTTCTTTAATAATGAAATGCAACGATAAGCAAAATATGCTTGGCGTGTGCAAGCGAGCACCGGAAAGCAAATAATATATTTGGCATGTGCGGTGTCATATATAAATGCTTAGCTCATAAATCAATTTGAAATAAAAATATGTATTATCAAAATAGATACAGTATTTTATAAAACGAAAAAGTGTACACACCTTTAAATAAATATAATTCCTTTAAATAAAATAAACCCTAAACATGAGATACAAATAAACCCTAAACTTGTTAAAACGCTTGCCTTCTTCGATACGTAACGTTCACTTTTTCTCTTTAGAAAGGCAATTACCTTATGAAATCTACAAATGTTAAGTTAAAAATATGGAGGGGCTGAAATCTCACAGCTCTGAGATATCAAGACTTCGGTCTAGGTTAAGGATTTTGATATAGTTTTTGGCAAAAAACTTTTATGAGGACATGGTTTTTAGTTTTGGGCAGCGATGTATATCAAACATAACTCTTTGTTAAAGTACAAGTATTTTTTTTTTATCTCTGTTTGAAGAAATTAATTACAAAACTAACACGAAACATTAATACGTTGTCGGAAAATTATAATAATTTAGTGAAAAGATGATACACTCAGCAAACTACTCAAAAACCCCTTCATTTAGCGTTTCAAGAAAATATTACAAAATCACAGATTCATATTTCTTTCAAAATTCCAAAAAAATTGTAAGAATTAAATAAAATCACACTTTTTTCAAAATTCCAAAAATATTCCAAAAATTAGAATGAAATCAAATATTTAAACTTTTTCTAAATTCCAATAATATTCCAAAAATTCTTAAAAGTTCAAACTTATCCAAAATTCTAAAAATATTGCAAAAATTATTACAAAATAAAAAATTCGAACTTTTACTTACGAACTTTTTTTAAATTATTACAAAATAAAAAATTCCAAAAATTATAATAAAATCAAAAATTTTAAATTTTTCAAAATTCTAAAAATATTCCAAAAATTCTTACAAAATCAAAACTTGAAACTATTTTCAAAACTCTAAATATAAAATTCAAAAACTCTATTTTTTTCAAAATTCTAAAAATATTGCATAAATTATAACAAAATCAAAAATTGAAACTTTGTTCAAAATTCCAAAAATTAGAATAAAATCAAATATTTAAATATTTTCTAAATTCCAATAATATTCCAAAAATTCTTTAAAATTCAAACTCTTTCCAAAATTCCAAAAATATTTCAAAAATTATTACAAAATCAAAAATACAAACTTTTTCAGAATTCCAAAAATATTTCAAAAACTATAACAAATTCAAAAATTTCCATGTCCAATTTCATTTTAAATTACATTTACGTCATAAAAACAGCTACATTTTTTTCCAAAAAATTGGTTAAAAAATAAATGAAATCATTTTTTGACACACTTGACAATTGACATTATTTTTTTGACAAACTTATAATGCCATAATTCTCAATAATAATAATAAAATTTCATTTCAAACATTAATTTTATTTTTTTCCAAAAAATTGGGTAAAAAAATAAATAAAAATCTTTCTTTTGACACACTTGACAACATTTTTTTGACAAACTTATAATGCAATAATCTAGTTTTTGATCTCACATACTTCACCATCAAGATTTCTCCAAATTCAATGTTCCTACTCGTAATCACTTAAAATGAACGTTTTTTAAGCCAAAAATATGAAAATTTGCTATTTTTGACACACATAATGATTTTTTGACACACTTACGGTACAGTTATCGAACACAGCGTCCTTTCGGACCTATCCCTTGAGTATACCTATTTTTAGAAAAAAAAATTTTGAAATCCCTCCAGCGGTTTTCCCTGTAGCGTAGATAATGACGACCGGACGGCCGGCAGACAGACACACATTTTTTTTTTTGCTTTTTTAAAATCAGTAGGTCCTAAAACGTCGAGAAATGCCAAAAAAAAGTGGGGGTAAGAATTTCACTTTGAGCTCATGAATGTAATACTTAGGTCTTTCAGACCGAAGTAATATCACTTTTTTGATAACGTCTGTAATAGGAAAATAAACCTGCAAACTTCAGCATTTTCTTTAATCTCCAGGCAGCTTTTTAACATGGACCATTTCGACTACAAAGAATTGGGGCTAAATTTTTCTGATAGTTGGTGAAGATACAACAAAAAAAAGTCTTTCGTTAGACCAGTTACATTATTGTTTTTCTGCCAATTTTTAAATTCTTCATATTCTCGTTCATATCTTGCTAAAGACTTCGCTGGCAGTAAACTGGTAGTCACATTTATAGCTTGCTTGCTTGCTGATTTCTTCTGGCATGTTCATTTAAGAAAAAATCTTGACAGAAATAAACAATTTTAACAAACGGCGCGTTGTCATAGTAATTGTACTTTTAAGGTTTCTGAGTTTTGAGCAATAATTTGGAAGAAAACAGAATTTGATCATTTTTAATTTTATTCGACTTGTATTTAGTTGTTTACAATTTAGTGACAAATAAAATATTATACAAGACAAGCCAGGTGTCTGGTTTTACTGGCTCAAGGAGGTAACTGACTCGTCTTCGACTCGTCAGTTATATCCTCCATTCGCCAGTAAAAACCATTTTACCTGGCTTGTAATATAAAATACTATATTGCTTAATTATTCTTTTATCTACAAGGTTTTGATCCAAACATGACTGTTAAACATAATCTGAATACAAAAAACGTTCATCGAATTATGACTGTTGTAGAATACTGAACATGCTGTACGCCTGGACAAAAAAGCCTGAGTACTTTAATGACAATATAAAAAAGTTCATATGTTAAAATCTCAATTTGGTTTATGCAAACATGTGAATAAATTTAATGTCTATACAAATTACCTGTACTTCATAATATAACATAGAAAATCTTTTTTCTACAATTGTTGTGAAAGTCAAATTTTCTACGATGAATTTGATAAAAAGTAGGCATTGAAAATTAATCTTCCCAAATGACGTGTAGAAAGTACTTTCTGCACTGATTTGCCGTGTAGAAAGTACTTTCTGCACAGTTTTGTTTACATTGGAAAAATAACTACAAAATAAATCTACAAAAAACACATTCAATGCAATATTTAAAGTGAATCGAATTTTATTATAAATCAAATTATTCATAATTATAGATTAAACATTAACAATAAATTATAGTTTTAATTGAAATTTATTTATTAATATTTATTGTGATGTTGCATGAAGTACATGCAGTAATATTTATCCCCTCAGTCGGATTTTTAGGAGCCTTAACAATTGTTCTATTGAATCCCATAACTGATTCCGCTGCACTTCCAACAATGGAGCTACTACCGCGACCTATATTTTCATTATCCATTGCGATATTGTCACTTGCAGGGGCTCCAGTTATTTTCTCACACACAGATATTTTATTTTGAATGGAGTTGTCGACATAGCTTTCCGCAACAACAGAGGATTTCCATCCGCCATGCCTCTTGAGTGTTAAAATGTCTCCACCCGCATCTGGGAGTAACGTAGCAGATGTTCGTCTGAAACAGTGCCCGGTATATTCATGCAAATTTGGAAGATTTAAGTAGCTCGCAATTTTTAGTGGAATTTTTCCAAATGTATTTATTCCAATAGCTTGCGAAGTACATTTACCATTCCGATAGTTAACAAAAAACCTGTTATGAGTGGTGTTTGCAGTGCGAAGATTTCTGTATTTACGATAAACTGAGATCCAATCACCAACCCGATTAGAAACAGTAAACGTTCGAGTGATGTGAGTTTTGGTGTCTGGCACCTGTACAATTAATATATTTTCCTTATCCTCAATATGATCCAACATCATTTTCAGTAGCTCCTCCTTTCGACAGGCTCCAGCGATACCCATTATAAGAGCAATCTTTAATTTGAATTTTTTGAATATTAATATTAATTTTATACATTTAAATATTAAATAATTACCTTCATCATCAGAAAATCTTTGTCTAGTGCTTCATTCACAAACTTATTTATATCTTCTCTAGAAAAGGTTCTAGATTTTTTAGCAACATAGCCCACTGATTTTCTTTTCAACAATGCAATCAACTTATGATATTTAGAGATATCGACGTTGTCTTCTAAAATAAGTGTACTCTTTAACATAGAGTACATTGACCATAAAGTGGATGACTTGAAAATGTTTGATTTTTCTGAAAAATAAGCCAAAAGAACATTCTCCGTAATTTTCGTGGCTTTTTTCTCTCCACACCATGTCAAGAAAGCTTCTCGTTCTTTTCTATATCTAGTTTTAGATTTTTCAGGTAAAGTTCCAAACAAACATTTTTAGCTGCCTTAGCAATGTCTGGAGGAGTTACAATGATAACCTCTTCATCACTTTCACCGAAATCACTATTCATTTTCACCGATTTATTTTTAGAACGTTATTCAAACAAAATCAAAAACGATATGGGAAAATTTTTGACAACAATAAATCATGACATACTTGATATAGTATAAAAAATGAAAATTTTAAAATCTACATTAGTTTATGGTATTAAATATTTGTATAGTATATTACTATCGAATCTTGCAATTGTAGAAAAAATAGCGTGTATGACTCGTGTAGAAAGCACTATTGCAGTACTCATGTGAATGCAGCCCTCGACTAGCGTCTCGTGCTGCAAATTTCACACTCGTACTGCAATAGTGTTCTTTCTACACTCATTATACAATATACTATTGTATGCCAGTAAAGGCCTAAAATCTATATTTATTTTTCCTTTCATAATGATATAACAGCAAACAAAATAATATAAAAACAATTTGCTTGTGGAATTAATTTCATATAGGATATATTTTCTGTTTGTTGTTTTAGGACGAAAGTTCTTATTTAAACGTTTTCTAGAATTTTCTAAATATGGTAAATGAGTTGATTTATAATAATTGTTCAACAGTAATAATTTAATTAATACAAACATTTTTAATGTTTTGTTTCAACTAGTATCTTTTATTTTTTTAGGTTGTTCGTGCTGCCAGTCCAGCGCTTTTAAGAGTTATTGCACTGGGAGCATTTTTTATTTATTGTACGGTAAGCTACACGTTTGGTATAATTTTGTAAATATTTAAATAGTTTTATGGTGAAAAAGGTTTAATACAAATGATGTACAGCTGATACTTAAAATAAAATAACAACGTACTTAAGCTGAATTTCTCAACCATCGATTGAAATCGCTGTTTTTTTATTTAATTTCGATTCAAGTGTATTATTAATATTATTTTAACTCTACGAAGACATTGTTACTGTAAGTATTTGATCATGAAATTTCAATTTCAAAACCCCATCGCCTCACTAATTGGATTCGAATTCAGTTTGATACTGAGGAGAACAGGTTAGAAGCGGAGCACGAAATAACATTAGAGAGTATTTAGAGGAGATTTAATGATTATAGTTTGGTGCAGGTTTGACTTTAGATCAGAAGGCTTGGTAACGCTATCGTACAAATATTACATCACTTAATGTACTGTTTTCGTATAAAATCCATTCCTCGTTGTTTTCGAGTAACGCAAAATTTTTTTCTTTTTGCACAAGCATCATGGGAAAAGGATGACTTTAAAAATTGGATAGAATTTTTTTTCCATTTCTCATCTTAAAGTTTAGTTTTTTTGTGACGTATAAAAAACTGTTGTGTTGTCGGCATTCTATCAAAAATGTGATTATGGAACATTATTACATATTTTTAGTTGTTGATGGTGTTTTCACTTTAAATAAACTCGCAAGTAATCCTAACCAAACCGACAAACGATAGTAAAATCAACGAAACAAAAACTAGAAAAACACTCAATTTCAATAAAGTTATTTCTTATAATTAAATCGCACTTTTATTGTATTTTACTAAAACACATTTTTAGGAATTAAATTTTTATAAAATTAAAAATAAATTTAAACGAATTTTAATGTGACTTCAAAAACCGACTGTACATATTTAGAAATACTTTTTAAGCACATTATTTTTTGAAATTTCATTTTATTTTCCACCAGTCAATATACCGGGTGATTTTTTCAACCTGAAACTTTCAAATATCTCGAAAAATAAGCACTCTACGCAAAAAATGTCCATATTCAAAATTTAATCATACCGCGGGGGAAACACATTAGTGCAAAAAAATAGTCCCACGGCCCCCCCGCTTTGTAGGTGGGCGGGGGTAACTTTGAATCTAAAATAGGAACCCCAATTTTTTATTGCATATACGGATTCTACGGCTAAAAGTACGTACGATTTGACTAAAAAAATTTTGTTCGAGTCATTATAGATGGCGCTGTAGTCGACGAAATTCAATTTTTTCGATTTCTTTTACTAAGAACATATGCCTACGATTTTGTAATACATTTGAAATAAAAAATATCACGTTTTTCTTGTAAAAAGTTTATTAATGTAAATGGCTGGTGAATAAAGAAATTTTAGCTTAAAATAAGTGTTCAAAATGATGACTTCAATGCACTTATTAATCCGCTCTTAAAATGACTGTACACAACTGAGAAGTGTGTCTGCTTGAATTTCGGCACAACCATTTTTGATTCGCCCAGTCATGTTCTCACGTGTTGTTGGTTCTTGTTTGTAAACTTTCTCTTTGAGATAGCCCCACAAGAAGAAATCTGGCGGAGTAAGATCTGGTGATCTGGCAGGCCAATTTACATCTATCATGAATCGAACAAAATTTTTTAGTCAAATCGTACGTACTTTTAGCCGTAGAATCCGTATCTGCAATAAAAAATTGGGGTTCCTATTTTAGATTCAAAGTTACCCCCGCCCACCTACAAAGAGGGGGGTGGGGGACTATTTTTTTGCACTAATGTTTTTCCTCCGCGGAATGATTACATTTTGAATATGGACATTTTTCCGTAGAGTGCTTATTTTTCGAGATATTTGAAAGTTTCAGGTTAAAAAATCACCCGGTATTTTACTGTTTATCGATATGAAGTTTTTATATTAATGCGTTTGTTATTAAAAAGTTTATTGGGAGAAAATCAAAACAACCTTTCGAATTGAAAAATTCAAATTCTCTTAAATGCTTAAGTTTCACTATCCACAAAAATCTAAACTTATATTCAAATCTATTCAAAAATCTCATTCTAGATAATTATAATTCTAAAACGTACACGTGATCACGATCCATAAGATTATCCAAAGATTTTTTTCACTTCTCATTCTTCGATAAGTTTAAAATAAATGTTTGTTTGATAACTCAAAAAATTCCAATAATAGAAAAGTTTGTTATAAACCATGATTATACCGGAATTACAATTAAAGCACAAAATAAAACCACACTTGATCAAATTATCAAACATAACCGTTTGAAAGTTAAGTCTTAGCTAACTTTTAAAAATCGATGTGATTTCAATCATCGATTTATTTAGATCAAGCAGATCTATCCTTCTCTCTTCGTGGTTTTAACACTTTATTAGAAACGATAAACATTTAACTAACACCGCAAATCTACCACGTATACCAATAAAACAAAATAAATATCATTCCTATACTACCATATCAAAAAAAACATAAGGTAATTCAAAATTTAATCAAACATTGAAATTGCCAATATATAATCTAGGAATATGAAGTACTTTCTGAGTATCAACGCTTCTGCGCATGATTCGTTTACTTTATATCGTTTTCGTTTTAAAACAAAAACTATATTCATTTCATATTGGCAAATAAAAAATAATAATGAAAAAAACGTTTAATGCATTCTACACATGCGAAATAAACACAAATTAAATATTTTGAAAAAAATATAGTGAAACACTGCATACGCCGGAATTGTTTTATAATATGATTTTAAGTTGATTGATAGCACTGAACAATGTATTATTTATAGTATGAACAGTGTGAGGACTGTTTGGTTTAAACTTTAAAAGAAAATGTCTATTTAATTGACTTCGTTGGTCGTTACATGTTTTTCATTCCAAATTTAATGATATCACAAAACGATATTGGCTGTACATATACTGGTTTGAAATTATTGTTTCAATTGTAACCATGCTTAATTAACAAATGTCCAATTCTGCAAATAACTGACCTCATTGAATTGTTTGTTGAAATAAAGGGATTTTCTTATTTCGAATGACTCTGAAGCATCTAACTTAGGACCTCGCTTTTCTATGTGAAAAATGTTTAAATTTTGATTGTTATGGAAGTTGGTATTATGAAGTTCAAAAATGAGATGGTTGGGAGAAGTAGAGGTTTTATATCCTAGTTTTTGTGAACGAAAGTGCTTGGAAACCCGACTGAGGAAACAACAGCCAGTTTATCCTGCATATACGGCGTTACAGTCGGATCAAGATAAGTGGTAAACACCAAAGTTAAAAATTTTTTCGCGTTTCGGTTTATTGTACTAGTATATTTTGGATTGTGTGTTTGTAGCACAGGTGATGTCTGAATATTGATACATATTTTCTTAATTTTCTTAATTTCTTAATTTGTATCTTACGCCATTTTTTGGGGTCTGATTTAGAGCGTAGATAAGATCGTTGGTGAGATGTTTTTGCTTATTACGTATTCGGAAATTGAATTGAGAGAAGGGGATTTTGAAAAATCTATCTGTACTAGTGAATTAATTTGGATGTAAAATGTATATTGCTAAGTCGGTACAAGTGCGATAAATATCAAACTCGAAATGTTTGATTGAGGTGTCAAGGAAGTTGATTAATTTCTCGACTTCTCTCTCAATAGTAAGTTTAATAGATTTATTCTGAATTTTGAGCACTTTTAGAGAGAAACGTTCTGTTCCTGTCCAGAAACAAAAAATATCGTCTACACACATATTACAAAATTTAACGTGAGAATTGATGTGAATAGGCTGGTAACATCAAAGAAAACGAATTTGGAATTTAAAGGAAACTCAATATTTTTGATTTGATATTTCTTGAATAACATTACGTAGATCTCGATCTATTGTAGCGAGATCTCTGCTGGATGTAATCTTGATGTCAGCTTTGTATGTGTGATATTTTGATGGACTGCAAGGTTGTTACGAGTTGCATATAGAGATATCGAATTTCTGCTTCCAATTATCCAATTCTAACTGGTATTTCTGCGCTTGGATTTGAGATAAGTGTGAACACGTAGTTAGATAAAACTTTGCACTTTACATTCAGTATTGAACCACAATAATTTTCTGTCGCTTCTATTTTCTTCAATAGTTGGTACTTGACGGAACATAATTAATAATTTTAAATAGATTTTTAATTAAAGCACTTGTCTTTTTCCACAAAATGTTTAATTCTATTTATTACACTATGTGACAGCCAAAATCCGCTGGGGTTCTGACTACCGGGAAAAGTTATATCGGTAAAAAAAAAAGTTATACGTGTCCCGGCGTTTCGCTGGGTCACGTCTAGGAATCGAGATATATCGATTTGAAGTTAATATCATATAGGAGAAATTGTCATGTTTGGGGTTCTTTTTATGACATAACTGGAAAACGACAAGTCCGATTTTGCTGAAACAAATTTAGAAATTAAGAATTACAATTCCTTTAAACTACCTGCTGAAAAAGTAACGAAAAAAAGTAAAATTAAATAAATAAGAAATACAAAATAAATAAATAAATAAATAAATGAAATAAAAATAATAAAGTAAAATAAAAAATAATAAAAATAATAAAATAAAAATATAATAAAAATATAAAAAAATTAAATAAAAAAATTTAATAAATAAATAAAATAAATAATAAATAAATAATGTATAAATAATAAAAAATGAATAGATAAATAATAAATAAATAATAAATAAACAATAAAAAATAATAATAAATAATAATAACAAATAATGAATAATAAATAATAATAATAAATAATAATAATAATAGTAATAAACAATAATAATAATAAATAATAATAATAAATAATAATAATAATAATTAATAATAATAAACAATAATAATAATAATAATAAATAATAATAATATAATAAAATATAATAAAACTATAAAATAAAATTATACTTAAAATAATAAAATAAAATAATAAAATAAAATAAAATAAATAAATAAAAAATAAAAAAATAAAAATAGAAAATAATAAATAAAAAAGTAAAAAAGTAAAAAAAAGTAAAATTAATACACAAAGCCACATAGACACATGTCCAAATACATTTAAAACAATAAATTTTGGAGTTTAGTCCAGTAAAAATATTTTTAAAAAATTTCTATGAAAAATCAATATTCTTGTCAAAATGAGATAGCTACGACATACGAGTTGACGTGAGATATCACACACCACTGGCAATAGCAGTGAGATATCACTAGCCAAGGTGACATCTTAGGGGTGGTGGCGGATGAACTGTATTCAGTCAACGGTAGCACCCTCAATCTTAGCTGTTAAATAATCCTTGATGATGAGACGCTATTGCTTCCTTGAAGAAATGAGCCTTCATATAATTATGTGTGGGCTTTAATCTTTAAGAGAGTGCGTCACAGGATCAAGGAATATGCAACCGGCAACCCGTTATCCATTCTTTAACAAAAAATATAAATATACAAAAAAAGAAAGATTTACGTCCATCAACACCTTTGAACGTATGTTGTTGTGGGACATTGGTCTTAAAAGGTTTTTATGTGTTATTGTGACACATATTGTAATTCCTACTACACAACACATTTTATTAAAAAAAAAAAAAAAAAAAAATTGTGAATAAAAGCGAAATGCGTTCATCGATTTGATCTATGTTTCGTTTTGTGCACTATGATCTATGTTTCGTTTTGTGCACAGGTTATGTGACTTTACGTCAAAGTAATAAGACTTGACACTTTTTTCCGTTTTGAATTTTTCATGATTTTTAAAATACAATTTTTTTATTTTTTAGGCAAAAAATTATTTTTTTCCTTCATAAATTTATTTATAACTGCGAAACTGTTGATTGTGTAAAGAAATAATGTACTAGTAGATTAAAGGAATTGTAATTTTTAATTTTTCTAAATTATTTTCAGTAAAATAGGTCTAGTCGTTCTCGAGTTATGTCTCCAAAACGTTACTATTTCCCCTATTCATGCGTCTAACTTCAAATCGATATATCTCGATTCCTAGACGTGACCCAGCGAAATGCCGGGACACGTATAACTTTTTTTTTACCGATATAACTTTTCCCAGTAGTCATAACCCCAGCGGATCACTGACCCCTACCATTTGTCGCACAGGGTTATTTATTTAGAGTAAAATAATTAGCTCAGTCGATTTCTGCTGTTATGCTATGGAACTTAAATAAATCATATGAAGTTGGTCTTAAATAAAACATATGAAGCTATGTAGTTATTTCAACTAACTAATTTTATTATAGACAACGTATAAATTATCAACGTTTATGAACATTTACGAAAGACATTTGCTCGATTTGAACTTGTATCTACAGTTAAATATTTTGTAATTAAAATAATTATAACATATAATTGGATTCTAACATTTTCATTAAACTTTTATAGTTGTTATTCTAATAAAGATATTAATTTTATTTTTCAGTCGATTGTTATGTATCCACCACCATCACTATATACGTGCACAGCAAAAATATGGTTGAGGGAAATTGGATTTTCTCTTACATATGGTGCTCTAATGTTAAAAACGTGGAGGTAATGCAGGAACCTTTTTTCATTAGAAAATATTATATTTTGATATTCTGGTTTTTCTTAAACTGGTTTTTCGTTTTTTATTTAGTTTTTGAATAAAATATTTTTTAATTTTACACAACATTCTTAAAATTAAAGACACGTATCACGTATGATAAAGCCAATACAGAAGATTAAGGAAATATTGTTTATCTCCTCGACAACTATAACAAAATGGTTATTTTTGTTTTCCTACAACCATAATTGTGTACGTTAGTATGATTAATAGAATAAAATAAATAGCACTTGATTTTATTTTGTTGTGCGAATCAGCGCAACACAATAAAACAATTTATTTGAAAGTATTGATTTCTGAAATAATTAATTTTTGATTATCAAAACAAACACATTTTCGCTACCATTTAAAATTATATAAAAAACAATCAAACTAATGCGCATGTTCCTCTCTCAAATATGTAATAATATTTCCAATGAAAAAAAAAAGTTTTTTAATTGAATAAAATTTATTTAATGGTACAAAAAAAGAACAAAACGTTGTATTGGGTTCGTGGTTAATACTCGCTCTTATTGTAAACATTTGCTCGAGAATAAAATATTTCGTTAAAAATTTACACAATAAAATACTATTGTCTTACAAATGGTTTAATTGACTTAGATCGATCAAAGTCTATAATTAATTATACAGTTGCTAAAAAAAATATTTTTTGTTTTTCAGAATTTCAGTTATCTTTCGAATTCGTTCAGCCAAAGCTGTAAAAATTACCGATGCGTCATTACTAAAACGTTTAGGTATTTTATGTTGTGTTATTTCGGTAGCTTTACTTGTTCGAACCATTGTGGCTCCTCCAAGAGTTGTTGTGGGTCGTACAAAAGATGATTTAAAAGCGTTCCTATGTAAAACAGATTGGTGGGATCATACATTTACATCAAGTAAGTCAAAAAAAATTTATTAAATCATTTTGAAATGTAATAAAAATGTCATCTTTTGATGTTTGGCTGAACAAACCAGAAAAAAAACGAATCCGCCCTTAAATTAAATATAATGAAGAAATATGTCTATCACAACGATAGACGTATTTCTTCTTCGATGGAATTGACAAAAAAAAATTTAAATATAAAACAAAATCTAATTTTTTTTTCTCAATTTCAGTGGAAGTTTTATTTCTAGCCTGGGGTGTAAGATTATGTATAATGGTTCGAAAAGCACCATCAGAATTTAATGAAAGCCGTTTTATATCGATGGCAATATATAACGAATTTTTATTGACATGTTTCCTAAACGTATCGATGTAAGTATAAATACAGTTGATAAATTTCTTCTGTTATTGTTCTATTTATTTTTATTTTTGACTTTGCATAAAAATGAATTTTCACAATTTAGACTAACAGTAAATTAGTGTCATGATTTTCTATTGAAAGAAAAATAAATAATAAAATAAATATAAATTCTGACATAGGATTTATTTACGATTTCTAAAATTGGAAAAATTTTATTATGAAAGCAAGTAGGAGAAGAAAAAGTGGATTTGTTATAGAGATTCTCATAGCAAAATTGGTGATTCGAAAAGGATATATAAAAAGGTTTATAGGAATTGACTAGATTTTTGTCTTATTCATGATTTTATATCACGACTCTAATAAATATTAATACTGATTTTTCATTATTAACACATTATTTGTTTTATAGACAAAAAATTTAAAAAAATTATCGAAACATTTAAAAAATTAATGAGTTGAATAGCTCATACATATATATGGGGCATTTCACGTGAACGATAACAAACAAAACATTTTTTCTCTCCAAATTTTGGGGATCGGTAGTAGGTAGGTAATCCATCAGAAAACAATTTTGGAATTTTTTTAGATTTTTTGATCAACCCACTGTCGTCAGACAGGATCACAAATTTGAATTTTTTTCTAGAACGACAAATGTTTTCATTTCGTAGGTAATTTAATGCGTATAAACAAATTTTTAAAAAATATTAGTTCGATAAAATTTTTCCCCTCGAATACGATGAAAATATTGTAAAAATTGTTTAGGGTACTTTTCTCCCTTATTTTGGGATTTTAAAGTTTAAAATTAATTTTTCGAAATGTATGACACGGTTTTTTTAATTTAGTTTAAAATATGCACTTTCAAAAATTTCTTACGCGTGATGGAAGTAGTATCGACGTGAGTGCCCTCTAGCTCTGAAGATTAAAAACCACCTCCAAAACCAGTAAAACGGAATTTAAAGTTCACAGAATTTATTATAAAATAAGCACGGTTTCACATTATTAAAATTCAAAATGGCGGCTCCAAAATGGTAGCCAATATTTTTTGCAACGAATTTTGCAAATCGAAAAATATATTCGTAATCTCCGTTAAATTTTAAGTCAAAATTGTCATTTACAAAATTTGCCTACATGGAGCTATTGCCGAGAAAAAAATCATAAAGTTTAAAAACTACGTGAAAACTGCGTTTTTTATCTTCAGCGCCCTCTAGTGTTCAAATCGATTCTACTTCCATTTCGCGATAAAAAATATTTGAAATTGCATATTTTAAACTACATTTTAAAAAAAGAGTCATACATTTCGAAAAATTGGTTTTAAACTTTAAAACCCCAAATAAGTGAGAAAACCTCCAATTTTTTAAAAATATTTTTAAAAATTTGAATATTACGTATTCTACGGGAAAAAAATTCTAACGAACTAATATTTTTTAAAAAATTGTTTATAAGCATTAAATTGGTTACAAAATGAAGACGTTGTCGTATAAGAAAAAATTTCAAATTTGTTACAGTCACTGATACCGGCCAACCCCCTGGCCAAAAAATCTACAAAATTCCAAAATTGTTTTCTCATGGAGAACTATCAATCCCCAAAAATTTGGAGAAAACAAATTTTGTGTGTTCTCGTGGAATGCCCCCTATATACGTATATAGTATATTTGTTACACAAATAAACAAAAATTATTTAAACATCGCTTCTACTCAGTTGTGATCATTTTGATAGCCCGATTTATGACTTTTAAAAGCCTGCGACAGCAAGTAATGAATGCCAGCAAATTTAACATAACGTTAAATACCGACTTTTAGATTTTTGATATGCAACGATTTGTACGAGATATAATATTCACAATGAGGAAAATGGGAGTTGAACTATGAACAATTTTTAGCAAAAAATTGATACATAATCCTCAATGCATAACCTCTAAGGAACTGCAATATAGTGTTATCAGTGACTATATGTGTTATTATGGTTTTCCATATTATTCACTTTTTGTATGCTTTTGACACTTTTGAATTAAATGCAATATTTAAAAATATACTTTTTAATATGTTTATTTTTAATTTTATTAATAATTATAACGAAATTTGAACTTTTAAGAAAATATTATTTTATAATTTGCACAGGATAGCTCAAAAACTATTAGAAAACTGAAACACTGAATTTAGCACACAAACAAAATTCCACTTGGAAATCTCTTTACACAGAAAACTATTTATCTATTTGCTAACATGAAAATCAATTTAGCCAAAAAAAAAATGAATCAACAATTATACAAAGTAAAACTTAAAAACAAACTTACATTATTTTTTTTCTTCACTGTTGTCTCCATTTACCTGGCCATGTTTGTTTTGTGACAGATCTTTGTTGCAACCATATACATAATCCTTTGGTTGGATGTTTAGATTCTCGTAATATTTTATCAACAGTTTCTGATCTTTCATTATAATCTCTAAATGCTGGATTAGGTTCAACAATTCCTTGAGTGTCATTATCATTTTCACGAAAACAAGATATTTCTGGATGTCTAAATAGTTGTTTAAGTACATTTGGTCAAATTAACCCCACATGCTGACCATCAACAATGAATGGACGACGTTCTTTATTATTAAAACCCGTTGAATTGAAACAATTAAATTTTTGTGCTAACTTTAAAAGTCTTGACATGTTTACTTCAGATGACGCCATTTTTTGAACAATGATTTTAAACCAATCAATTTCTTTATTAAACAACATCATCACTTATTTGTGAAAAATAACTTAACAAAAAAGAAGAACAATCATAATTTTTTTATAATATTTTTTTTCCATAAAATTTTTGATTTTTATTTATATATAAAAGTAACTCAAACAATTATTGTAATAATTTAAATTTACACAAAATTTATTTTTAATCACAAAACATGTATATTTTTTTTTTTTCAATTTTTAATTTTATACTAATCGAACGCAACACAACTAATCTTTAAATATATACTACAAAAAACTTAAGCAATTTGTTATAAAAATAAATTAAATTTTAACATTATTCTTTATAACATTGCTTCTTTCAATTTTTAAATTATACTGATGCCATTTGTTTTAAAAATTCTTATTTTTATATCATAACATCGGCCTTTCTGTTTCCCTTTCCATCAAAAATAAAAATGGTTTATTGATCGAAATTGATGACGTAACTAAACATTCAACAGTAGCACACAAAAATGTGGCTACAATATAAGAAAATTAATAAAATTATAACTGTTATAGTAACAATTTGAATTTTATTTTTTATTTTGTTGAATATCGATTTCGACTTACGTCATCCTCAGTTCTTAAATTATTATTCAGAATAATAATTTAAGAACTGAGGATGACGTAATTCGAAATCGATATTCAATAAAATAAAAAATAAAATTCAAATTGTTACTATGAGGAAGTTTATATTATTATTAATAAAATTTAAAATAAACATATTAAAAAGTATATTTTTAAATATTGCATTTTAATATTATCAGTGAATTGAAAACAATAACCCAAAAAGTATTTATTGCATGGTGCACTTTCATTACGAATTACTGCTAAAGGAATATTTAAAAATTTTCTGTAGGAGATATAAACAGGTCTAGAAACGTGTCGATTTTCGATTTCACAGTACTAAAGATATTAATTAAAAAATTTACGACATTATTACAACCACATAGGTAAAATTGTGTGTAGAAGATGTCTGCTATTTTCTGGACTAAAAGATGAACAGATTTTCTGACAAGTTTTCTGGACTAATAGAAACAGTTGGAAAATATTAGGTATCAGCAGATAGCACGCCGTTATTTATTTATCAGAAAATTTGGAAGCATTAAAAGCTTAATGGAGATGTTTTCTGAAAAGTTGCCTGAGTGCACATTTATTTCGATTCGTTTCATGTTATTATGTTCATTTATGCTCTGTTATATTTTCCTGGCAACACGTTAATGTATAAGTTTTGTAATACGTTTATAAATATAAATAAAATACTTAAATAATTTTTTTTACGCCTCCGTCTGAAAACTAAAGACAAACCATAAAATGCTTTTTTCAAAAACTATATAAAAAACCTTAACACAGACCGAAATGTTGGTACCTAAGAATCTTGAGGTATTACTTTCTTCATATGTTAACAAATTTGAAATATTTGACTGAATACCACTTTAAATTATTATTCTGAATAATAATTTAAGAACTGAGGATGACGTAAGTCGAAATCGATATTCAATAAAATAAAAAATAAAATTCAAATTGTTACTATAAGGAAGTTTATATTATTATGTTACGGCGACTATTCAATTTTTACTCTGAAAATAAAAATTTTCAAACTCAATTATAATTTTATTAATTTTCATATATTGTAGCCACATTTTTGTGTGCTACTGTTGAATGTTTAGTTACGTCATCAATTTCGATCAATAAAACATTTTTATTTTTGATGGAAAGGGAAACAGAAAGGCCGATGTTATGATATAAAAATAAGAATTTTTAAAACAAATGGCATCAGTATAATTTAAAAATTACCATTGTTAACCATTGTTTACCATTTCAGGTTATTTTTACAATCACCAGCCAATCCTGATCTCCTTTATATAATATTTTTCTGTCATACGCAATTAACGGTCACGTTGTTGTTGGCCTTAATATTTGGTAGTAAAGTAAGCAATATTTGTTGTCACATATATCATTATTTTGCACAAACTAATTCATTTCTCAGGTTTATTTGGTCCTACGTGGTGGAGGCAAACCACCTGAAGAGTCTATTGGGTTGGGAGCGAAACCATCTGGTGCGAAGTTTATATGTAGATCACAAGCCCGTACATTAGCATACCCGAGCACTGGAACATCATCAACCGCTCAAATTGGAGGTAACGGTGGTACGTGTAAATTAAACAATACAAAGTTAAAATTATTTAATATTCAAATTTCCAAAGGTACGGATGTTCGATTAACTGAATACGAGGCTTTAGATGAGATAAAACAATTAACCCAACAACTAATTCATCTTCATGACCGAGCACCATCACACGGAAATGCAATTCTAACAATTTCGTCATTACTTGAACTCTGTAAAACATCAGCAAAGTCCTTAGCAATAAAACCACAAATCAAAACCACCGACATAAACAATATATCAAAAATCGATAAATCTGTAAATACTGATACAAATTTTGCAATCAATCGAGCGCAGGAAGATTGTCGATACCAACATTATTTACTTCGACAACAATCCACAAGAATAACAGTTACTGATAACGATTCAGAAATGATAAAATCAGAAGGTAATAGAAGAACATCAACATCGTTATGTGATTTAGATTTTGATAATTTAGAATTGGAATGTATGTGTAATGCTGCCGACGATACAGTTGTTAACACAACACCAAAATCAACAGGAAACGATAATTGTTGTACAAATAATAGTTTTAAGTTTAATAAAAGTTTTAGAATTTCGTGCAAGAAAAATTTGCATAATTTTAGAATTTCTGCATCAACTACTTCGTTTGTAAGGAATCAAGATGAAAGTGAGAGAACTTATAGTTACTTTGGTGATACGAGTGATTTAAATAAAACAGAAAATTTATCAGTTAGTAATAATAATCATAATTTTGTACATATTTGTAATAATGCTATAACGAATAATTTAATTAAAAACGAGTTAGATAGTAATTTAGGAAAGTTAGGTAATAATAAAAAAATCGAGAAAAATTTGACATTAAATAAAATAATTGTAAATAATAGTAACTTACAACAATCGTCATCATCGATGCAATTGCCTAAATTATGTTGCAGTAATAATTGTGATATTGTAGAAAAATTTGAAGATGATTATGGTGGTCGTAATGATATTGTGGAGGATAGTGATAAAAATAGTAAAATGGTTTCATGCAATTTAAGTGGGAATTGTATATCATCTGAAAATGATCCGCCTTCTCCTACTTCAACTACATCGGGTAGTACGAAACATCCTAAAAATGAAAACCGACATTTAGTTTTAGATTTAAATGATCGATCGAAATATACGAAAGAGGTTTCTGTTTGAAAAAATTTATAACTTTTGCTGAGATTCTGTTACAGTTTATGTCATCTGTAATTCAAGTTAAACCTTCGAAAAAAAAACATGAATTTACATGTTCCCAGAACATCAGATATATAATAGTCCCTGGGCCGGCGCCGGTTTCATTTGATGATTACCACATATTGTATACTTCGTAAGGTGGTTGTCCTTGGCGAGTCCTACAGCTTTTTTATCTGCCGGTTTTCCTTGATTCGGCCGCTTTTTCATTCGGGAAACTCCCAAACATGGCGTTTCCCGGGGTATTGTATATTTATTACCATAATTTTGCTATTTATTAAAGAGGGTGGAAATTTGTTTTAAAAAACAAAGGTTACTTTGTCCAACAAAAATTTGTCTGCTTTTGTCGAGCCCGACAACTCAAACTCGCCAAAATACCAGGGTATTGAAAATCAATCACCACAAAACAAATTTTCACAGGATTGTTTAACAAAAATTAGTGAAATTGAAGGGTCATAATTGTCCGACAAATTTTCGGCCGCGTTTTTCCAGTCCGACGACTGGAAGTCAGAATCCTGGCGGGGTAGTGTTTATTGATTACCAAATGTCGAACAAAAATGAAACACGATAAAAAACCATTTGTTATTACAAAAAATCGAGTTGTCCGACAAAAATATAGCCGCGTTCGGCCGGAATTTGTATGTTCCAATGGTAATATTCAGTTTACACTGAACGTAAACTGAGCTACTACAGAACTGAATTGAATAAAGTGAAGGAAAATATAGTTTCATCAGTTCAACATATTCATATTTTTTTATTTACAGTTTGAGGTATTGACATATTTGTTTGTGTCTAAATTTTCGATTTTGGTTATGTATTTTTTAAATGGCAAAAAATTGCTGTTTTTGTTGTTTTGGCTCTATTTTTGATGATTTACTGAATATTAGACCATTGGCTACAATCAATTCCTTCAGCAATTCACTCGATTGGAAAGCGGCTGATATTATTAATACAATGATAAAATTTATTTAGCCTACCACATATTAAACCAATGGGTTACTGAGTTACGTTTAAAAATCCACATAGTAACGACTACAGTTTGATTATTATAATGATTTCATTTAATTATTACGAAATTATTTAATAATTTTTTATTATTATTTATAATTTTTATCAATTTATAATATTTAATAACAAATATCTAAAATTAATGACTAATGTTGATATATCGAGGATGATTATATTGAGCGTACGCTATCGTCTTTGAAATTATAACATTTTTCGATTTTTCGATAGTTAGCGGACACTAATTTGTCGGACAACTGTATCAGAGGAAAATAAAATTAATTAAAACTATAAAAAAAAATTAGACATGTGGTAATCAATAAACAATACCACGCCAGGATTCTAACTTCCAGTCGTCGGACTGGAAAAACGCAGCCGAAAATTTTTCAGACAATATGACCCTTCAATTTCACTAATTTTTGTTAAACAATCCTATGAAAATTAGCTTTGTGGTATATGATTTTCACTACCCTGGTATTTTAGCGTGTTTGAGTTGTCGTACTCGACAAAAGCAGACAATTTTTTGTCGGACAAAGTTACCCTCGTTTTTTAAAACAAATTTCCACCCCCTTAATAAATAACAAAATTGTGGTAATAAATGTACAAGACCCCGGGAAATCGCCGTGTTTCGGAGTTTTCAGAGGAAAAAAGCGACCGAATCAAGGAAAATGGCAGATAAAAAAGTTGTAGGACTCGTCAAGAACAAGCGCCTTTCGAAGTATAAAATATGTGGTAATCATCAAATGAAATCGGCGCCGGCCCAGGGACTGACTATAAAGCTCCGATTGAAAAAAGTTATCTAACAATAAAAAGTCGTTTAACAATCCAGCAAATATTATGAAATTTTCAATATTTATGTTTTGATGAAAAATGTATTTATTTACTAAAAATGCAAAACTATAAAACCTTTGAAATAGAAGAGCCCCTATTAAATGGTTTTGTAATTTATTTTGTTTAAAATTCACTTTTGCAAATGAATACATTTTTTTAATTTTATTCGTAACGTCAGTGAAAGGAAAACTGAACCTAAAATTTACATAAAACTTTTTTTCGTTCAACTTAAAACATATCCATTACAATTTAAAAAAAAAAAAAATAATAACGACATCCGACTTAAAAAGAAATAAAAACTATTTTAAATTTTTTAATAATCAAATTAAAACTAAATCGTGAATGGCAAAAATTTTTTGTATACAAATATGTATTATTATCACTCACTCCATTCGATGTAATTGTTAAGTTTTATTATTTAAATAATTAAAAACTTTTTATGATTAATTTTTGTAAATTATTGTTAAGGCATTAGTGGAAAATAAATAAATATATTTAAAAACAAATCAAATTATGTAAAAATGCAATAAATATAAATGATTTCGATGTTTTATTTCAACAAAATTTCTTACTTCCAAAGTGTCTTTCAAAAAACACAAAACATGCAACCACAAATACAAATTCAGGTTAGTAAAAATTAAATCAATCTTACTAGCGTCACTGTCAGGTATTCTTCTATAACTAACTCTCTGGCTTCAAATATGCAATCTTTTATAGAAGATTAGAAATATTCGTAGCTTTATAACTATTCCAAGACTTCAAGACCCTACTAACTATTTCAAGACTTCAAGACCTTATGTTAATTATTTTATTTAATTGTTGGTTATTATTTTAATCTTTTAAATGTCTTTTTATGAATTAGTTGAACAGGTTCTTGCACATTCATTTCTTGGATTATATTTAAATGCCCAAATATAAACGTCATGGTTGAAGAGTTGAGTTTGGGCTTCGCGAAGTTCAATTTTTATGAAAAAAAGGTTTCTTTTTTAATATATTATTTTAATTTCATTAAGTAAATTATTCAAATTAGAAAAATAAATTTAAAACAATAATTTTTAAATATAAAAATAAATATTTGTTATCCTGTCACTTATTAAAATTATCGACTGCCTCTGTGCGAGATGAGTTTATTTTTGTCCAAAACATGACTTACAGAATAATCACCATTTATCTAGAAACCAAATTCACTTTGCATATATTTACATATCATGCATATATACGTATGTAAAACAAAAAATTTACCTGTGACAATTCTGAACGCATTTCACTGTGTTGTCTTTCCAAATGTTTCCTTGAATTTTCAAATTTATTGGATAATTGATTTTCTTCATTTATTAAAAACTCATTCTCGGTATTGTACTTTTTACATAAAGCTTCTATTTCCTTATCTTTGTAGTTTTCCTCAGCAGCAAGGATGTCTTCACAATCTCGTATTTTCTAGAAATAAAAACAACACAATTTTAATAAGTAAAATTTAATTCAAATACAAATATGTATTTACCTTTCTTTCTAAATTTTTTAACAGATGATTTAATTCATTTTCTTTTGCCAAAACACTTCTTCTAAGAACACTATTTCGTGTTTCATTTAATATTTGCATTTCGCGTTCCCTAATCTGTTTTTGATATGACAGAAGTAATTTACGCTGATGCGCTATTCGGTCTTCTTCATGAAACAAAGCTTCATCATACAATGTTTGCACTTCTGTAATTGTTTATAAAAAAAAAACTAAGATTAGGAAAAATAAAGAAAACTTTCAAAAATCTACCTTTCATTCGTTTCTCATGTTCTTCCTTCAATACTTTTTCTTTTAATTGTTCCTGCAATACTTTTTCCATGCTCTCCATTTGATGCATTTTCTCCTCCAACACAATATTTTCCATTTTCATAATCTCCGCTGTGTCAGTTTTCATACTAACCAGCTTTTTGGGATAGTTCTCAAATTTCTGATAATTATGTTTAGTTAAAATTTCAAAAGATTTGAAATATTTTTTTGGATGGATGTCATTCGGACACCTATCTTTCAACTCATAAATTGTTCGAATAAATTTTTGCATTACAATTGGATTTTGTTCATGAAAATAGTTTTCTATAGCAAGATCATTTTTTAAATTAATTATAACATGTTTTTGCACAAAATTATAGGCAACGATAGCAAATAACAAAAAATCGGCTTCATTGAAAAGAATATTATCCCACAATTGATACCATTCATTTTCATCTAAAACTTCTGACAATCCGTTTTTCATTAATTGAAATCCATATACCTTGGATGTAATTTTATGTTTTTTATAAAACTTGATTAAATCTTGATCAAAATACGTTAAAATATTTTCAATGATTCCAAGATAATTCAAAGGTTCTAATGGATAGAATTCAAACCACAATTGACATTGATTTAATAATATAGTTGCAATTGCTTCAAAACATGAAAGTAAATCGTTTGAAAAAACTTTTAAAAACGGAAATACAAATTGAGAAATATAATCAACTTGGGAGAATAAAACCGTCCAGTACGATAAACATGAGACAATTGTTTTTAAATTTCTTAATGCCGTGATATCTCGTAAGGGATACATTTTTTCATAATCACAAACACATGGATGATCCCCTTTCTTAATCATTTCGGTAAATATTTCGTAGTTTTGTGGTAGTGATAAAAGTGAACGCCAAATAATCGAACGATATTTCGTTGGGAATATTCCATATTCCTTTAAAATTTTATCTAAACATTCTTTTGATAATGTTGTTTTGATCTGAAAGACATTAATTTAATGTTAACCTAATTAATTCGACTGGCGAAATGTCGAATGAGCATTTGGTTTGATACAAACTTGACGCCGCGGTTTTGAAATTTCTTGCAAAACATAATGGAAAGATAAATGTAGCCGTTTTAAAAATCAGAAAGGCGCAGCCCGCGGGATGCCCCCTAGTATAGAATATTTTTGATAAAGCAATTTTACAGTGCGATTATTCTAGAATAAATTAAAATAGTGTTTAAAATAGTATGTGCTAATAATCGCAAAAGCTACAACAATTGTATACAGAACCCGATACAGTGTAAATCAAATAAAATTTTAATAAAGGAACGTATATCACACAAAAAAATTATATTAAATTTTTTTTAAATAAAGCGCGTTTTGTAAATTGATGGGCAAAATGTTATTGATGCAATTCGTATTCTGGCCGATTCAAACTGTCAAAATTTGAACCGGACTATTTTTGATCGATTCCATATTTGGCGTACAAGTAGGAAAGATGAAATAAAAACATGTTTTTTAGAAAAAATTGAAAGTGTTTAATTTGAGAACAGAATTGTCCGAAAGATTTCTGAAAATTCAAACCCATGTTATCTTTAACGGATTACCCGATTTCAACGATTTTATGTGTTTTGAAAAGGTGTTTCAGGACGAAAATTTTAGATTTATAACGGATATGTGTGACCTGAGATGTACATTTTAAAAATTAATATCTTTAGAATAAATCCCAGCTATTTCTTTAAATATTGGTATGTTTTCTAGCAGTGTTTCTCAACCGTTTGTCCCCAGACCATTGGTGTTCCACAGAAAAAGTTTAGTGGTTCGCGAATTTCTTTATGTTTATTACAATTTTATTTCTTTCGACCAATTTTTCACTCCTCAAATGTGAATACAACTTCACAAATAAAACTTTTTGCTAGAATAGCATATAAAAATTCTATTTTCGTGCAGGGTTAATAGACGAGGAAATAAAGCACTAAACCTAAGCAAATTGGCAGAGTAAGATGAATCGAGATGCGGTTTTTTGCATTCGATTCAGGAAGCCGTCAGGAAAGTTTGTGAACATAGCCACTTTTCGGCAATAAACCTCTGGAGTACCTAGAGGCCAGGGCGGGTTAAATACACCTCATCTCTTGGAACTTTCCATAAAAACAGCTTGAAATCGATCGGAGCTCGTTACTCGGGGGGTTTTGGGGCCGCTGAACACAAATATTATGTCGAGGATGACCCACGGAGTACCTAGGGCTCGAACTTCAGTGACCTTAAAAATCCTGGAGTAAAGAGTTTCCATCTGTTTGTTACAATCTTATTTATTAATGGAAAGTTCCAGGAGATTAGTTAAACATACCCAGCCTGGGCCCTAGGTACTCCGAAGGTCATCGCAGACATCATATTCGTGCTCAGCGACCCCAAAAACCTCCGAGTAACGAGCTTCGATCAATTTCGAGCTGAATTAATGGAGAATTCCAGGAGATGAGATTGACATACCCGCCCTGGGCTCTAGGTACTCCGCTGGTCATCGCCGACATCATATTCGTGTTCGGCGACCCCAAAAACCCCCGAGTAACGAGCTTCGATCAATATCGAGCTGTATTTATGCAAAGTTCCAGGAGATGAGGTGTTTATAACTCGCCCTGGCCCCTAGGTACTCCGAAGGTCATTGCAGACATCATATTCGTGTTCAGCGGCCCCAAAACCCCCCAGTAACGAGCTTCGATCAATTTCGAGCTGAATTTATGGAAAGTTCAAGGAGATGAGGTGTATTTAACCCGCCCTGGCCCCCAGATACTCCAGAGGTTTTTTGCCGAAAAGTGGCAAAAAACGAATGCAAAAAACTGCATCTCGATCCATCTTACTCTTCCAATTTGCTTAGTTTTGGCCTCTTTTTGTGCTTTATTTCCTCGCCTATAATGCTTTGTGAAACTGTTTTTTTCCACTTGTGTAAAATAATTTTCGCAAAATAACAAATTGTTGTTGCTGTGGTATTTTCATGTGATTTTATAAAGTTTTTAAATCAAAGTAACAATGAAAAAATAGAATACGCATCTTATGTTGTCGATTTGTAATAATCGTTTATATATTTACTATCGTAGAAAAAATTGCATTTCCTACGCGACACTAAAACGTTTTACGTTTACTAGAACAAATTTTTACTTACGAAAAAATAGCAAAATGTATAATATATTTTTAACATCGTTCTTAATCGTAAGAGTAAAATTTTTATTTTTTTTTTCACTATTGTGGAGTCGATTTTATTATTTTCTTTCTTTTATTATATGATGGAAAATCGAATTTCAGACGCCGATAAAATACGAAATTTGAACCCGACCTTTTCCAATGTTTTTGAAACATCGATAATCGATAATAAAAACAAATTAATAAGTGTTTTTTATTTGTTTTAGCCAGTTTTGACACAGGGTGGTTCGAAATTTCTTAAGAAATTTAGTGACAAGCAAATATTGAATTTAAATTGTGTTTGAACGGGTTATTCTAGTTTTTACTTTTAAGTAAACGCCACAAAGTACAAAAAAAATTCACACTAATAATATATTAAAATGCCTTTTTCTCAAAAACAAAAAGTAACGCATGTCTGTAATTTTTGTATGTTTTGAATAAATAATAAAATTTTAAAAAATGAAAAAAAAACAAAAAGGTACTTTTTGAAAAAACCATCTTTGAAGAATTAAAATTAAAAAAATTCATCTAAAATATAAATGTTTTTAGTCAATGTAATATTTTTATAAAGTCCCTCTAACTACCTTTCAAACAAAAACAAATTTCCTCAAATCGAATAACCCGTTTGAACACAATTTAACTTCAATGTTTAATTTTCAATAAATTTCATAAGAAATTTCGAGCCACCCTGTGTCAAAACTAGAGAGCAATCAAAAAAAACACATATTAATTTTTATATTATACTAACGATTTACGAAGTTTGAAAAATCGGAAAAGACCTGGTTCACATCATCGGCGTCTTGATTCAGTTTTCCATCATTTGCAGAAAAAGAAAATAAGTACTTTTTCGTCACCCTTTTTATTTATTTTAATAACAATACTTGCATAATTGGATAAAATATTCAGAAAAAAAAACTATTTTTATTTTAATACGATGGAAAGTATCAAATTTGAAGCAAAAATTAAATGTGTGAGTACTACAAATATATGTTTATTTTTGTTTTGTTACATTACAACCATAATTGTGTGCGTTATTAGTCTTGATAGAATAAAAAAACAGCTTTTAATTTTATTCTGTTGCGCGATTGCTGCGAATCACAATATTAGTATTCAGTTTCAATTTAGAAATATCATCGCCTTGGTGGCATAGTGGTTAAACGTGTCTGCCAAAGGAATTGAACTCATTGTATTGGCACTGATGAGGTTACGAGTTCGAATCCCAACCGAAACACGTAAAAAAAAAAACATAGTTTTTTTCTGAGATATTTCCAACCACATCTTTGAATTGGACAAATTTAAATTAATTCCTTAGTTACTTGAGTTTAATTGCTCACAAAAATCCTGAATAAATAAAATGCCCCAAAATCGATACCTATTTAATTGTTTGGTATTTTGAAAATGAAATAACCAGCAATGGAAATTTTGAAAATAAACTGACCTATAATGAAATACATCAAATTTTATACTAATGAGAATTCAGAAACCAAAAAATAATAAAAAACATAAAAATTTTTCAATGGAAATTCAATTCAATTTGATCAAAGTACCCTTTGCCTTTTTCAATATTCGAGAGAGGGTCATTTGATTTTTTTTATTAATAATTTGATTGTATTTTATAAAAAAAAATCAACAAAAATATGTTCGCTCTGATTATTTTAAAAACAATAACTTCAAACTAATGTACATGTCCCTCTCTCGAATATATGATTAAATTAAAATCAAATTTTTATTGTGAAAAAATTTAGTTTATTTTATGATTGTTTTTTATCTGTCCATCCTCTAGATAGGATAGAACCTTGAAATATGTCCATTGTAGGTCATTTCATTTTCAAAATAATAAACAATTAAATATGCATCGAAATTGAATAAAATTTATTTAATTTTTTGGAATTAATGGTACAAAAAAATATATTAAAATTCATTGTTTCTTTGGTCTGGTTCCATCCTTTGGTTCTGTTTTTTTATACGGAACACTATTGGTGAGAGTAAAACGTATTTTTCACATTCTTTCGATTATCTCGATTACTATAAATCCAATGAACCTGAAATTTGGCATGTGTATAAAACTAATCTGTCCACACTTTACACAAAATGAGGTGTTGAAAAATAAATAAAATGGTTTTCGTTTGGTTAACAGGGTTACGATGTAAGGCCTTTGAAAAAATACATTTTTATATCGAGTCAAGTAGGGTATCATATGAAAGGGCTTCACTTCAGTATTTCTAAAAAATGTATTTTAAGGTTTTTCACCCCACCATTTTTTGTGTAATTCTAAATAATGGCGTTTTCTGTATGTTTTCTTTCCTCGAGCTCCGAGCCTAAGTAATCGAAAATCTTAAAACGTATTTTGAATGATAGAAAGATTAATAGGTTTTTAAAGAAAAATATTGTAAAGTACCAAATACTAATAATTATATTTATTAAGAGGGAGGATATGAGAAGGGGTAAATACACCATTTAAAACCCGGTCGAGTGAGGTGTCATTTGAAAGAGCACCAAAATTAAGAAACATTACAATTTTTTTTAGAATTTTGCGATGCAGTTTTTGAATTATTGTCAAAAAAGTCATATTTTTAGTGGTAACACCACTCAACCCCTAAATTTCGTCGTTGATTAACAGAATTGAGTCGTTCCTTAGCTACCATAAATAGCTATGGATATCTTTTAACCTAAAGTAATATTTTTTATATCATTTCGATCAATTTAGATGAGATTGACATACACTATTGATATTTACGATGAATCATTTATTTTTTATGTGTCTATGGTCTGGCAATATAAACCCTTTACAACACAACTTTATGTTAATTATTTTGATATTGTTTTCTTTACATTCACGAGCGAATTTTATTCGCACTTTTCTGACTTTTTTCTATTCGTTTTAATTGTTCTATTAATGAATTTTAAAATAATTCAATTTAAATTAATACATGTTACTCTGTCGAAAGGATGAAACGTTGTATTGGGTTTGTGTTTAATGAATTTTATTCTCTAGTAAATTTACAATGCTGGCTCTTGCCTCGCTCGCAAATTTGTAAACTTTTGCTCGAGAAATAAAATATAACATTAAACACTTACACAATAAATTACTATTATTTCGAATTAGTAAGAACGACATTTTTTATTTTTATACATTTTATTACACATCAAAATGCGTTCTTTTCTTTTTTTGTTTCTTTAACCTTTATTTCGTTCATCCTTGTTGTTTTAAATTACATTATGTATGTAAGTGTGAGCAAGATATAACCTGCACTTTCACCCATCTAACATGAAATATTTCGTAAGGTCCGCAATAGAATCTTAAAATATTTATTAGTCCGTAGCATAAAATCAGTTGAAAAACACTGTTTTAGAGTATCTTTCATATTGTGAAAAAAATGCAAACAATGCTTGACTAACCACATCATCGTTATTTTTAAAAATTGTATTTCATTATATTTTAAACAGTGTAAGTAAAAATTCAAAAGTTTCTTCAATATACTAGACAAATACCTTTCTAACGCACATAAAATAGTTGAGAGCAAATCAGCCGTTCTCTTGCAATTTGATTTCAAAGCATCCCTGAATTTAAATTGCAGAAATCTTTCGAACCACCTTGTTCTCAAATTAAGCACTTTAAAAATTTTCTAAAAAAGTACGTATTTTTTATTTTACCTATACTGTTACTGTACTTGTATGCTAAGTATGAAGTCGCTTAAAAATGATCGGTGTATACGTCGGTTGAATAAATCACGAATTTCACTCTTCTACTATGATGTACTGGTTTTGGGATTATGTTTGAGAAAAGAATTTAGTAGATTTATGAAGAAATGCAAACCGATTAAATCTGTCCCTGAATTACTGTCCAGAATACCAGGACGAGTAAATATCTATTTATGCTCTGGAAACAAAATTCACTCTCTCTTCTGGGTTACAGCGGACCATAGATAGACGTTACCAAAGTGTGGGTTTCTGTTTGAACCATCCTGTGATCAACTTTAGCCTTTTATAGAATAACAAATTTGAATCACTTAAAGACCTTTACAATTTGTAATGCGATAATGGGAGGAATGGAATACGACAATGGGGTAAATGGAACACAGGAAGTTCATCGAACTGGAGATATAGTATTCCCACTTTACAGAATTAAACCTGGTTTTGACAGGCAAAATATGTAAAAAGATTAATTTATCACCCGCTATGTTCTAGGCTATAGTTTTATTTATTTTACTTGTGTTTTACATTTCACCGGGTGTGCATCTCGCGCGTCAAATTTGCGTCAACTATTATATCAGCTTTTTTAAAATATATTTTTGTTTTATCCTTACCTCTTGATATACTCGTTCTAAGAATACATTATCACCATTATCTGATAAGTAATCCAAATTTCGTTGATGTGATTCCAATCTACCTAGATAATAATCAAAATTTTGAACCATAATTTCACCCGTTTTTAGAATGAATCCAAAAATTTTCCCGTTATTTTGGTTGGAATAAATTTTATATAAATTTAAATTATTTATCTTAAGTTTCATGCACAAGTTATTTAAATTAACCAAAAATATGTTATCAGTTTCTGATCTTATAAACGCATATGTATTACACACATCCAAATTTTCTATATAAGTCAGTATATGTATATCTTTCAACGGAAAATCAGTTATCTTAATAACTTTTGTTACATCACCGGTTGTTATATTTAAAATTAGTATAATGTTATCGATAGTAAAGAGACAAATCGATCGATCACAATCGATCAACGATGCTTTAAAAATTCGTCCATCATATTTTGAATAACCTTTTAAATTTATACTTGGAATGGGGTTGTATTGGCTTCCACTTTCTTCTAACTCTAGAGTTTCAATCATTTTCTTCTTAAACTTATCGAGATTTTTAAATGGTGAAAATTTCATAACCAATTCCATATTGTCCTTATTCCATATATGAATTGTATCATCGCTAAAGCATGAAAAAATTTTATCGGTATTTTGAATAAATTTAATGTCAATAATCGTTAAGGTATTTTCGTCATATTCGAGTGTATGTCGTAATACAAAGGTATCTAAATCAAATAATTTTGATTCGGTTCTTGTTATAGATAAAAACAAGTTTGTAGAATTACTTAATGATGGTCCGGTAGGAGATGGTTTTGATGGTAAAACGGATGTTGAAAATTCAAAATTTATAATTGGGGTGTTATGAGGTTTACTTTCGAAAATTGTTACGCCAACATCTGAAAAATTAATAAGATAAAAGATTTTAATGCTTCCGTAATTTTGTTGGTTTATTATTGTTGTTGTTTTTGACCATTATTCAGACATCGAATCGTCTGTAAAAAAGAACATTTGATGTCACCTTAGAATATTTAGGAATCTACAGGAGCTTCTATGTTCAAGAATATTCTTGCAAAAATCCATCTGGTAAGGTCGGATGATACTTTTATCCTGTAAACTGTCCAGCTATAAATGGACATATACTTTCACCAATATCCAGCTAAACCCTAACTACTCCTTAAAGTATCAGGCCTTCGTCAGTTTGAATACCCAAAGGATCATAAAGATTCTCTGGGCATTTAAACAATTTAAATCATTCAAGTCAGTTGCTCCTTATTAGTTTCTACGCGCTGAACTATAAAATACCTTAGAGCAGACTGTAGATTGACGGAAAAAAATGTTTACGACCTGGGATGCGATGTCTCATATACTTCAATGGACCGAAAATTTTAAAATAAAAAGGAAAACTTAAGAAAAATTGTTCATTGGCAACGTTAAAGAAGCGAACGCAAACTGCACTGAAATAACATTAATATGTACTAAAAAGTTTTGACTAGGAATTAATTCTTCAAAAACAGAACTGGTTTATTTCACCAGAAATACAAGATTCATTATATTGGATCCATAACCCTCATGGGAAGTAGTCGGGTCTGGTCTGACTGAGCTGTCTTTTACCCCTTGACGTACAGGTCTACATATAGCATCCTCCGATTGAGCGATATGTATAACAGTGGATCTGTAGTTATTGGACACTCCAAATTTAATACGAACAAGTACTCAACCAAAACACATTGACTACGTCTCAGACTCCCAGGATTTCTCAGGGGAGACATGAAAGGTAGGCGTTGAGGGAAGCATTGGAAATTTTAACGAATGCCTTTAAACTAGTCAAACTGGCCAAAGTCAAACTGGTTGCGCTAAATGAAACCTTAGTATAGTAGAAGCATAATGTAATATCAACTAGAGAAATCAACATCTATGTGGACTACCAAGTTGCATTGACATGCAGTAGAAACGATGTCAAAAGTCAAGCTGAAACTCATATCTAAAAGAGATAGTCAAAGGAGTTTGATATTCAAACTGTATGGGTGTCGCATCATAGCGGCATTGTGAGCAACTGTATAGTTACGGTGACCATCCGTCCTGTATTTTACAGGACTTTCCTGTTTTTTGCCATGCTGTCCCTTGAGATGTTTTTGTAAATACAGGACAGTGCAATGTCCCTTATTTCTAAATTTGATATGCAAATGTCCTCTTTTTTGCATAAACTTTACAGGAATATGCATTTAAAATAATAATTTCTCTAGATTTCCCTAAAATTTGTCTATTTTTCCTAAGTATTACAATATTGAGCTAAATGTCAAAATCAGAACCCCACTTTTTGGCATTTTTCAACGTTTTAGGTCCTACCGATGCTCAAACAGCAAAAACAAATGTTTGTCTGTCTGCCGACCAGCCATTACAACCGATAAATACTAGAAAGCTACTTTAGCGAGCAAAAAAACTGGGCACTTCTTTGAATAGAATAAAATAAAATAAAATTTAGTATTTAATCTTAGTATTCTAGTCAAGAAGACGTTTGTTATTCGTACCTGGGCCCACGCTGATTTTAAGTGATGATTACCACAAATTTTATACTTCATAAGGCGCTAGCCCTTGACTAGTCCGAAAACTTTTATTCTGCCATTTTTCTCAAATCGGCAGATTTTTGCCCGCCGTCGCCGCCAGCCGATTGCCCTTGATGTTGTAAATTTGCTACCACAATTTTTTTTAACTGCTTTAAAACACGAGGGTGTCTGCCATTATCTAATCTGACAACTGACATTTTAGTATATTTGGGACTATACAAAAGCAGACACATTTTTGTCGGACAAGGTTACCTTCATGTTCTAAAATAAATTTCCAACCACCATAGTTAAAAAAAAGACAGGCGTCTCACGAAGTATAAAATATGTGGTAATCACCACATGAAATCAGCGTGGGCCCAGGGACTATATTAGATTCATTTAATTTTTGAAGATCACGCCACTCTGGAGAAACTATAGAGATGAGAGGAGAGAGAAACAGTATTTCATCTACTTCTTACGCAAGCCCAAAGACAGCAAATTTATTTTAGAACGCACATATTAAAAACTCTTACCGACCTGAGTAACTTTAAAATTAGTGAAATACATAGCTTCAGCAGGAATCGATTAGAAACACTAGGTAATGAATTTTTCTCAAAAGCAAAAATACAAAAGAGTCGTTTCCGTTTCTATCGGAAAAAAACAAAACCCATTCATTTTCATTCAAAAACGGCATTATAGGAACCAAAACTAAACGGCCCTGTGTTTAATTATTTATCTTTACAAGGAGTGACGATTTTCCCGATGGCGGAATTTGATGACGGAAAAATATGATACGTTACGATTGGTGCTATGTACCGAATGGACGATCAAAAACAGTTAAAAAATTATTCAGTTATAAACATTTCAATAGTGAACTTCAGCTTCAAAACGATTCGCTTAAGCAAACCATTGAAATTGAAAACTAGATCCTATTAGTAACGATAGATTGCGATTGATTGGCTTCTCCTGAAAAAAATTTCAATCGTAAATTTCAGATTACAACACAATAGAAGCAGGAAAAATATGATATATAGGTTGCGATTGGTGTTATATACGGAATGTACGATAGAAAACAATTCATGACTTCTTCAGTTTCACAAAAAAATATTTCAATCGTTAACTTTAGATTCAAAACGTTTACCTATGATAGAAAATCTATCGTAAAAAAACATTGAAGCCGAAAACTGATATATCCTATAGGCTACAATAGATTTTTGGTAGCAGCTGAGAGTCTAGTTGATGATTCGTTGGTAGCTGTTGAGTATTCCGGTTGAAGTGCAGAATCCAATTTTTGGTAGCTTGAATTATATTATGATTATCTGATCCTGAATCCAGATTTACGCCCTCAAAATGAATATCGGGAATCAACTAGAGTTCTTCTGTTGTAGTAGTGTTAGATAACGAATTACGCTATTTCTGTCATCGATTTCTTAAATAAAACTTTTCCGATTGGCTATGTAACTTATTGAAATTAATTGTTCTGTTTTGTTGATATTAAATGGTTTTGGTTTTTTCGAGATCCGAATGGAGTAATGGTTCGTATTAATTAGACTTCAATTTAAAATCACACAAACTTAACTTAGACCACCTTATTATATTTCATAGCGCAATACAGTTACATTTAATATTTTCTGTTATTATAGATTTTAGTATAAAATATTTTCTTGCAGAACTATCTCAAATTATCAAAAAAAATTTTTTGTTTAAGGCGTGGTGGTAAAACAAAACAATAATGAAGAATCGTACAGTGAATTGATACTTTATCACAATACGATTTTGTTTGATTAACACCTTAGATCGTAAACTATTTCATTTGTTTTTTTTATTTTATGGCGAGGCGACCATGCAGTCATAGCCTGACATGTAGACTGCTAAGTCTTTTATGCCATCCTCATATTCAAGACCTTTTTGAAAAAGCCAACAGCCTTGAATGGTCTGCTTTGCAGAAATCTTCTATCCTTAGATATTTTGATAGTAATATGACGCTTCGGAGCACTGAGAGAGCCAAACATTCTCCCACAATGTGAGGGACGTTTTCATCCTCTTCAAGACAAAAGCGGCATGTTGGATCATTTTCTACTCGAAGCCGTACCATATGTTTGTTCACATTAAGGTGACCTGTTAGTAGTCCCACCATTAGCCTGCAGTCTGACCGAGTCAGATTTAACAGGAATTTGGTCATTTGCTGGCTCAGCTCTGGAGTGAACATCTGGGAGACCTTGCAGCCTTCTGTGCTCCTCCATTGAGAGTTACTGGTCAGAAAGAGAACTTTCGATATACCAATGGCTGGGTCGGGCCTTTGAGCCTCCCTGCGGAGCTCTTTGCTAAATCATTAGCTTTTTCGTTCCTGAGATTCCCACTATGCCTTGGTGTGCATATCAGTGATATGCTGTTCTTGAGCCCGAGATAATTCAAGAACCTAGAACATTCTTGCACTATTTTTGACTTAATAGTGTAGTTTCCCAAAGCTGTAAGAGCAGCCTGGCTATCAGTAAAAATATTAATGAACTTGCCAGACCACTTAAGCTCCTTCGCTCGCCTCGATGCATTTATGGCGAATACCTCAACCTGAAAGACTGTGCAGTATTCGCCAAGTGGAAATTGCAGCCCTAGATCTTCATTACTGAAGTAAACCGCAACTCCTGCACCATTTTCAGTGAGAGATCCATCTGTGTAGATGTCCAACGTGTTGACCGCCCTGTCCAATAACAAATCAGCTGAGGACCGGTTCTCTATCGTTGGAATTACAACTCTATACTGCTTTTGAAAGGCAGTTAGAGGTACTGGGTCATCAGTCAGCATTTACAAATCTGTCAGGTGTTCTACCATATAACTGCATAGCGCTTGATGATTTTTCCTAAAGCTCCTGGTGTTTCTCAGGAGTTCGAGCCTTTTTGTAGCCTTAAGAGCCTCCATTCTTACAAATATATGCAAGGGAGGAAGCCCTAATAAGACCTGCAGATTCGCTGTGGGCGTTGTCCGGAAAGCACTAGGGATACATAAGCAAGCAAACCTTTGTACTGCCTCCAGTTTTTTTATCGCATTTTCTTAGATTAAGACAGATTTATTTGCGAGCAAAAATTTTTTAAGTTAACCGTCAAAAATTCAAAATTTTTTTCTTTTGTTTTTTGAATACGTTATGTCAAAAAAACTTGATCTGACAGCAAAAAGGGGGGCGGGGGTCATAGCAATTTGTTGGCCGAAAGAAAACGACATAAGTAAAATTGAAAATATTTAATCTTCAATAATGATTATTATGTTGTATTAATTATTAAATATGTAGGAGAAAAAAAGTCTTTAGATAAAATCAACTTACTTAAATCAATTCTTAAAAGTTCACCAGCTTTAGTACCGAATAATATCTGACCATTACGACATGGTAGAAATTTTCCAATTGTACATTTCGATTTAAATTTATTTTGTATAACCCAATATTTCTTTATTAATAAATTAAAGCAGAATATATTTCCTCTGGAAATATAAAAAAAATTAATTTAATTTACAATTAATAAAGTTATTTACTAACCTATGATCTACACAAGCAATCACTTCATTCGAATCGCTTATAAATATATGCACAAATTTTATTCGAACAAATTCACCGGCCGTATTTGTAATTGTATGATGTACTGTTAACAAATTTCTGTAAACAAAAATGCATTTACTTAAATTTAAAAAAAATCAAAAATAATAATAAAGATTTAACTAGCCCCGTATCTTTTTGACGGTTTAGTTGAAATGATTTTTTCTTATTTTTAACTGTATCAGTATTTACTTCCATGTTAATAATTTATTGATTCAAAATTTGACTGCACGAATGTTTATATATTGTAAACAAACATGGATACTACGAACTGTCAACTGGATTGTTGTAATTACTGTACAATTAAAATTTAAAAACATTTTCTGACAGTTGGAATATTTTATAATAAAACACTTTTAATGTTATTTTGAAAATATATAACAAACTTTTATTAAAATTATGTAAATTTAGGTATATTTCTTACATAATTAAAGCATAATTTTTTACATATTTATAAATATAAACTAAACGAGCATTAATTTTAATGTAAAAAAGTAAATCTGTCGAAACAGATCTTGTCATTAAGGAAAAATTAAAATTTTAATTGAATTGACGGCTGGTGGTTTCCTATAATTCTTCTCTTTGCATTTAATATGTATTATTAAATTCTTATTTTTTTCGTTTAAAATTCATAGATATGTCAGCAAGCCTCTAGATAAAATACATTATAAAATATTTTAAGCATAAAAATTAAATTCACATAGGTGGTTTACAAACGGCAACACGATAAACATATTTCATTTATCTAATTCATTGTAAAATAATTTATCACTTCATAATTATAGCTAGGACAACAATATCAATAGTTTTGGTATTTCATGTTTCAGTTCCTGATATGATGTGAATTGGTTTTATTTATATAAAAACTAATAATAATGTTAGTCATATCGTAAAATATCAAATGAAAAATTACATAGTAATATCACAAACGTAACTCATGGAATTTTTTATTGTTTTTAGAAACAACACCATCCCGTTTTATGTTCATCTCCATGAGCTATGTGATCGATACTCCACGGTGCTACTTCTAAACGTCCTGTTCCGTTCACCTCAACATTGCCGTCAACTGGTATACCCATATCTATCTTTGGGTTTCCTTTAAAATAAAACCACAAAAAAGAAATTTAGTGATCCGAAATGAATCGTATCATGAAAAATTACCATTTTCAGTTGAATTATTAAAAGATAAATTTGTCATGGATTCCATTGATTCATATCGCTTTAATGATGAGCATGAATTTTCTCCCGATAATCGAATTAATCCTAATGCAGTTGTAATAAAAACTTGTTCAATACCTTGATATTGGACGGCCGACGTTTCGTAGTAGCTAGCTCCTATGGATAATGCATATAAATATGCTTCCTCCTTCGAAACGGCCCGTTCCTGATCTAAATCTAATTTATTACCAACTAAAGACAATATAATGGGTTCTTGAACATTTCGTTGTAATTCTTGAACCCATCCTTTAATATCGGTAAAACTATTATACTTAGATATATCGAATACCAATAATGCAGCGTTTGCATTCCTGTAATACATTGGCGCCATGGCACGAAATCGTTCCTGCCCTGCTGTATCCCAAACTTGCATTTTTACCTTAATGTCGTCTAAATTAACTTTGCACGTAAAAAATGATGCTCCAATTGTTGGAGCAATCTCACGTGAATAAACATTGGTTATGTATCGAACAACCAGGCTTGTTTTTCCAACACCTAAAATAAAAATAAAATAAAATAAAGCAACAAAACCCCACCATTTTTGGGTGTTCCGCTTTTAATCCTATTTTCTAATACTCTAATTTTAGTATATACAAAAATAAATAAAGCGAAAGCTTAAGTATTGATAAATTATCAGTGAAAAGCAAATAAAGTTTTTAATTATCAATATTTTTCTTATCAAAGTTTAACTGGGAATTAAATTACAATCAATATAGGTTCAACAAATTAAGATCTAAAATAATTTCAGGATTTTATTAAGAATCAATATTGTATAATAAAAAAATCAATCAATCTATTTATATACCTTGAGATCCCAAAACAACAATTTTGGCTTCGATTGCTTTCATTTTTCTTTTTGTTATAAATTACGTTTTAATTTTTCAACATATTTGTAATATTTTATTAATATTTTTTGGACAATTTCATTTTGTTGCAAGTTTCGCTTATTTTTAACAGAAACTAAAATACAATTTTATTTCTGAATATTTCAAATTTTAATTAATGATAATATTATCAAAATATTATTGTTGTTCACAGCTGATATGTCACATATTTGAAAAAATTCTTTTATTTTTTGACGTTTGTTATATGATTTCGCACCCAGTGGAAAAGCTGCACTAACCAAATTTACATCGACAGAAAATAGATGTTTGTAATGAGGCCCAATTGTGTTTGAGCTTTGACAACGGTCATGAGTCGATTTTTCGTTTTCGATGATATTTATTTTATTTATTGTACAAAATAATTACTAAAATGGTGTCGTGATAAAATATCACACGAAAAAATCCCACACGATATAATATCACGTCGAAAATATCACAGCGATAAAATCACACTATACGAAAATGTCACATCACGAAAATATCACATAACGAAAATATCAAAATATAATCACACGAGATAAAATATCACATCCTAAAATCACACGCGAAAAAATATCACATCCTAAAATCACACAAAAAAAATATCATACCTAAAATCACACGCGTAAAAATATCGCTTTCAATTAAAGCTCATCTCCACTAGCCGCGCCAGACGTTTGCTAGAACCGGGCATTCACATACAGCATAGACAGAATTTCAAACAAATTTAACAACAGAAATTCTGTTGCTGTAAAGTTCGTATAAAATTCTGTTTCTGTTTTATGTGAATTTCAGTCTTAAAGTTTGCAAACATGGGTCTGTTTAGGGGAAACACAAAATATGATGTTTGTGCATGTTTTTGCTCGGTCAGTGGAGACAGATTTTTGTCTTCACTTCATATTTTTAGAAACTAGGTCTGTCATGTGTATATTGATCTGTCATTGATAATTAAATGTGATTTTGGTTTTTTAAGTGAAAATTTAGAATATAACGAAAAATGTTTTTGTTTATTAAATGTTGTTTGAATGTTGTTTGAAATTTAAAATTTTTTTTTCTTGTTTAAATTTTATAAAATTGTGTAATTGGTTTTAATATGGATTTTATCAATTTGTTTGGCAAATAAAAGCTGTCAAAGTTTTTATCATAAAATCTTCTTTGTTGCACCATTTGCAAACATTTGTTTTTAGAAAAAGTTTGGTTGGTGAAGACAGATTGTTAGCAAACGTTTGTTGTTTGTATTCGTGCAGTGCCCTGCTTAAACTATCCTATTAAAAAACAAAGTTTAATGTGAAAATTGCACCGGAAATTTCCTATAAAATCCTATTAAATAATTTGTTTTCCTTTTGAAATCGATTGAATCCTATTCAATTGTACCCTATAGAAAAACATTGAATCCTTTTAATTGAAATGAAAATATTTTTATAGGATTACAAATTCCTCAATGGGATTGAATTTTCTGTGACCGTCAAAGTTTTTATTAAATAATAAAGAATCCTACTTAACCACAGAATAAAAATATACAGAAGCGTCATAACACACTTTTTCTATGGAAAATTTTCGACTCATTTTTTTTTGCTTCTAACTTCACTTCAAACTTGAATAAGGTAAGAAAAAGTTTGGTTATGTATACTACGTTTTGGCGGTTTATGTTTTATATTTTAAAAAATCCAAAACCATAACAGTGTAGTTCCTTGAACGACAAGTTTTGTTTTGACAGCAGTATTGCAGGTTAAGGTAAATCGTTAATAAAATGTAAATGATTTATACTTATTTACATGTTTTTTAATTAATTTTGTTTATTTTAAAATTTGATTATACATATTTATAAATTGAAATAAATTATTAAATATCATTTCAGGAGAATAACTGATAAGCTTTACGAATATTTACCGAATTTGGAAAGTGTAATCCTAACATGAAATAATATACAAGAATTAGGTGATGTAGAAACTTTGATCCATTTACCAAAACTCGAAACCCTTAGCTTACTAATGAATCCAGTTTCCACCAAACCACATTATAGAGAATATATTACGTATAAGTGGGTAATATTTTAACGTTTGATTTTCAGTTGATAATTTTTATTGCTTCGTTTTTAAGATTTCCTCAGTTGCGACTTTTAGACTTTCGCAAAATCAAACAAAAAGATCGTAAAGCAGCAACTGAATGTTTTAAAAGTAAAAGAGGAAAAAAAATTCAAAAATAAATTGTAAAAAATCAAAACAATCGCTTATCGGTTCCAGTCAAATTGATAGTATTGCAAAAGGCTAGTTAAATTTTAGCGTATTCAATTAATGAATAAAAATATTTGTGAGTGTAGTTCCAGGTGCATTACCTTCAGATATTCAAAAAATTCGTGAAGCCATCAAAAGAGCTGGATCATTACAAGAAGTTGGAAGACTGACAAGAATTCTTCAATCGGGACAAATCTCAGATGAGTTTTTAAACGGGAACGGAGAACACGAACCAATGGATACAAATAACGGATACTAAGTTTATAATTTTGGTAAGACTATTAATAATAAATATTTCTATGAACGTAGTAAATTAAACAGTGATAAATGATTAAACAATGTTTTTATTTTAGTTCAATATTCAACTTTTCGCACAGAAACGCATTATTTATGTATTTGTGTTTTATTTCAATATATTCATTGAATCGAGTGGAAGAGGAATCAATTTTCAATCATATTTAGGGGGATCATGCGAAATCATCACATTAATGAGGATCATCTTTGATTAAAAATGCGTAAAAAATTATGTTTAATCGTCTTTAATTAACTATTATAGGTAGACTATAGTACATGTATTGCATCAGAATTTGAAGCCACTGCAGTATCTGGGTGGCTTACTATTGTTTAATTACAAATTTTTGTCCAAAAAAATTTGTAATTTAACTGCTTATACATCATATGGTTTACAAAAAAAAACAAATACAACCATTCAACTAGCAAGTTGTATTGGTTTAAAAAAAACTTAAAACTAGATTACAGAAATATTAAGATTAAATAATACAAAATACATAAGTAAACAGTTCATACAGTAAAAATTAAATATTTACATTATAACTTAATAAAAATATTCCAATAAATAAATCATAAAGCATAACTTATTTCAATAAATAATACATAAATAAAAATATAATATTTGCTTAACTAAATAAAAAACATTATTTAAATAAATAAATCATAAAATAAAACTTATTTCAATAAATAATTCAATCGCTTTCATTCACTTACTTTTGAATTTATACTGCTAAAAGTATTTATCAAAATGAAAATTTGCTTTTGGTGTAGCGAACCTGGAGGTGATTTACAAGATATGATGAAATGTTTATTTTGTGAGAACATATTTCATGCCATCCAATGTGGAGGGTTAACATTTGAAGCTCTGTCTGCAGTAAAAGAAATTAAAAACTTGAAATTTTTATGTGATGACTGCTGTGATAATGGTGCATCAATATTTTCTACTAGAAATAAAACTATAAATGATACATTAGCATCTTCATCCACACGCTCAGCCAAAACTATATCAACCTCAAATGATAACATAGAAATGACTAATTTTGTATTTTTGAATAAAAGTATGAATTCATTAATTGCTGATGTTGCATTTATTAAGAATTTTTTAGGATTTTTAGAATTATTAAGAATTTTATGCATATCAATCAATGAATTTTTGGAATCAACAGGTCGTCGTTCCTATAATGAACAAATAAGGGAAATGGATGATATCAAATTCAACCTTCTTTAAATTAATAGAACAATAAACGTTAGTCTAATTTATCAATAATATTAGGATTTTATAAAATTTTATGAAGTCTGATGAGACGGTAGTAAGATAAATAAATTAATAAATATTAATAAGTAAATTAAAAATCAACGATTTTTGTGTAACTTACCTGATACAAATAAATCACAACAATAACAAACTGTCAAACTCAATTTTTTGAGAAATTGAAAAACTTTGTAGCAGTGTAAAACTGACATTAAGCCTGTCGTTCAGTGGCTAAAAATTCAAACATAATTATAGTTCAACGTGCAAATTATAAGGTAAGATCCCGTTAGGTTAAAATTTTTTTGGTCGACGCAATGACTTTTCTGTATATTTTTATTCTGTGACTTAACTTTATAATAAGAATAATAGTACATTATATACCGAGGTGATAAAGTAAATTTTCTACATTGAGGTGGATATTAATTCGCGAGAAACGAAGTTTCGAGCGAATTAAGCACCGAAATGGAGAAAATTTTCTTCACCGAGGTTTATATACTATTTTTTTTACTACTTGATATAAAAATGCACTAAAACTGTTAATTATTCACAAAATAAAATGTCAATTAATAAGCAAATGGTGAATAAATAAAAATTTTGATTTGGTGAAACATTGTGTATCATATCATTGGATTGCGTATTGGATATTTATTATTCAGGGCTGCTTAGTTAGAAATTTATTTTCAATGAATTTTCTTAAAACTATATAAAAATCACATATGCTTTGCATTAAAAAACATAGCTTTTATTTATTTTTGACATGAATTGAATTGAATTGAAAATCTGTTCAATATTGTTGAGCCAAATTTAGAATTTTTTTAGTCTACAACTCACAACTAAACTAAATTTCAACAGAATTCTGTTTAACACCAATTAAAATTTCAAATAAACTAAACTATAGTTGCAAAGAAATTTTTGCATTCATTCATTATTTATTATTATTAAAATAAAATCAAAACGCTTATTATTTTTTAATATATTATTATTATTTTAGGAAGAAACTAAAAAAATTCAAAGATGAACTCCCCAGAAAACACATTTACGTCATTGTGATATCAAAATGACATCACGCTAAGTCACATCTTATGTAAGATCTGGGTCATATATAAGTCATATGTATATCATTATTTCCCACTTGTTTACGTAATTGAACATGACATAACAATAATGATATAACTATGACATAAATGTGATGTCTGTGGAGATATTCGTGACGTTGTTATGATATAAGGTTGATATCATAGTTATATAAATTTTTTTGTGACATATTTTTTTTTTACTTAAAAAACAAATTTAATAACAATTAAACAAAAATACTTACCCGTCCGTCATTCATTGGTCACAACTTACCTACTGTTGTAGAACCTGCTAGGAAGCAATAACTAACTATACGCAAAATTTTTCAAACTATATACAATTAAAATGGATATACCTCTAGTGAAATTTAACAAAATCATAATAAGGTCATATTTAAGTCCAAATTATGACATCATATCAAAGTCAAATTTAAGATCAGTGTGATGTCATAAAAGCATCATATAAATGATACCAGGATATAGTCATGACGAGTGTCAGTTTTATGTCAAATTTACGTAACAACTACATCACATATATATGACGTTCGTGTGATGTCATATTTACGTCTTGTGTTCACTGGGATCAGTAACAAACGAACAAAAATTATATTTTCATTATTTACTAAGGTGCTAAAATACTTATTATTAGGTGTGGGGAATAATTATTAGTAACCTTAGCTGAGAAAAATAACTTTTGTCTTGGGTTTTTGAGTAAATAATTGAAATTTCTCATGCAAGTAGTAAAAAAACACATTTTAAAGGGAGTTTTGTAGTCTTAGAATTACATATGGAATTCTTTTCGATTCTTAATGGGATTGACTATGTTTTAATGGGAATTTCTAAAACCTTCAAATTTCCTATTAAATAATAATCAATTAAAATAAAATAAACATATTATACAACCTTAATTACCATTATTATAGTCTTTCAGCCGAGAAGCGATAACTAACACATAAAACGATTTTAACTATATATTTCTAAATTGGATAATACTCTAGTGAATTTTAACAAGACATAAAAAAAATTCAGTATTTTCCTGTAACAATTATCCATTTCCCATTGAAACTATTTCAATGTCTTCCCATAACATTATATAGAATCCTATTGAAAAATACTGTCGTGGAATTACAATTTTAAAGTCGTATGTTCCGGTAGAAATTATACACTTCCTATTGAAACTATCTCAATGTTTTCCTGTAAAACTATTAATCCTATTGGGAAATCTTGTCGTCAGCCAAAATTTAAAAAAAAATTAATGTTATAATTGTGAATATTTTTTGAAAACTTTTTACTGTTCACGGTGTAAAGTTATTCAACATATGCTAGAGGAACTTAAATTGTCAACATGACCAATAAATTATTGACATAAGATTTTGCTAAAACGGTAATAAATTTGGATGTAAATAAATTTTACATTTTATGAAAAAAATTTATATATATGTACGATAAATTGAAAAGCATCATGAAGTTCATCGATATTGGTGCTAATTTGTCTGACCCCATGTTTAGAGGAATATATGGAGGTAGTCAGAAACATACAGACGATCTCGATGAGGTTTTGAAAAGGAGTTGGGATGTTGGGATAGAAAAATTAATTCTGACAATTGGAACAATAAACGAAGCAGCGGCATCTTTTAAAATTGCATCTAAAGATGGTAAACTTTTTAATTATTGTTTTATTTTTAGTTCAATATTTTATGTTTAGAGAGAATAGTCACAACAATGGGATGCCATCCTACACGATGTAGTGAATTTATACCGAATCCTGAAAAATATTACCATAACATTTGTCAAGAAATTGAAAATAATCGGAATAAAATTATTGCAATTGGAGAAATTGGTCTGGACTATGATCGATTACATTTTTGTGATAAAGAAACACAAAAGTTATATTTTGAAAAACAATTACAACTATCCAAAAAATATGACTTACCGTTATTTTTACATTGTCGTAATTCGCACGACGATTTCATAGAAATATTAAAGACAAATACGGATTTAATTGGCAAAGGTGGTGTCGTTCATTCATTTGATGGGAATCTCGACGAAGCTTTGGCTTTAATTGAGTTAGGACTATTTATTGGGATTAATGGATGTTCACTTAAAACTCAAACTAATTTAGATGTTGTAAAACTGATTCCAAATGACCGACTTATGATAGAAACGGATGCACCTTGGTGTGGAATTCGCCCAAGTCATGCAGGTTCGAATTTTGTAAAGTCAAAATTTCCAACGGTTAAGAAAAAAGAAAAATGGCGTTCCGATAGCTTAATTGATGGTAGGAATGAACCATGCCAAATAATGTAAGTAGAATTTTAGAATAAAAAAAATAAATGCAATAATCACAATTTCATTTCAGTCAAGTATTAGAAATAATTTCCACTATCAAAAACGAAGATAAGGAGTCACTAAGCCGAGCTTTTTATGAAAATACAATTTCATTATTTTTCAAAGAAAAGACATAAGAAAATTGCGGGGAAAAAAGGAAGAATATAACATAAGAAAAATTTCACAATAATATTGATTTTTTTATATATTTGTTTAAACTTTAAATTAACAACAGAGATTACAATAAACATCCAACCATTCTCGTTTGGAACGAAAACCATACGTATTGAACTTCAAGTTGTTATACCCAACTCTGATCATTTATTTATTAATTTTGTTTTTTAATTTTTAAAACTGTTGCGTTTAAATATTTGATTGCATTATCTTTTCCAATTGGTGGAGTAGTATGAAGTTTTCGTTTTTTAATGTTAGTCGACTGTTTCGGATTTGGTATAAATTGTCTACTATTGTTAGTTTTTATTAAATGGAAGGTGGAATTACCAACAATATAATCATTTTCTCTTATATTCCTCTTTTTCTCGTTTTTATGACAATTACCAACATTTGGTTCGATTTTCGTTGCAAACAATTTAGCTAAATTACTAAGTTTTTCTACTATTGTTCCAAGAGATTCTGAATGTTTGTTTGATATACCAAAACCATATGATTGGAATCCGAATACATCTTCGGTAATTTTTTCTAGTTCTGGCACTACGATAATATTTATTTTCGATGGATTTATTTTATTTTTCAATATAATTAAATTTATTATTTGTTTCAATACAAAATGAGGTTGAAAACTTTTCGATAAAACAATTGACTCAAACTTAAGATTCTCGTTTTGTAAATTTCTTAAAATCGATGGTATTCCAAAGGTTATGAGTTTCCTTAATTCATTTTCATTCGACTGTTTAAAAATATTTTTAAATTCAATAATTTCGTTTGGTTTCAGTTCAGGCCTAAATTAAATAGAAATTATATTCCCAGGAATTTAAATAATTAAATTTGACTTACCAATAGTCTTGATACGGTTGTGATAAAATAAGTTTGAATGATTTTTTAGTTTGCTTTTTAGCAGCTAAAGTGTGTTTTTGTTGAACTGGTGTAATACTTTTTGCCATTCTTGCAGTACATTAAATAAATAAATGTCAAAATTTAATGTCATATTCACAATTATATTTTATCTGTAGTTCTACTTTATCGACATACCGACTACTACCCTTTCAGCAAAAGAAACGGCTCGCTAAAAGTGAAGCAAAAATGAAACATTTATGAACTCTTTTTTCTGAGATACCCTTTAAGCAAAAGAAACGGCTCGCTAAAAGCGAAGTATTCAAACGAAACATTTATGAACTGTTTTTTCCTGAGATAAAATATGTATTGTAATCAGTTAAATTATTTAAATTTTTATATTAATTGTTGGGTATATTTATTGCCATCTATGTATAATATAATATACTAACATTATATGAACTGCTTATTGGGTAATAGAATATTATTTTTATGATGTAGTAGAATCAGACGTGAATTAACTATTGTAATGTTGTGGCAATAACTTTCCATATTATTGAAAAGTTTAACTCCTGCTTTTTTGAATAAAAAAGAAAAGTTACCTGGAAAAACGGATTGTCAAAAATATTTAAAAAAATATTCAGTCATTCGTTTTTTTCATTATTATTCATTGTATTTGTTTTTCCTTAATAACTTTAATATTGTTAATTATTGATAAATCTTTTAATTTGCATATTTTGCTTCATCTTTAATGTATATTTATATTAACACGCCATTCTTGATTAGAAAATAAAAGAAATTTAAATAAATATAATAATAAATAAGTTTGAATATTGTAAAGTTTACATCTCCACGTTATTTGGATTGAGTTGTTTTCCTGAATAAATATATTACTAATAGAAGATTAAATACTGCATTGATTTTATTAAACTATTTAACAAATTTAAATTGTGTTTCATCTAATGAAAAAGATTTGAATGTGGAGCGTTGAAGGTATTTAAAGAAACTATAACAACTAGATCAGTCAAGCAACTGAAAAATTTATTAAGTAAAGTTGATCAACTATAAATACATCGATTCTTTAAAATTCAAAAATCGAGAAGGAAAATTGTGTAATTCCTTGATTCCTGGCATAAATTTCTCCGACGCATCTTTCCATCCAGAGGAAAACAAACCTCATCTCTATCTCATCATCACACAACGCCACTTGCAGTTTCCGGACAACTCTAAGAAGCTACTAAAATGTAAACAATAAATGTAGATTCTTTTTTAAATATATTTTGTGTTATTACTGGTAATTACTACAAATCAGAAGTGGGATACGAATGTAAAAACATAATATTTTATAAATATTCTGAAATAAAAGGTATCAATATTATAATATTGAGTGTATATACGAAATAAATAAAATGTACGAAAACAGAATTGGAAATTTGGAAGAAACCACATGGCGTGACAACCGCATTCCACCGCATCTTCCACCGCCCCTTCCGCCGCTTCATATAAGCAATAGTTTAATACAATCAAGATTGGTAACACCGGAACAGATAAAACAACGTGTTATTAATGCCGATAATTTGGGAGACACTACATTCGCTCCACCGATGACAACTTTTGAGAAATCAACCGTACACTTTCAACCACGTGCTAGTCCGGAAAACCTCCTTCAATACTCGCCGGTATATCAACCGAGTTATGGAAATTTTCAAAACGTGTCACCTGCAAGTATTGAGGTTAGGTGTCAACCTCAACCAACGAAGCCGATTAATAGTTTCACAAACACGAGATCTACCAATCATCAGCCAAACGTAAGTCAAATGAATATTATTAATAATGAAGTGCTTTCTCTCCACAGAGAGATGATACAAAATTTAATTTAGCAAAATCAATTGCTATAAAGTCAACGAAACAATCAACACAATAGAATGTTTCACCCAAGCGAAATCGATCAAATACTACCAGAATTTGATACGGATAATAAAAATGGAATAAGTGCAATTCAGTGGATTGGAAAATTAGAAAACCTAAAGTGGCAACACGATTGGACTGACTACGAAGCAACTTTTTATGGGACAACACGGCTGCGAGGATCAGTTTTCAGGAATTTTGTTTCGAAATAAAAAGAAAATTCCAACATTTTCACAATGAAATGGATGTTTTTCGACGGATGAAGAATCGAAAGAAAAAACCAAATGAATCATATGCAAAATTCATATACGACATCATGGCGATTGCAAATCTAGCAGGATTTTCAGACGAAGCAGTTATGGAGTGCATAATCAAAAATTTAAATTGTCTAAGAATTGCTGAGAAAATTGCCACAGCACCTTATAAAAATATTGAGGAATTGCTATTCGTATTGCAACGATTAGAAAATGTTCCATTGAACTATAGTAACAGCAAAATGGATACACCAAAATCAACAATCAGCAACAGTAACAACAATATTACCGATTCCTTCATTAATACGCAAAGATGTTTCAATTGTAACCAAACAGGTCATCGCAGTTTAAATTGCACTGCGCCGCAAAGAAAACTACGTTGTACATTGTGTCAAAGAACGGGACACACCGAGGCTAATTGCTATAAAAATGTACCAAAAACCATCAGTCTCATATATTCCGATGAATTAAGGATTCCTACTCAAATCAACAACAATGAAATTATAGATGTTATATTAGACACTGGATCTCCTATTAATATAATAAAAATGTCTCGAGTCCCAATGGATATTAATGGTCTTAAGATTGAAAAGCCCAACAATCATCACCTACTGATACCTATATTGATAAAAAGCTTAATGTTGAAATATTTTTACTTTTACTTTTTTAATTATTTGAAATTAATTTTGATATCTTATTATATTATTAATGTTTACTTTTGTTTGGTTTTAGATGGTAATAATGAGATGAATAAGAATGTGATTGAACTTAAGGAGGGTTCTGAATCTGATCAATGGTTTGATATAACTGATTGTCTATCTCTAAATATTTTTATTAATGATGGTTTTTATTTTATAGTCATTTTTAATTCTGTTTATCGTGATGTTAAGAGTATTGGCATTCAAAGTGGAAGACTTTGATTTGGATCTCGCCATGAACGATGTGAGTGTGAATATTGCCGAGGACTCGAATCTCGAACGATTATCGTTCTCTAAATTTTCATTTAATTTTGCACACATTAATGCACGTAGTATTACTGCCTATATTGATGAAATTAGATTGTTACTCAACAAGCCACACTTACACATACTTGGTATATCTGAAAGTTTTCTAAGTAATTCATCTCCTAAATTATTGTATGATGTGCCGGGTTTTAGTTTGTTTAGACATGATCGTATTGGTAAGGCATGTGGTGGTGTAGCTTTCTATATTCGTCAAGGTTTGAAAGTTAAAGTTGTAAGTAAATCTTCTAAGTCTACTACTGTTAAACTTGAGTATCTATTTATTGAAATATCGGTTGTAGGATCCAAGATAGTGGTTGGTATTTTTTATAATCCACCCCCAGTTTGCGTTGGTGATGTGGAGGATATCGCATCTGCTATTGAGCCTATGTTATCACAATACAGCCATACCATTCTTATGGGTGATTTTAATCTTGATATGTGTTCTTTAAATCCCACACTACCAATAAGAAATTTTAAAAATCTATTAATTTCTTCTGCTCTCTATTCAATTCCTTATAATCCAACTCGATTAGCAGCTCTTCTTGATCTCATTATTAGTCCTGAGGTTAATAGATCAAGGATAATCATGTTCGGCCAATCTGCACTGCCTGGTATTGCTGATCATGATTTTGTGTATATGTCATATAATTACAGACTACCAAAGCCACCAAATAATTTTCGCTTGGTTCGAGATATGTCAGTACTGAATTTTGAATTACTCCACCAGACCATCTCACAACTACCGTGGGATCAGATCTATCATATTCTTGATTGTGATTCCCAAGTTAAATTTATCTCTGAATTAGTATTACATCTTTATGATATGTGTGTACCTATGAAATGTAAATTGATTTCTAAAGACACTTCTACCCCTTGGATGAATCAACACATTTTGTATTGGAGTTCTGTTCGTGATAAGGCCTATAGAATCTGGATACTCAACCGTAATAACAGAGACTTAATTATATTTCGTAATGAAGTTACTGATCTCATTCGCAAAGCCAAAGAAAATTATTTCTCGAATTGTCTCAATAAGAGTAATCAAAATGTGTGGAAAACTCTACGTTCACTGAATCTCTATGAGTCTACGTCAGTTAGTTCAGATTCCAAATATTCTGTTGATGATCTCAACGAATATTTTACAACTTTAAAAACGTCTCCCGTTGTTCTTCCACTACCATATGGTAATATTGATAATCCCAGCGCTTTTAATTTTATTCATGTTACGGAGTCTGATGTGTATTATGCAGTATGTTCTATTTCGAGTAATGCGATCGGTTCTGATAATATAAGCCTTAAATTTTTGTTGATCATCCTTCCATATATATTGCCCTATATAACTTATGTTTATAACTCGTGTATTACTAAATGTGTTTTTGCATATGATTGGAAACACTCAACTGTGTTACCTATACTGAAAACTAAAGAACCTTCTTCGATTGGTAATTATCGTCCAATAAGCATTTCACCAATTTTATCGAAAGTTTTTGAAGTACTTAAGAATCAAATGGAAAGTTATATCGAGGATAATAATTTATTATATGATTTTCAATCAGGATTTCGTAAAAACTATAGTACTTCTACTGCGCTTTCTAAAATAGTATTTGACGTTGGTAGTAAAAGTCCGATTCCTGGTTTCTTATGTATCTGATCGACGTCAAAGTGTACGTATTGGAGATAACATGTTGTTTCCTCTTCCGCTATCTTCTGGTGTACCTCAGGGGTCAATCTTGGGGCCATTGTTATTTGCTTTGTATATTAATGATTTACCTGATCACATTAACTTTTGCTCACTTCATTTATATGCTGATGACGGTTAAATGTACCATTCTGCACAACCTAAGGCTATTAATGGTGCATTTGATCAAATCAATGAAGATTTGGCCTCTGTTGCTAGGTGGTCTAGCTCGAATGGACTCTCAATTAATGCTATTAAAACACAGTGTATTTTTATATACAAGCGTCGCCTTGACATTGTGTTAACTCCATTGTTCTTAAACGGCGTCCAACTTCAATTTACTGACACTGTGAAGAATCTTGGTGTAACTTTTAATAATACTTTCACATGGTCTGATCACATAGATCAAGTTTGTCGTAAAGTAAATTTTTCTCTACATTGCTTGCGTCAATTTCAACACTTTGTTCCTAAAAATAAACGCTTGCTGTTTATCAAAGCTCTAATTGTACCACTCTTTACATATTGTGATGAGATGTGACTGTTTTACAATTCCGACTTTGATTCTAAAAGATCGCTGCAAGTCGCATTTAACAATTTTACACGTTACGTCCATAAACTTAAGCGGTATGATCATGTCTCGAATTATGCTACGCAAATACTCGGTTGCTCGTTCTTTCCTTATTTACAGTACCGTATGTGTTTTTATTTAAGATCTTGCATGTCCATCATCCGTCTCATTTATCTTCTTTGTTACAGTTTGGTTCTTCCATGCGCACACGTAGACTTCAGTCTCTTAGTAGCAGATATTCGTGTAAACAATTTTCAGACTCTATTTTCGTTCATGGTATTAACATCTACAATAATCTTCCTAAACATACAAAATGCTCAAATACTCTTGGCATATTTAAAAGAAACTGCTTTATGCCCAAAATACATGTGCAGAAAGTCTGCACGCAGTGCTGCATGCATATCTGCATCTAAAATAATTGTGCAGAATTTTTATATATTTGACATGCAGAATTTTCGAAACAATGACAATCTTACGTATTATGAAATAGTTATAAGTGAAAGTTGTCGCAATTTAAAGAAAACTGTCTTTTTAATTAAAAGATAGAAGAAAATAATTGAATCGTTGCCTGTAAAAACGTATATGTCTAAATTAAAATTTAAGTTCTAATTACATATAACACTGTTTCCGATAATCCTTCCTCAAAAATTTATTCATTTACAATATTAGTTTTAATTATTTTATAATTTGGATTATTTAGAATATTTGAATATCTTTATAAACAAATAATCATTACAAAAATAATTTCATTTTCAAAAAAATATTCATTTTTATTTGAGTTTTAAAAAAAATAATTCATTTTCAATCAAAATGTCAAAATCATTCATTTTTATCTGAGTTTTCAAGTAGTTTTTGTTTTTTTTATTGTGGTAGCACTGCCTCTGTGCAGCGAAATTAGAATTACAGGCTGATTCTGAGTTAAGAGGTCTTAGCTATGATTATTTTTGTTATGACAATTTTTTTAAGAGGAATATCTTATTTGCGATTCTGTGAACGTTGTCATTAAAAACCTAATAATAACTCTACAAATATATTTTGGAGATCTTTCAAACGACTATTTTTATAAACAAAAGTATTATAAAATGTCATATTTTCTTTTTAAATACAAATTAAAATACCATATAAATTATTATTAAGAATTATGGTATATTATATAATAATTTTTTATAAAAATCAAGTTTATGTTTTCTAAAATTTTTTAAGGTATCAATAATTTTTGTTTGTGAAAATACCAAACGCCATTTTCAATCAAAAATGTATTTTATTTTATAATAATTTATATACAATTAATATAAAATTATACCATATATTAATTATTTTGCAATAAATTTGTGAGAAAACAATTATTGTTTTTCGTTAAAGTTTATATAAAATTTGCAAAATTTTCATAAAACAACATGAAACGTAAAAGTTTGATATTGCAAATATGAAATTTTCAATCGCCATTTTATTTAAAATCAATATATATTTTGTTTTATATTTTTGATTCAAACTAAAATAAAATATAGATAATTATTATAAATTTTATAATAATTACATAGATAATTCATAATTAATATTTTATCCTTTATTAATATAATTTTTCATACAAGAATTCAAATAAAAAATATGAAACTTTTAGTTATGATGCTTAAGATGACCATGTTTGATGGTCTTACGTTAAGAGGTTTTTTTTTTGACATCTCACAGTTGTGACTACATACAGAATCGCATTTAAGAGGTTTTAGTCTTTGCTAAGAGAAAAGTCTTTGCTATGACTATTTTTACATCTGTGAGGCTATGTCAGAATCAGCCTGTTAGAGATATCTTGCAGAATTTTTCTGCATGCAGAATTTACATGTAATTGCTGTCATATAACAACACATGTTCTAATTTCGCTGCATGCAGAATTCTGCACATGTATTTGGACCATTAGCCACTTTGTAAAATCAAGCCATTGAATTATTGAATTTTTTATTTCAATCATACATTTTTTTTATTTTTTATCATTATCAACTCACTATCCATCTCTTTCATTAAGTACATATATTGTTGTTTGGTAGATTATACTGAATAGTTCTAGCTCAATTTATAAATATATAAGTATTATTATTGTTGTGAATGTCAGTATTTTATGTCAGTATTAAGTAATTATTATGTCTCATTTTAATAATTGTATTGTCCTTTCCTTGTTAATTATGTAATGACCCGTTATCATACATATATTAAATTAAAAGTCCATTACAAAAATCTTTACTAAATTTCACAATTTCTCAACGAAATAATGAAGGGTGAATAAACTTATACGTTTAGTGCTGTTTATTTAATATTTCGAAATAGAAAAATTAATTAAATAGCAACATTACGATTGTTCAACAATTATGCAAAATCGCATAATTGCTGTATATTGAAAATGTAAATGAACGATGGGTTTTTCACCTTTGATTGTTTTGTAGGTGAATTGATTTGTACTTTAAATTAATATGATTGGCTTAACGAATTTTGAAACAAAATTATTTTAATAACGGTTCATTACGCTCCCTTCCAAAAATAATGAAGACATAACTTATTTTCAGTTAGTTAAAATTGAGTTGTGACAAAAGTACGGCAGAGAGTACAGGTGAATCTTGATACTAAATTTATAATAATTGTAATAGCAAAAATAATTACCAACAAAAATAAAAGAAATAAAATTCAAAAGTGAAAACAATTTAATATACTAAATACTGTGTTTTTCTTCAGTAAATGTTTCAAGTGCTATAGTTAATAGAACAGTTCGTTTAATTAAATTTGTTTGTGGACTCCTACAGTAGTTAGGTACCACATTTGGCGCAGCCGGTTTAACAAGACCACGATTGTTTGATAAGAATTACTTTAAATTCTTAGAGACTATTTTAAATCCGAAAACCGAATTTTTTTTAAATAAATAAGAATATAGTTTATAAAATAAAACATTACCCAGTGAACACAAGACGTAAATATGACATCACACGAACGTCATATATATGTGATGTAGTTGTTACGTAAATTTGACATAAAACTGACACTCGTCATGACTATATCCTGGTATCATTTATATGATGCTTTCATGACATCACACTGATCTTAAATTTGGCTTTGATATGATGTCATAATTTGGACTTAAATGTGACCTTATTATGATTTTGTTAAATTTCACTAGAGGTACATCCATTTTAATTGTATGTATATAGTTTGAAAAATTTTGCGTATAGTTAGTTATTGCTTCCTAGCAGGTTATAGAACAGTAGGTAAGTAGAGACCAATGAATGACTGACGGGTAAGTGTTTTTGTTTAATTGTTATTAAATTTGTTTTTTAAGTAAAAAAAAGAATGCATCACAAAAAAATTTATATTACTATGATATCAACCTTATATCATAACAACGTCACGAATATCTCCACAGACATCACATATATGTCATAGTTATATCATTATTGTTATGTCATGTTCTTACGTAAACAAGTGGGAAATAATGATATACATATGACTTATATATGACCCAGATCTTACATAAGATGTGACTTAGCGTGATGTCATTTTGATATTACAATGACGTAAATGTGTTTTCTGGGTAATCTGGCGTTTATTTTAAATCCAAAAAAAATTTTTGTGTAACATAAAAAGTTTTAAGTGCACCCTTTTCCATCAAAAACAACTTCAAAACGGGGCTGTTTAATGCTCCACCGAATGAAAAATCTCAACAAAATAAATACCATATGTTACGGCTAAAGAGATTATAAAAATTGCAACAACCACCAACAAATAAATTTTATAAGCAACATCACGTTATTATTAACAATCAAAATCAACTAAAAACATCTGTAACAAAAATCAAACGTCATTAAAACATACACTATTAATTACCAAAAGAGCATCAAGAACTACTGCCGATACAGCGAACCAACACCTGAAAACAAGACAACTTTTTAATCATTAACCAGAATAACGGCAAGTTATAAGAAAAACGCAATTTCAGCAACATCAAACATTATCAGCAGCAACATCAACCATTAATCATCAGCAGCATCATCAGCAGGCATTAACACTAGCAGTCAACCGAAAAGAGTGAGTCACATTTTAATAATTTAGTATTAGCAATAGTTTATTTTATCTATTATTAAAAAAAAACTGTAAAATGGGTAGTGACGATTTTTTTTTGATGTCTGATACCTTAAATTCTATCCCAATAATTTCGAGCAATAATTCCAATCAACGCGAGTTGTAATGACCCGTTATCATACATATATTAAATTAAAAGTCCATTACAAAAATCTTTACTAAATTTCACAATTTCTCAACGAAATAATGAAGGGTGAATAAACTTATACGTTTAGTGCTGTTTATTTAATATTTCGAAATAGAAAAATTAATTAAATAGCAACATTACGATTGTTCAACAATTATGCAAAATCGCATAATTGCTGTATATTGAAAATGTAAATGAACGATGGGTTTTTCACCTTTGATTGTTTTGTAGGGGAATTGATTTGTACTTTAAATTAATATGATTGGCTTAACGAATTTTGAAACAAAATTATTTTAATAACGGTTCATTACGCTCCCTTCCAAAAATAATGAAGACATAACTTATTTTCAGTTAGTTAAAATTGAGTTGTGACAAAAGTACGGCAGAGAGTACAGGTGAATCTTGATACTAAATTTATAATAATTGTAATAGCAAAAATAATTACCAACAAAAATAAAAGAAATAAAATTCAAAAGTGAAAACAATTTAATATACTAAATACTGTGTTTTTCTTCAGTAAATGTTCAATTACTTGTAAATGTATATCACTCGATACAGACTTTGAGAAGGCTTGCCTTACCTGTATTGTTTTATAATGATAATAATAATAAATAAAAATAAAAAAATATTACGATAGGAAAATCATTTACCGGTGTTAATAATTCTAAGTTAAGTATTATAGGTATAATTAAGTATGTGGTGAATAGCTCCAATGCATTTAAAATTTAATTCAATTCAATAAATAAATTTTAATAAAAAGAATCCTGTTCGAGAAGTACAAAAATGGGTTACCAAGTTTCACACAACAAATTGTTGGGTATCAATTGGTACTAAAATTAGCACAACAGTTTAATGGGTAAACATAAAAACAAAAAGTTTGTTTTACTAAATATAAAGTCACACTTCTGACATTACTCCATCTTTTACTTGTTGATTATGTAAAATTCAAGTGTTGTAAATCCAATAAATCAATTTGAAATCAATAAATAAATTGTTGAAAAATTATAAAATAATACTTCTAATCTGTTTAACTTCGTTTCTTGTGTGAAATATTCTCAATATTGTCTTGTCGTGCTATTAGTCAGCGAAAAGTGCTTGAAGGTTTCTGATGTAAATGTCAACTAATTTTGTCAGCCATTGTTGATAATAACAAAATAATAATAATTAAGATTGTTCAAATTAAGCAAAATATAGTGTGAAGAATTAGAAAATATTGTATAATATTCCCAAGACATCAAATCAAAAGCATTTCAAATTTCAAATAAACATATTTAACATAGTTCGGCCAACCGATCATTGAATCTTATTTATTTTGAAAATCTTCCGGATAACATCATCACAATCGATATCAAGATACATCAACTGGATTCATTAGCAATAGCTACCAAAACTCGAAGCCAAATCATCACAATCGATATCAAGATATATCAACGCCTCTAGCAGACGATCAGGATTACCAAAGCTGGTGACCGCCGATAACAGGAATTCGCAAAAATAAAATATCCAGGTAACTTTTTTTGTATTTTTCGAACGGCATTTGTAGTTATTTACCATATTGTGTACAAACGTTTTTATTTTTATTTGCTTTTACATATTTGAAATATATTTTTATACACAATGCATACGGTTAAGGAAATTTGTATCGTAATTGTTACTTTGTTTGTCGCAATATGCGCATTTGTCGTCGCATAACGACACGCGTTAGAAGTATTTATCGCCGCAACACTATTCTACCTAGTTGCCGTCCTAACTAGACTCTCCCGCCACACATTCGCGTTCCCAGCAGTTTCAGCAGGTCCACCAGAACCTGAAGAAACTGTCGAATCTTCCGGACCAAAAACTTACACATACACCGAAGACCAGCTTGAGGCACTGGTCGCTCAGCGGATCGATGCCGCTTTGGCTCGACTGAATCTTGGAGGTTCTCCTTCAAATCCTCCACCACCTCCAACTATCACTCCGTCTCCTCCACCACCTCCAGCTACATCTTCGGCAACCTTGCCACAAATTAGCCATGTAGCTGTCAAAATTCCTCCCTTCTGGTCTAAAACACCAGAACTGTGGTTCATCACCTTAGAAGGTCAGTTCTTGTTGGGAAACATCAAGTCCCAACACACAAAGTATGGTCATCTTGTTGTTATTTATATTCTCTTTGTGAATCTGTCTTTGGACTTTTAAACAACAAAATATGTCTTAGGCACATATTGGATATTTAATAAAAAAAAAGAATCGAAATATAATCATGCCGGGTAATTATTTCACTTCTTCGTCCGATCTAAATTTTAGGAATCTCTTCTCTAACGCGACTTAGCTTAACATCAATAACATAACCACAACAATGTAAAATGAAAAAAAAAATTAGGAAAAGGAAAAAAAAAAATATATATACACTTATCTGGTAAGAATCCGTTGATTGATGACCTCTACTTTTGGTAACTCCTCTGGCGTCTTCCTCTCCATAAAATGTAGTGACGGACCAAGTTGCAAGATGCCTTTGGTCTCGTTTGTAATCCAAAATTGTCAATACAAAAAGATTAATTTCCAAAAAAAATTTATAAGATCAGCTTCACGGCCCACGATTACAGAGTCAGATAGCTATATTTCTTGTTTTCTCATCAAGCTATCACAAGTTATTCAAGGTTATATGTTTTCTCGTTTTAATTTAATTTCTTATATATTCAATTTTTTTCCACTGTTCCGGTTTTCACGAGACCCCTGGAAAATCCGCAATGCTTTCATTAAAATAATTAAACTCCCAACAATTTTAATGTTCAACATCTCAAACAAAATGTTTACACTTTATTTATTATTTTATATTTTTTCTTGTATCTTTCATTATACAATTCACAAGTAACCGAATGTATATTTTATTATTATTTAACAAGAAAAAAGGAGAAAATTATTTTCTCTTCAAAACAACATCGAATTGAAATAATGAAAACCAAATTGTTTAAAATTTAAACATGTAATGATCAAAGATCATGTTAGAAGTGCCACTATGGGCTTGGACTTTCAATAACAAATATTTTAACCCTAAAAAAAAGAACGGAGTCAGCGGATTGCCTCCACACAAAGCCTCAACTTGGGAATCCCTTAATACCTGTATTTAACCACACATACTAGTTTTCATATGCATTCGAAAAGAAAATTTAACAAACATATATTTGTAAAAATAATATAAAAATAAAACTTATCTTATTATAATTGTTGATAGTTGACTTCGGTTTCGTGTAATTTATTAGTTCCAATCCAATTCATGACAAATCTTAAATCCTTTTTTTGGTTAACAAAATACATCTTTTTATAACTTAACCTCGAAAGCATCTAATTATTCCTTTACTACATTCTTATTGTAAAAATGAAATGGAATATAGAAATATTTTTGATGAATGGAAAAGAGAATAGAGATTGGTTCTAATATTATTATTGCGAATATAGTCGACGTTACAACCATGAATTCAAGGTGATAATCAAGACATTTAACCTTGAAGTCACAAAAAAGTCGCTATCCCCTCCATGTCAGGAAGCCACCGAACTACTTCCACCAATTAAACTGTATCTGGGATCGACGTATCAACAGTCACTGGTGTCAAGGTCAATGACCGGTGCCAACACTCATGAAGTCCCTAAGAACTTCACTGAGTATTGAGACCGACCATCCATCTGAACGTCAGCACTATGGACACCCCGATGCAACCAGTAAGTACGACACGGGAGGTGTGAACCACAACGAAGGCAACTAGTCAGAGGAACGAACCTACCTAACGAAAAGACATCATTCCCTGATGTCCTTCGCATGATGAACTCCAAGATTCTTACCGCTCATATCTGTGCACTCATAGAGTACATTTCCAATCTTAGTCTTAATCATTGCAGGTAAGAACTTTGGAGCCAATTTTGCCGAGAACTTCTTAGTAGCGTCACTCAAATTATGTTGCCGTACAAACACCCGTTGTTGTGGTTGAAAAGTCCGTAGTTTAGATCGCAGGTTATACTGATGTTGCGGTTTTTTGAAAGCTGCTTTTAAATTTTGTGGAACCCGGTTCCTGAGCAGAGTCAAATGATCAGAGCGTTCTATTTCCTCACGAGCGTCTTCACCAAGCTAGTTTAGTGATCTCAACAAATGGTAAGTATTTCCATCCGAAACTGGATGTTGACCAAATAATAGATAGTACGGTGAGTACTTGGTAGCTGAATGTACTGCGGCCCGCAGTGCATATGCGATTTCACCAACTTGTGAATCCCACTTGGTATGTTGACCTTTAATGAACGCTCGAATTGCTGCTAGAACTGACCTATTGACCCGCTCTGACGCGTTGCTTTGAGGACTATAGACACCGGTCCTAATGTGTTTAATGCCGAAATCTGACAAAAGATTTTGAAAGTTCCTACTAGTGAACTGTTTGCCATTGTCACTGTGCAGAAACTCTGGTACCCCAAATGTAAGAAACACTTCATTCCTCAGAAGAGCATTCACCTTCGGTAAAGTTGCGTTTTTAAGTGGTTTCAGTAGTACAAACTTCGTAGCATGATCCAGAACAATTAACAACACCGTATTCCCAAGTGTAGAACGAGGGTACGGTCCCAAAAAATATATATAGACTCTCTGCCATGGAAGTGCTGTTTCGAATTGATATTGCATCGGAGGACGCAATATCTGATTCGAGGCTTTTGTTTGTTTACATGTGTCGCAGGACACAACATAGTTGTGTACCTGTGACGCCATGCCCGGCCAATAATAAAGACGTCGAAGTAATTCTAATGTCTTTTTAACACCTCCATGAGCAGCAGTACTATCATCATGATGTTTCTGAATCATATTTGAAGTCATCGGTTTTGGTATCCAGAGTTTCCACACAGGAACATCGTTGGGTATTGCATCAGGTCTTGGCTCAATACGTATGTATATTGTATAGCTTATCATCCACGACTTTAACTGAAGGAAAGTCCTTGGGGGATGATTGAACTTTAGCTATCATATCCGTATACTCTTTGTGCCGATAACCTTCATTGTCGAGTTTAATATCGTTGATGTGATGTGTTAATGCTTCCGTCAATTCCTCGTGTGTATCGTCATAAAGACGAGATAGAGCATCAGGGACTATATTTTGGGTACCTTTCTGGTGGACAATGGTAAAATCCATGTGTTGGAGTTTTAGGCTCCACCTAGCCAGGCGACCACTCAAGTCTTTCTGTGACATAAGCCACTTCAGACTTGAGTGATCAATCACAATAGTAAATCGGTGACCTTCAACATAGCCCCTGAATTTTTTCACACTCAGAATTGCCGCAAGACATTCAAGCTCAGAAACCGAATAGTTTCGTTGAGATTTGTTTAGTTTTTTCGACATGAAGGCTATCGGACACTCTTGTCTGTCTTCGTCGATCTGATACAGTACACTACCTACCCCTGTCAGACTCGCATCGCATCTAATAAAGAACTCTTTATTATAATCAGGGTTAATTAATACCGGTGCTGTAGTCAGCAATCTTTTTAAATTTTCAAAAGCTGCTGCGCTTCCAATATCCATTTCAATTTCCCAGAGCTTTTCTTTAACAAATCTGTAATCGGTGATACCACGCTTGCATAATTTGGTATGAAACGTTGGTACCAACCGGCCATTCCTAATAATCGACGTATTTGTTTAACTGTAGATGGAGCTGGGTACTCTGCTACAGCTCTTACCTTGTCAGGGTCTGTTCGAAGACCATCTTCACCAACCAAAAATCCCAAGTATTTCACCTCTCTCAGAACAAAACCTAAAGTCGTCCAAATTTACACGGTCCCTCCTGGCAGCCGCCTCCACTCTGAACAAACTCATGAACATCAGGAGAGTGACCATCTCCTGTGAAGGTTGGAACCCAATTTGAGTCATAACGACTCAAATTATTCCCACGAACCCCTCGGTACTCCGCTGGAGCCGCGTCACGCCATACCTGAGGAGGTTGGTTGTATGGTGGTGGTGCTGTAAGTGGAGCTTGTGGATATAATGGTGGTGGTTGTACCTGTGGCACAGATGGATAATTTAATGGTAATTGTGGTTGTACCAATGCTGGATTGTTATGTATGTGTTCAGCTTGGAATGATGGACCCAATTGTGGTATTGCAAAGTCCTCTGCTCTCAAACCCGATTGCTGAAAATAAGCCGGTGGTAATTGTTCTGACCGTCTCTGTTGTTGATGGTTTGGACGATTCAGACTATGTATTGTGTCCGTTATTGGCTGCACTGGGATCGGTGTGGATCTCTCATCTGGTTGAAAAGCAGGTGAAGCAGATGGAGCAGATGATACTCCTGGTTTATTCTGCATAATTGGACGTGTTGACAGCGATCCTATTATATCCCAAGCGCGTGACAATTGCGAGACAGCGTAGGTGCGGGCTTCTTGCAAGTCATTGCGAGGACCCAACCTATTCATTCTACCCGTGTAATGCAACACTCGATTCGCCAAACCATCCAAGAAGGTCTGATTAATCGTTGGCTGAAGTCGACGTACCTGATCTAAAACAAGTTGTGCTTCCTGCACCACCATTTGAGATTCAGCTACCAAGTCTCTCGCATGAGATACTGTTATTGAAACCGTCCCATGATCTGCGTGGTTTCGCAGTTCCGCTGCCCAATTGACCCCCCTGAAGTCCACACCCCGAACCAAACATTCGACTTGTAGTTCACTGGGTTCCAGACCATAGAACGGATGGTCAACGTCTATGTGAATTGACATTTCGATGGTAAAATTCGTAAAATCCAGAATTTGCAAAAACGCCAATAATAAAAACCAATTCACACGTAATAATAAGTGGAGTTAGTACGCCCGGTAAAATTCGTGCGATGGAAATGTAAAAACTGAAAACAGCAAAAACGAAAAAATAACGAACAACCCAATTCGAAAACGCAATAAAATTTTTTTAACAACAAATTTAATAAAAGACGAAAAGAAATTATGGCTGTACTCAACGCTGCTTGATTTTTCACAAAAATTCCTAATAATATTTATATATATAAAATATAATTTATTTATTTAATTTCAGATATACTGAAATTTCAGAATTAATTATATACCTAAAATTATTTATTGACGATAGCACCCCTAAAAAAAATATTTATTTATTTTAAAAATAAAAAATATTCAAAAAAATTCTTATTTATTAGATGCACCGTCTTAGCTCAAATATTGATTTATTTTTTTAAAAAAAATAAAGAATATTTATTTATATCTTGATGTATTTAGCGTATTTAATAAAAATTAATATATTTAATTACCTAAAATTATTTAATTTTAAAAAAATTATTTTATTTAATAAAAATTTTTATTTATTTAATTTTTCAGAAAAAATTGTTTTATTTATTTTATTTTTTTATTTAATATTTAGATAAGAGATTCCCAAAATCAAGATTCGTCTGGAGACAATTTAAAAAGTAAGTATGGTTACAATATCCATATTATTTAGTAATTGAATTCCCGCGTTCGCGAGCCCACTCCAACAATGCATGTGAGAACTGACTAGAAAAGCCCCTAACGACCAGATTTTGCAGAACAGTTTCTCCCCAACCTAATAAAACAATCACAACTGTCACGATTAGACCTTAGGTCCATTTCTACTGACCCAGTTGTGGTTGTTTAACCTACAAATAAATTACAACTAAACCTAATGCGAAAGTTGAAGAACGCTCCCGAGCACCAGACTTCAAATCCTAAACTCTATGAAAAACTGTCTATTGCAAAGCTAAATGGAAAAATGGAAAAGTTTTTGAATTTGTATGAGGTGAAGCCTCTGATCCTGAAAGCAAAGTATAATTGGTTCTTCTCTTCATTACACCGAAGAAGCCTCTGAGCAAAGAATGGTACTACTGGTTTGCACCTAAGTACAAACACAGCAATACCACTCCTCGTCCCTGAGAACTTCCTCGCCGAATGAAGAGAAGAAACCAATGTTCTTCGATCTTATAACCCCAATGGCCATAGGCGACCTAAGAACGTCATTATCGTTAAAGAAAGAAGCTCCATGGATGGCTTGTTAGGCCTACCGCTAAGAAAGAATTTTATTTACAACCTAATACAAAAATTTATTCAAGGAAAAAAAACTATTTACACTATATTTACAAAAATATGTCAAATGACATACCAAAAAAAAATATTTTAAAAAAAAATATGTACAAAAAAAATATGTACAAAAGAATGTACAAGAATATTTCATATGACAGCACAAAAAAACAATCCCCAAAAAAAATTGCTGTCCCAAAACGGTTTTTTTTCAAATTGACAAAACAAGTTTTTTTAACTTATTCGACAACCAGGAACAGGGGCCTCCTGCGGACCAGACCACTCCTCTTCCAGTCACGTGATTGGTGAGATGGGAACCTCCTCAACCAGCTCCTCCACTTGAGTACTCTTGGTCGAGGAAGAACCCAGCTCCACGACCAAGCGACTCTCCTTATCCTTCCTCCTCTTCTCCTTCCTCTTCCTATTCGAATCGCGATTCTTTTTCAACCTTCTTCTCTCCCTCCAGCCCACATTTACTTCCTCATTCACCACATTCATCTCATTCGCTTCCTCATTCACCACATTCATCTCATTCGCTTCCTCATTCACCACATTCATCTCATTCGCTTCCTCATTCACCCACTCATTCACTATTTCACTCATTATCTCATCCATGATCTCATCCCACTGTTCCTCAGCTATATCATCCATTACCTCCAAATATATTCCATCTTTCACCTCATCCATAACTACATTTATTATCCCTTTCACCACATTCCTCGCCTCATCCATTTTCTCCGTCCAACCCACATACACTTCCTCATCCACCTCATTCACCCACGGTTCAGATCCCCCTGGTCGACCCCTAATTCGCATCTCCTGAAACCTCCTGATTGTATACATTTCTAATATTAAATAATTTCCTAATTAAAAACGAAACCAATAACTGGTTTTATACCAAAATTAATATTTTGAAAAATTGCAAACTCACCAACACCAAAAAAAACCTGGTTTTATAATAAAAGAAAAAAAATTACAACCTGGTTTTCTAAAAAAAAAAATTCGCGCCAACAAATTATTTGCGCCTAAAATTATGACTCATGACATACAAAAAAAAATTATTATTGTTACCGTACCTACGGTATATTATATAAAAAAAATTGTTTCCCGCCAGAATGACTCATTTAAAAACAAAACCCCAGGTCTTCGTTTCGGCCCAGTTGTTGTTATTTATATTCTCTTTGTGAATCTGTCTTTGGACTTTTAAACAACAAAATATGTCTTAGGCACATATTGGATATTTAATAAAAAAAAAGAATCGAAATATAATCATGCCGGGTAATTATTTCACTTCTTCGTCCGATCTAAATTTTAGGAATCTCTTCTCTAACGCGACTTAGCCTAACATCAATAACATAACCACAACAATGTAAAATGAACAAAAAAATTAGGAAAAGGAAAAAAAAATATATATACACTTATCTGGTAAGAATCCGTTGATTGATGACCTCTACTTTTGGTAACTCCTCTGGCGTCTTCCTCTTCATAAAATGTAGTGACGGACCAAGTTGCAAGATGCCTTTGGTCTCGTTTGTACTCCAAAATTGTCAATACAAAAAGATTAATTTCCAAAAAAAATTTATAAGATCAGCTTCACGGCCCACGATTACAGAGTCAGATAGCTATATTTCTTGTTTTCTCATCAAGCTATCACAAGTTATTCAAGGTTATATGTTTTCTCGTTTTAATTTAATTTCTTATATATTCAATTTTTTTCCACTGTTCAGGTTTTCACGAGACCCCAGGAAACTCCACAATGCTTTCATTAAAATAATTAAACTCCCAACAATTTTAATGTTCAACATCTCAAACAAAATGTTAACACTTTATTTATTATTTTATATTTTTTCTTGTATCTTTCATTATACAATTCACAAGTAACCGAATGTATATTTTATTATTATTTAACAAGAAAAAAGGAGAAAATTATTTTCTCTTCAAAACAACATCGAATTGAAATAATGAAAACCGAATTGTTTAAAATTTAAACATGGAATGATCAAAGATCAAATTGATTAACCAACAAAAATCAAAAATGTGATTTTTTGACATTTTATATTTTGTTTTTCAGCAAAGAAAATGAAACAACATTGAGTAAGCAATGAGTACGTTTATTTATTTTCCGTGATATTCGAATTGGAGACTGTTCGGTATTATTTGAAAAAACTGTTAAACTGTTAAGTATGATCACTCCCACACTGGCGAAATTAGTCAGTGATATCTTGGTAGCGCCCGACCAAGATTTTCCGTATGATAGGCTTAAAGAGGCTCTCTTAGCCCGCCTATCCAGCAGCACTTCAGACCGCATAAAAAAAGTATTATGCGGCATGGACCTTGGGGATAAAAAGCCCTCTCAGCTCTTACGGGATATGACTGCTGAATCCCGAAATACATTTTCAGAGGAAAGTCTAAAAGTCCTTTGGGAGGAAAAACTTCCACCCACAGTTCGCGCTACTATCTCGGTTCTTATAACCAGTTTGCAAGAAACTGCCGAGATAGCAGACAATGTTCTTGCGTCCCTAAGGGGATCTCAGCTCCATGCGGTATCTAACCCTGCCGCTTCTTCTCTCCCTTCTTCTTCTTTCTCAAGTGAAATCATGTCACTTGAGGAAAAATTCAAAAAACTGGAGGCACAAAACGTGCAACTCCTTAATGCCATTCAACGGCAAAATTTCGCCCGGCCACCATATAACTATCGGAGTAGATCTAAGGATCGAAACGATTATCGCAACAGAAATGTTAATCGTTCTCCCACGCGACCTCGGTCCAAGTCGCGAACTCAACTGTTTGACGGTATTTGCTACTACCATCAAACTTTCAAGGAGCACGCCAAAAAATACGATTCAGAGTGCAAGTATTTTCTAAAGTACTCTGACTCCTCTGCCTCTACTTCGTCAAAAAACGATTAGACTCTTCACATGTGACGGCGTGTGATGACAGTCACTCCCAACTCCGTCTTCTGGTCCACGATATTTCTTCTCGAAAACATTTTCTTGTTGATACAGGTGCCGAAGTATCAGTTATTCCCGCTACTATGGAGGAAAAACTTCACAGAAAATCAGACTTCTTCCTTTACGCCGCTAACGCAATTAAGGTTAGCACGTAAATATTGGTCTCAGACGAGCGTTCTGTCAGACCTTTGTTGTCGCCAATGTTACCATACCGATTCTCGGAGCTGATTTTCTGAATAAATATGGTCTTTTAGTGGACATTAAAAACCGACGTCTTGTCGATCCACTAACCTCCTTATTCACATTGGCTAAAACCTCCACTTCTCCTGCACCTTCTCTTACGCTTATCAACGATTCTGTTAATATCGAAATTCTCGATATTCTCAAAAATTTCAAGGACTTAACGTCCAAAAACGATCTTGCCAAATCTGTGAAACATAACGTGACGCTCAGCCTTCATGCCGTGGTTGATTGGACAAGTTCAGGTCATAGCACCTCACCCGTGTGTGTTGGTGGTGTGGATCGTACCTGGCGAGTGTTGTTGATCGAATGGTGGTCCAGAAGATTTATCTTCTGGCCACCCCTTCAGCACTTGTCAGCTGGGTGAGATCCCATTGGCACACACCCCATCTCATTCTTTTTCCACCCTATCTTTTCCTATCCCTATCTATCCCTTCCTTTCCCATTTCTTTACCTTGTTCCCATCCTTTAACGTAGGTTATTTCATTTTTTTTTTTGGTCCCCAAAACAAAAATCTCACAAAATTCTAATTGTCAAGAAAGAACGGCGATCGCTACTTCCAACCCAAGCATGATGAACTCCCCATGGTTGGCTATCTTGTCGGCTAGCCCTGATGAGAATGATAAACTTTTTAAAGTTTAAAATTTTCTCATTGGTTCGAAACTAGATCGCTCTAAAATTGTATGGATTGCAAAAAGTTTCATAATTTGCACATAATATATACATAAATAAATATTAAATAAAAAAAAAAAATAAATAACGAAATTTTTGTTTAAATAAATAAAAACATCTGATATTGCCAGGCACTAATATCATTTTTTAATACAAATTTTAGGGTCCGACCATAATTGTTGAATATACAAAAAGGAAATAAATAGAAATATAAAAAAGGACGGAAACTAAAAATTTGAAGAATTAGTAACTGACATCAGAAAAGAAAAAGAGAAAAATAAATAAAAAAATATACAACAACTTCGTCCAAATTAATAAGAATCAGCAATCTACAACCTGGATATTGGACAGCATTATTATTTAAGTAAAATTTTTTTTTGCATGGTAGATTTACTTTTGTTTATATTTTATTGAATAATATTTTTTTTTTGATATAATTATATATTACTTGCTTGTCTAACCGGTAGGCTTGTCGCACTTATTTTTTTTTGTGACTTTCGTGTCCCGGGAACCCTCAGACTCGCCCGAAATTGAGTCTGTAACGATTTCATATTGCCACCGTCTTCAATAGTATTAGCCTACTTGTTTTTTCTCAACCTTTCACAATTGTTTTGTTTGCTTAGTCCTTAGGTAGAATTACTTTTAGGAGGAATTTTTTTGGAACTTGTCATTCGATCGTTTTCGAGTTCCGGGAACCCTGAATTCGCCCGTAATTGAATCAGACAATTTATTTTTGCCACCGCTTTTCCATAGTTTAGCATATCAATTTTCTCTATCCCCTTTCTGTTTTCCATTGATTAAATATAGCACAGCTATTCACTGTTAATACGACTACAATGTCAGCTCCGGATAGGATTGACGTATCCGATAGGTCCAGTTCTTGCGCGGTCTGTCAACACGAAATAGTGCCCGCGGACGTTAAAATCCTCACTCGATGTAACCATTTATTCCACGACATCTGCCTCAACGATTGGTTGTTGCAGCATAATACATGTCCATTGTGTCGAGCCGCTTGCGAGCGTGCTGATTTACAAAGGTTACCTTGAGGGACGGACAAAAATAATTACACGGTAGCGCCACTCCCTCCTCGACCGGTGACTCGATCTGTCACGGCAAGCTGGCAACGTCGATTCAGCGCTGGTAATCAGCGATCGTCCACTCCGGTGTCAGTCAACCTCCCACCTTCTCGACTGGTGCAAGGAACAGCTGCTGCCGAGGAACGAGGTTTTCATAGAGTGGTAAATGCGCACATAGATCGAGAAATTTCCATAATTAGAAATTCAATGATTCACAACCGTGCTCCTGCACCAGAAGAAGTATTACCAGAAGAGCTTAACGAAGCATCACACATATCTCCGCTTTTAAAAGCCTGCAACTAATTTGATATCTAGGCTTACTACAATTACAAACGATTCAAATACTTACGATTCAAATTACAATCTACGTTGTAAACTGATATTAAATATGCCAATTGATGCAAATTAATATACTATCTACTAATTTGCTATGTCGCTGTAAATGCGGTATCAACCACTAAATTATCACTTAAAAAAATTCTGTAAATTTTTACTTAGACAACCAAATTGAAACTGAAACTGTTTAATATCAATTTTGGTTATAACTTCAGTTATGAAATTTTATCAAACATTTGTAAAATAGAAATTATTTATTGTAAAAAAATTGTTTGTTTTTTAAAATGCATAAGCCCCTTTGTAAAGTTTAAAAAAAAAATCTGCAAAATTCGTATTAAGTTTTTAAAAAAAATCTGTAGAATGTCATTTTTCTTGCCACAAAATTTTACAAAATTTTGTATAATTGATTTTTATTTTGTTACGAATTCATGATTTATGATTTAAAATTGAAAAAAAAAAAAATCAATATAACCTTAACAATATTTTGTTAAAACAATGAAAAATAATTGTATTTAGAAATATTTATGATTTTTTAAAAAAATAATTTAATAATAATATAAAAATATTTTTATAAAAATAATTTAATAATAATATAAAATTTTGTACTTTTTTAATTCAAGTCACAAAAACAATTGGTAAGTTTACAAATGTTTTTTCAGATTTAAAAAAGTCAAATACACTATACAAAATTTTATACAAAGTTTAATATTTTTTGGTAAATTCACAAAAACATTTTGTTAGCACTTTTACAAAACGATTTTGTAAAATTAAAAGGTAACATTTTTTTGAGTGTATGCACAACGATAGCCCCCATTAGTATTAAAACATTGTTGGTTTTTATCACATTTATCAGTTTTTTTTTTACATTCATTTATATCTGTAATCAATGGACAAAATATGCTTAAATTCTTCCGTAACATAAAAAAAAATAAAAATACCTTCACATTTTCTGTCTTTGTTTAATAGATCTAATGCCAGCACATGATTTTTTGGTGTAGTGTATCCTTTTTTGCACACACACTTAAACCTTTCTTTCACCTTAAAACAATCTTGTGATTTGTCATCACATAATCGGGTGCTGCCTTTACGCTTACATTGGTCGTTTTCTACGGTTAAAAAAAATATGTAATTATGAACACAATCAAGCCGAAAAATGCATTCACCTAAACATTTCTTTAAGTTGTCATCATACGTAAATTCAGAAGGGCAGCAAATTGGTACGTCGCATTTCTTAGGCTGTTCATCTTTACCTCTACAATGTCTTCCATTAAATTTTGGTTCTGGGAAATCACAAACTCTGTATCGTTTTTTCACAGAAACATCAACTGAATTTGCATAAACGCAAGATTTAGAACAAGCACCATATTCTGACCATTTACTCCATCCGCCATCTATAGGACAATGCACAAGGAAACATTCTTTTGTTTCACTTTCAGCGCTACAAAGACCTGCATGTAAACATATTCGCTTTCGCGTTTTAAATCCATTTCCACATGTAACACTACAGGTAGACCAATCACTCCATGCTAAAAACAGATTAGATGATTTTTTAACCTCAACTGTAAATGTTTTTATTGAATTTTGATTTTAGGATTACACTACCAAAAGGATTTTTTTATCAACCTACCATTAACTTTAATGCTAATTGAATTTTTAATAACACCTAACTTTTTATTATTGTAACGTCGGTTACTGTCTATATCGCACGTATAATTACCACTATGAGCAATACTTGCCGATTTAATGACATAAACTAATTTCCCCAAATATTCCCCATTTTTATATTTATAACTCAAAATTCCGTAATTATCTAAATTGGCTATATTGGATTTGTGTGTTTCATGCCTATCCTTAATATAAATCGCTTCATTGTTCAGTAAACGATATTTTAACTTTTGATCTGAATATTTCAAAATACGTTTATTGGTGACGAGTCGACTGTTAGCGAATCGCCATGTTATAGTTGGAAGAAAATTGCCTTTAGTTATGCATCTTAATCTTATTTCATCATTTTCTGTGTAATCGTATTTTGTTGATGATATTGATGCTAGACTGTAAGGAACTAAAGAAAAATAATTCAATTGTACAGTCATTATTGGATTAAAATTACATTTTTTGCATTATACCTTCGACATGAATGTAAAAGATTTGACTGATTGATCCATATTTATTATTACATACACATTTATATATTCCTCCATCTTTACTCGTAATGCTGTTTAGTTCTAATATTGATTTATTGTGTGATATTGTATTTCTATGAAAAAAATGAATATAAGCAGAGTTTACAATTTAATTTTATTTCAGCACTCATTTCACTCCTCAAAATAGTATTCATAAATTAAAATGTTTATAATTTCAAAATCGTTTTTTCTTGGAGAGCGATATTTTTAGTTTTTCGATTTCACTCCTTAGGATTTTTTATTTTATATATTTTATTTTTCGTTTCTTTCATCCATTTGCAAAAGAAGAAAATTCTTAAGCTTCTAAAGCTACTTCACACATGTAATACAACAGTACTAACTGTCAAATCGATTATCATTGTTCATACGATTATAATCTGCTGTTGTATCGAACAGTAACGTACGATGGTGGTTTTACATCGTACGTTACTGTTCGATATAACAGCAGATTATAATCGTTTGAACAATGATAATCGATTTGCTATTATAGTTGGTCTTAAAAGAGAAAAAACTGAGCAGTGCTAGAACCGATGTATGGAAGTAACTACAAAAGAAAACTTATACGGAATCCAATTGCAGTTATAGGAAGATAATTAAAAAACAAATTCACCATCTTTAGGGCCTTTCGACGACGTTCGTATTGCTTGCGTGTTGACACACAAAACGGCTCAAGTCATCATAAAACCGTCTATAAAAATGCGGCCAATAGATAGAATGGTGAATAAATAATAAATATATACATAAGCAAAGGCAAAGGGGTCATTTAATAAGCGGAAAAATTTGATGCTCCTTATGTGACATTTTGGATTACATCGCTAGGTAATCAAAAGAAATGAGGTGAAAAATTAGAAAGACCGGTATTATCTATTGCAATAAAGGTTAGCTCAAAAATAGTTGTGCAGACTAAAGACGAAGATGGAGGAACATCGAATCAATTAAACTATAACTATAGACAGCCAGACTATGCTGGCTCCTGAAATCGATTTTTTTAAAAATTAAAAATTTAAACATGTTTAGCACACTAAATATGAAATATTCATTATTCAACCTCTTTGAATATCCGAAGATACCATGTCAACTATAACTAGGAAAGAGATGAGGAAAATGGAAGGAATGAGGAGATGGGGATAACTATACTATTTGTTTTAAATGACGATGTACGTTTTCTTTAAATGTATGAGGGGTAAATTCATCGGGAAATAAAGAGAAAGGCATTGAGTTCCAAAATTTGGCCACTCTATTAAAATAATTGTTTTGGAAGAACAAAATTCTACAACGAGGTATTTGGACAACAAATGGATGGGATAACGAAAAGTGATGATATCCTAACTAGTATGGATATAGCCAGCTACAAACAGCAAGAAATCACCAGTAGAGAGAATGCAAACCGCAAATGAGATGAGCGCAAGTATAAAATGAAAAAATGATGATCAATATAGACATCGGTAATATTCACTTTTAACATAAATTAGTAACGGCAGGCATTGTTGATGAAGTCATGCTATGACTATGAAAAAAATATTGAGTTGTTTGCTACTGCAAAAGTGAATAATCAACAGCTATTCGAACAATAATTTTAGAAAAGGCTGCCACCATTGGAAAATAGATGTTTGGGACAATTGGAAGGAGATTAGGTGTCACTCAGTTTGTGGATTGTGAAGCCCAACATAGAAGATCAAAACATAAAGAAGTCATTTTATAAGAAAATCTTATGACTGCGAGTAAGAACTTTACTTTACTTTGCCAGTAAGAACTTTAAACAGTCAGGCTGGTGGCGCGATAATTGTTTAAGCGCCACTAGTGTGTATTTTGAAGTACGCTTGAAGGAAACGAAAGAACTAACATGGTTCTATTTACCAAGACAAAAGTACATTAAGTGATCAACATAGTGGTGATAACAGTCCTGGTAGGATTGCCTGAAATTATATGAAATTATATAATCCCAAAAATTCTGGGAAGAAGGTAAATATTTGGGCTCAAGCTACGAAAATTTCATTTTAATATATAGTAAAACCTATGTGAAAGGGAAACTTTTTCTAAGTAGTGACTGAAAATGTTTTCAGTCACTAGGACTGAAAGTAAATAAGTTTCGGTGGTCGCCTCCAGGTGGTGGTTATATAAGGGATTGAATATTTGATTGAATATTCGAGACTGAATTTGATTTATTCCCAAAATACATGTGCAGAAAGTCGTTATAAAAAAAATAATTCATTTTCAAACAAAATGTCAAAAGCATCCATTTTTATCTGAGTTTTCAAGTAGTTTTTGTTTTTTTATTGTGGTAGCACTGCCTCTGTGCAGCGAAATTAGAATTAGAGATATCTTGCAGAATTTTTCTGCATGCCGAATTTACATGTAATTGCTTTCATACAACAACACATGTTCTAATTTCGCTGCATGCAGAATTCTGCACATGTATTTGGACCATTACTGTTTCTGTTGTTGTTTCGGTTGCTGTGTTTATTTCTGTCAATATCGCAGTATTTTGAAGGGATTGAATATTTTGAATATTTTGATTGAATCGAAACTAATCATTATATCAATTGTGTGTAATTAATTAATTAAACTAATAATGAGTGTGTTTTTTTTTCTATATCGGAGAGATCGGAGCGATAAAATAAAATTTGTATCAGATATATCGTATAATTTTTTCCTCCGATAGTTAACTGTCAGATATAAAATATATTCTCTGAGTTATTTCCGCCAAAAAAAAATAAAAATTTATTAAATAAATAAATAAATTATATTAAAAAATTTATTTTTATTTGTTTTTAATTGAAACTTTACCTACAATTTTTTAAATTTATACTTTAAACGATGACTTTCAGTCGGTAAAAATAATATCTGTAATATCTGTAAAAGTTTTTAGAGAAAATATATGAACTATTTTCATTATTCAAGTTGTCAAATTCATCTACTAAAAACTTACAAAACGACATAGCTAAATTTGACAGTGTAAAAAATAAACAAGATTGTATTTATATATAGCATTTTTACCAGTGTAAAATAATGTTATTATTGTATTCGCCTGTTATTATTCCATCTGTAGGCGAACACAATAATAACATTATTTTACACTGGTAAAAATGCTATATATAAATACAATCTTGTTTATTTTTTACACAGTCATATTTAGATATGTCATTTTGTAAGTTTTTAGTAGATGAATTTGTAAATATTATCATTTATATTTACAAGCGTAGAAAAAATACCGTTTTCTACGCGTGGTAAAAACGTTTTTGCGTTCCACTTATTCCACCCGACGCTATTGCGTCTCGTGGACAAACCGTTCAGTCACGCAAAAAGAGACATTTTCACCACTTGTATAAAAATCTACTATTTCTCACAGTAGACGTTTCAAATTATGACTACAGTAATAAGCAATAGCAACAACAACAAATTTTCAATTTTGGTTCCTTCTTGGATAGACAGTTTTGTTTTTGCACGATCAGGGCGACTTTGCATGTTTACTGATTCGTAAATAAACATAGTAAGTTTCATTTACAAGTCACAGATCGGTAAGTAATTACTTACCGATCATACAGGCGGTAAGTCATTACTTACCGGTAAGGGAGACCCCACCGTGTGAATAAAAACGGCTTTTATTTTAATAATTATGTAGCGCAACTTACTAGCTTCAACTTTAAATCATATTCTTTTAAAAATATTGCAATTAAAAGATTTAAAATTAATTTATTTTGAAAAAATATTCTATAAAAGTTAGTTTTGCAACAAAAAATATTGCGACGCTGATGCATAGGCTGACTGGAAACATAGTGTTCTGGATATATAATGAGCTAATATCCATCAAATACTTTAATTAAAAGCTAACCAATATTATGGACTTCGTAGTTCTAATTATAAAAGTATTAAAGCAAACAGCAGTATCCCAACAAACATAAATTCTGTTGTACGAGAAAAAGTAAAAAAAAAATTTATCGGAAGTGACAAACTGGAAGTTAGGATGCAGAACTGTTGTAAACCGTACTAAATATGTATGTATCAAATTGCATCCAATTCGATTATCAGGTACAGAAGTTATTGGGCTTCCCAAATAACAGGTGCTTGGAGGACCCCCTACCACTTTAATCACTATCGCTAAAACACTAATCAGTTCCTTGCCATACATGTTTGCATCTTTTTGCAAAGTGTAATCAAAATTACTTAACGAACGAATGTTGTATGCTTCCAACAAACATTGAAACAATAAACAGGTATTCGGGAGGACCCCACCACTTATCTCAATATTGTCCAAAAACTAATCAATTCTTTGTCATTAAAGTCTTCATCTTTTTTCAAAGTGCCACCAAAATTGATTAATGAATGAAATCTGTATGCTCCCAACAAACTTTAAAAACAAAGTGTGAAAAGTCAGCAGTTGTATGGTAGACCCCCCGCCACTTTGATCAATGTGTCCCAAAAGATGATAATTGTCTTCTCACACTAATTGAACCCTTTTCCATAAGTTTCATCGTAATCACTTTATTATTGTAGGCTGTAGTGTGCATAAAGACACTGAAAAAACTTCAAAAATTTACAAAAAAAAAATTTTACTGGAAGTGAAAAACCTGAAGTTGGGATGCAGAACTGTTGTGAACCATACTAAATGCTCATGTACTAAGTTTCATCCAATTCGATTATCAGGTACAGATGTTATTGAGCTTTAAAAAAACAGGTGTTTGGGACACCCCCCACCACTTTGTTCACTATCGCTCAAAAACTAATCAGTTCCTTGCCATACATGTTTGCATCTTTTTCCAAAGTGTCATCAAAATTCGTTCACGAACGAATGCTGTGTGCTGCCAACAAACATTGATAAAAGTGTGACACAGTAAACAGGTGTTCGCGAGGACCCCCACGAGGATCCCAATATTATCCAAAAACTAATCAGTTCTTTGTTACTTAAGTCTCCATCTTTTTTCAAAGTTTCATTAAAATAAGTTAATGAATGAAGTCTGTATGCTCCCAACAAACTTAAAAAACGAAGTGTGAAAAGTCAGCATTTGTATGGTAGACCCCCCCCCCACTTTGATCAATGTGTCCCAAAAGATGATAATTATCTTCTAACATTAAGTGGAACCCTTTTCATAAGTTTCATCATAATTACTTTATTATTGTAGGCTGTAGTGTGCATAAAGACACTGAAAAATCTTCAAAAGAGTACAAAAAAAATTTTTTTACCGGAAGTGAAAAATCGGAAATTGGGATGCAGAACTATTGTGAACCGTACTACATACTCATGTACCAAGTTTCATCCAATTCGCTTATCAGGTACAGATGTTATTGAGCTTTCAAAAACACAGGTGCTCCAGGGACCCAACACCATTTTGTTCACTATCGCTCAAAAACTAATCAGTTCCTTGTCATACATGTTTGCATTTTTTTCCAAAGTGTCATCAAAATTCATTCACGAATGAATGTTTTATGCTCCCAACAAACATAAAAACTTTGTGGAAAAAACCACCTGTTGTATGGTGGACCCCCCAAATCCTTTATCCAATGTGCTCCAAAAGCTGATATGCTCATGTTATTTGAAAGCTTTTACCAAGGCTTCATGAAAATCGATCGGTAATTGTAAGCTACAGTAGGGATAAACACCTGAAAAAAAAATTTTTTAACCGGAAGTGACAAACCGGAAGTTGGTATGCAGAAATATTGGAAACAGTACTAAAACCGTATATACTAAGTTTCAATACGATCATAGTCCGGGATCAGAAGTTATTTAAGATTTAAACTTAGAGGTCTTCGGGAGACCCCCCCCCGCCATTTTGTCCAAATTTGAAATGAATCCATATCTTCCATTTTCAAGTGAGCTTGTATCATTGGCCAAAGTTTCATCAAGAGCCTATGCAGAAAACTCAACCACCCACCCACCCACCCACGCACACACAGACGTACACCTAAATTTTTTTTGGCTACATAGATAGAGGATGGTCCAAAACAAAAGAAAAAATAAAATTTGGGGTATGTATGATTTTTTTTTTTCACGATAGATTGCAAATACTCCACACAATTTAAAATTGTGGTGAAGTAACATAAAAACATATAGAATTATGATGAAATGTAGAGCTTACTATTTTGAACCGAAATTTTAAGAAGTTTTCTTTAAAACATGAATTTTATTATTTAAATAATTTTAATTGAATTTTTATTGATCTGGCAAAAAATATAATAAGCATTTTGGGCATTAAGATTATTACCGATTTTGGATACATTAGAGATCCCGACTTCGTCTCGATCTCAAAACATATATCCTCAATCGGTAAAACACTGTTACTGTCCTTAATACTTAAATAACAATTATGTCTATTTCTGTTTATATATTTTGTTTCGTCATACTATTTCCGATCTTTTAAGGAAAAACAATTAAATAATATCAAAACAAAGGAGATTGTTGTTGATTTTTTAATTGACATAAATACTGAAATACTTTTCAAAACTTTTTACGAGCAACTTATCAGCGTATCATAGGTTCTTTTATCGATCTCCTAAACGAAAGGAAGTTCTTAGAGAGAGACGATTTACACTCTTTCGCTCAAGTGAGACTATATGTAATTACTACATCGAAAAAACACAAACAGTATAAAATTATATGCAATTATAAATTGATAAATGTCTTAAAATATTTAGTTAAATGATAACACTGTGCGACAGCCCAAATCTGCTGGGGTTCTGACTACCGGGCAAAGTGATATTGTTCAAAAAGAAGTTATACGTGTCCCAGCGTTTCGCTGGGTCACGTCAAGGAACCGAGATATATCGATTTGAAGTTAGTAAGTATCATATAGGGAAAATTGTCACTTTTGGGGGTCTTTTTTGACATTACTCGAGAACGACTAGTTCGATTTTGCTGAAACAAATTTAGAAATTAAGAATTACAATTCCTTTAATTTACTGATGAAATACTATACTGAAAAAGTAACGAAAAAATAAAAAATAAATAAAAATAAAAAAAAATAAAATAAATAAAATAAAAATAATAAACTAAAGTGAAAAAATAACGAAAATATAAAATAAAACTATAAAATTAAAAAAAATATAATAAATAAATAATAAATAAATAATAAATAAATAATAAATAAATAATAAATAAATAATAAATAAATAATAAATAAATAATAAATAAATAATAAACAAATAATAAATAAATAATAAATAAATAATAAATAAATAATAAATAAATAATAAATAAATAATAAATAAATAATAAATAAATAATAAATAAATAATAAATAAATAATAAATAAATAATAAATAAATAATAAATAAATAATAAATAAATAATAAATAAATAATAAATAAATAATAAATAAATAATAAATAAATAATAAATAAATAATAAATAAATAATAAATAAATAATAAATAAATAAAAAATAAATAATAAATAAATAATAAATAAATAATAAATAAATAATAAATAAATAATAAATAAATAATAAATAAATAATAAATAAATAATAAATAAATAATAAATAAATAATAAATAAATAATAAATAAATAATAAATAAATAATAAATAAATAATAAATAAATAATAAATAAATAATAAATAAATAATAAATAAATAATAAATAAATAATAAATAAATAATAAATAAATAATAAATAAATAATAAATAAATAATAAATAAATAATAAATAAATAATAAATAAATAATAAATAAATAATAAATAAATAGTAAATAATAATAGTAAATAATAGTAATAATAAATAATAAATAATAATAATAAGAAATAATAATGTAAATAATAAGAATAATATAATAAATATAATAAAAATATAAAATAAAATTATAATAAAAATAATAATATAAAATAACTAAATAAAAAAATAAAAAATAAATAAAAGATGGAAAATAAAAAATAAAAAAGTAAAAAAAAATAAAATCAATACACATAGACACATGTCCAAATACATTTAAAACAATAAATCTTGGAGTTTATTCCAGTAAAAAATATTAAAAATCAAATTTCAATGAAAAATCAATATTCTTGTCAAAATGAGATATCTTTACTTAATTGTGAATAAAAGCGAATCGCGTTTATTGATTTTCATGATCCATGTCTCATTTTGTGCACAGATTATGTGATTTTACGTCAAAGTAATAAGACTTGATACTATTTCCCGTTTTGATTTGTTCATGATTTCTTAAAATACAATTTTTTAATTGTTTTACGCAAAAAATTATTTTTTGTCTTCATAAATTTATACTGCGAAACTGTTGATTGTGTAAAGAAATAGTATATTAGTAGATTAAAGGAATTGTATTTTTAATTTTCTAAATTTGTTTCTGTAAAATCGGGCTAGTCGTTCTCGAGTAATGTCAAAAAAGACCCCAAACATGACAATTTCCAATTTATGATACCTACTAACTTCAAATCGATATATCTCGATTCCTAGATGTGACCCAGCGAAACGCGGATACCTATGACTTTTTTTTTTTTGATATAACTTTTTCCGGTAGTCAGAACCTGGCGGATCACTGACCCATACCATTTGTCGCACAGTGTAATTATTTTAATTATTTGTTTAAGTTGGGAAAAAAATTTATAGTCGAATTTCCCTCGACCGGTGATATTTTTTTAGAACATCCCTCAAGTTGTTAGTTGTTCTCGGCCTGCGGTCGGGGGCTTTTACCGATTTAGTTGAATTTGAAATTTTCGGGAAAAATAGTTTCGAATTATCACCGCCCTTGGGGATAATACTTCTGACATTTGTTTGCTAAAAAAACGATCATTTTAGACGATAATGAGTAGTAACGTTGAATTGCGAGATATCTTGATGCCGACATCTGTATGTGAGACCAAAAACTTGATTATCGTAGTATAAGTGTGTCAATAAAATGCCGTTAAGTGTGTCAAAAGAATGATTTTCATATATTGTATTCCCAATTTTTTTGAGAAACATAATATGGGAAATGTTTTTGACTAGAAAGATGTAAAACATAAAACTAATTATTTGGATGACATGAAATGTAATTGAACATGAAATTGGAGATGGAATATGATTCTTTCCTGTTTTAATTCTTCCCAACTTATAGGAACAGTTGGCAAATAAGTTGTTGGAGATTAAATGACTTTTTTAACAAAAATTGTAATTATTAGGAAGATGTTTCTTGAGTAATTTTTTGTGTGATTCCAGATTCCACGACTTCTGAATAACAGGAACAGTGGGAAAATAAATTTGAATTTTTGATTTTGTTGTAATTTTTGCAATTTTGAAAAAGTTTCAATTTTGTAATAGTTTTTGGAATATTTTTAAAATTGTGAAAAAAGGTTAAATTTTTGATTTAATTATAATTTTTGGAATTTTGAAAAAAGCATGTATTTTTGATTTGTTATAATTTTGCAATATTTTAAGAATTCTAGGAAAAGTTTGAATTTTTGATTTTGTTATATTTCTTGCATTATTTTTAGAGTTTTGAAAATTGTTTCAATTTTTGATTTTTAATCAGTTTTAGAATATTTTTGGAATTTTGAAAAAGTTTAAATTTTGGATTTTATTATAATTTTTGGAATATTTTTAGAATTTAGAAAAATTTGTACTTGAACTTATACTTGTATTTTTGCAAAGAATTTTATGTTTAATGTCCATCGCTGCCCAAAACTAAAAACAATGTGTTTGCTAATTTCTTACAATATCCTACATCTTTTACCAAAGAATGATAAAAAATGAGCTTTCAATAATATACATACTGTGATAAAATCAAGTATTAAAGTCCGGTATTTTTGTAAAAATATAGATCTGAAAATGGGTTAAACAATGTTTATACCGAGGTCGTTAAATTATTAACTCTTTTTTTCTACAATTCCAATGACCACAATTTCTTGTGAGGGATTTAACATTTTAACAGTACTTTGAAACGTATTAAAAATTAGCTAAAAAATTTTATGAAAAGTACAAGACTGGAGGCTTGGTCGCTATTATCGATAGAGAAAGGCTTTCTACAAAAATTAACTACTGAGCAGTTTTTTAAAGAAAAAGTTATTGATAATTTTGCAGCTATAAAAATCATAGAGAGGAACTGGAACTACAAAAATATAATATGCCAAATTATTTTTTATGTTTTCATCAATTTATAATAGTTGTTAGTTTTTGCTTATAGTGAATTAAGAAAAATATTTAAAAATATAAATAATAAAACATACTTTTCAATTCAAAATTTTATAATCCAATCAAAGTAATTGCCATTTTTTGTTGTCATAGTTATACCTCATTTTTTAAACAATTTGTTTGAAAAAAATAACAAATATTTTGGTCAAAGAACTTTTGTTCAAAATATTTTTATTTCAAAATTTATTTAGATTAAACAATTTTTTTATATGGACTTAATGTGAGTGCAAATCTCCCCTGGCGCCTCGATTCGCAAACTCCACATACGTCCAAAAACCTTAGCTTTACGTCCTTGCATCATAATGTACTATAATTGGTTTCTACTGGCATATTAATAAAACTTTTGAATATGTCTACCCTAGCTTCAGAAGCACGCTTTGCCACTGCTTTAGAGTAATAGTGATGGTGGCTACTGGTGTCAATAGATTTTGTAACAAATCAGTGTCATAAAAAGTTGAGTGTATTTAACCTCAAAACTATAAGGGTGTATTACTAGACTTGCCAACAGTCCCGTTTTGAACCGGACAGACCAGTTTTATAAAGTTACTATGGACAGGACTTAGTTTATCCCGTTTTGAAGAATGTTGTGATCAAAATTTATCTGTCTCAAATTTTATTTGTCTCTAAAAAGTTAACCGATTGAACGGCAAGTTAGATTTTTCTCTATTTCAGTTAAACTGTAAAAGCTATATCATTGTAGAACATATCTACTGGCAATGGCAATGGCAATTTATTACACTGTCTTATCTGAACAGTCCAATTTAGACGACAAGATCATCATTACGACAAAGTAGAACTTAATTAATTAGTTAATTAACAGAAAAAAAATTATACAAATTTAATTCAGATTGGCTGAAAACACTAATTTTTTTGCATTTGAATTTCTTCGAATGGTAAAAATTCGAGAGTATTAGCAAGAATCTCTTTTGAACGAAAACGAAATACACACGATAAAGATTTGATATCAGAAATCACACTAACGTTCTATCATACGAGTCATGGCAAAAATTATTTAATGATTTAAAACGCTCAGCCTATTCACTACGGTCGAACGCAATTGTAGAGATTGGGGTCCATTTGACTAATAGACAAAACCCCACTAATCAATAAATATTGTTTTATACTCCCCCAAATATTAAACAATATATTAATATAAAAACAATAAAATACACTATTAAAATAAAATTTTAAGACATATTACAAACATATTAAATTTTAAGACATATAAAAGTTTTAGTCAAATGGGCGGAGTTTTGTTGTAACTTTTGATTTATTAATGCACATTAAAATTATTAAAATTAATTATTCTAATTACAATATTATTAATTCAACCGTTTTCTGTGAATATGTTGTTAGGTAATGTAAATCCAAATCTGTCAACCCCCTCTATTTATGCCCAAGGATCAACAGTTTCAGTCCCAGTTAAGTCTACAGAGCATATTTATGATGATGAATGAAACCGATTTATGTCAGTCAAGTTTAAAAGTTGTCTGGAAAGTTAAATGAAAATTTGGTTTGGGGGAGATATAAGAACGGTTATAAACGGTAATAATCTGATATGATGTTTATATTTTTGCGATATTATTTTGCTAAATTTTATAAAGTTTGGAGCTGGTTTAAATGATATTAACGTCAAGGAAGTTAAATGAACGGCAAAGATTCCGCTCGATAACTCTCACGTATTTTAGTTTGTTTGTGAAAAAACAATTAAGTTTTAACAAATAATCATATACTGTCATTTACATTTTCGAATATCTGTCAAAATCTTAGGAGCTGGATAATTATAATGAAATTACGATGTCACTCATAATGTATGCTTCATCATATTACACGACCGAGTCTAAACCATATTTATTCAATTTGCAGTGCTAGAGAATTTTGGAAATTGGTCAGCTCACTAATTCTTTTGTTATATTTGTAGACTTAAATGATCTTAACTGAAATGATCTTGTGACTTGTATAAGTTTTTTTGTTGATTACATTTGGAGTTAAGGGGTTGAAGCAAAATTAAAAAATATATTACAGATAACCTAGCAAAAACTGGAAAATCTTTTTAAACAATTTCAACGTTTCATATAACACCGCCCGCGAGGGGATCCAAAAAATTTCGTTTTCTACTTTTCTCTCCCCGCGTTTCAAAATACAGAGGAGGTTCAGAGAAGAAACAAACTTTCGAAAATATTTGTTTTTACCCAAATGTATTTATTATTAATAGCTTACCCATTTTTATACCATGTTATATTCGGATTAGGATTCCCTGTTGCAGCACAGTTCATTACGTATGATTTTTTTTTCGTATCCGTATCTAAAATAATTTCTTTTTCAAAATCAGCTATGAAGTAATCAGGTGAAACTGCAAAAAAATTGAAATTTATGTACGTTACTACAAGAAGGATCGTTACTCACCGTTTTTACCATCAATTACAGTAACCATTTTCTTTTGATATTTCATTTTATTTGTTCCTTTTATGAGATTTCGCTCAACAAATGTAAAGACTATCAACTGAACGAAATGTGAATTTTCTTTTAAATCATTCTTAGCAATACATCTAAATACTTGATTGTCTTCATATTTGACAGATTTTATATAAATACTGTCAGTTTTGGAATACAATCTATTTCCTGTGACCCACATTATTTCTGGTGGAGGATTTGCTTTAGCTGAACATTTTATATCGAATGGTTCCAAATGGATAGCTGCTATTCTAGTATGAGTTGAATTAATTTTAACTAATCTATTTTTAATTTGTTTCGTTGTAATAACAATATCATAAGGTGCGGATAAGACATCGAGTTCTAAAAATGCTGAAACAGTGTTAGCTTTATTTGATGCTGTGCAGTGAAGACGAGTTTTCATATCATAATGCAAAACGGGAATTTCTATTGATCCATCCTCTTTTTTGTACATAGAGAAATCATAGTTCTGAAAAAATGTATACTTTATTTTTGTTTTGAAAAAAGTTTAATCTGTCTTACTGAATTCCATGTTGTGTCATATTCTCCATCTTCAACCGGACAACGTATAATCAACGAACTATTTTCAGTTGCCGTAATAAGTTTGTTATAATTTTTTATAAGTTTTGGTGGTAATATTTCTTTAATGATAATATTACGAACATCATAACCTATGTATGATTCAATATGACACGAATAATCTCCTGAGGCCATTCCAGAACCGAGATATATAGTTAAACTATTATCACTCGATATATCAACCTTATTTCTCTTCCATAAAACTGTTGGAGGTGGATTTCCGTCTGCTTTACAAACGATTTCAAAACTATTTGTGTTGTAGACATCGATATTTGTTAAACTAGTTGGAATAACATTTTCATTCCCATCTAAAATTTGATTCATTTATTTGAAAACCGTTACTTATTGGTATTTTTATCTAAATTACCGTTATCGATTGTTACTAAATTTAAGATTTTTGGTGGAAAGTGTACGTCGAAAAGAAAATGTGCTTCAACATTTCCTGCAGCATTAGTTACTCTACATGTGAATCTTCCATTCATTGCCATTTTTACTTTTTGGAAATAAATTTCACTATCGGATGTGTAAAAGGAATCAACTATTACTCCGTTCTAAAATTTATAAAAATTATTTCCTACTTGCTCGCATTTAATAAATTACCATTACTTACATGGTACCATTCAGTTACTTCATCATTGTTGTCAACGTGTATATATGGACAGTCCAAACTGAATGGCTCGTTTAAAATTAAATAATGTTGAGTATCATATTCTTCCTGTAATTTTGGTGGAATCAAAACTTTAATATTTAAATCTTTTACGTCCGTCCCCTGATTATTTTCGATTTTACAAGAATAAATTCCTGATGCGCTTGGATTATTCGTGTCAATTTCTAATTTTTCATTATTTGAAACGATAACGGAATTATCGTACATCCAGTTTATTTGTGGTTTGGGATTTCCTTCTGACACACATACGATTTCTGTTTTTAATAAATTTATGATATTGACTGGATTTTTTATATCAACCATAGTTGAAGTTGTATCTAAAGTAAAAACATTATGAAAAAAAAATATCAAACGTTTCAAAAATTGACCTACATTCATCTGATTTTAGAAATTTAATAATCTTCGGTGGAAATAAAATATTAAAATCAAATGTTGCTTCTACAAATCCAGCGGCATTACTAGCTTTACAGCTAAACTGACCAGTGATATCTTTTGGTACTTTTTTTAAAGTAAGCAATCCATTTTTCGTGTACAAACTTCCTAATTTTTTGCCGTTCTGTAATTGTATAAAATCGAAAATTGGTTGTTAAAAAACTTTACTTGTTGCTACAAATTACTTACATAAAACCACTCGATAATTTCTTCGTTGTTAAGAATTTTTTCAATCGGACATTCTAATTGGAATTCCTCATTCAATATTAATTCATGATATTTTTTATAATTCAAAATTAGTCTTGGTTTAACTAGAATCTTTAATCTTATACTAATTTGATTTTCTCCATGATTGTTTTGGACCTGACATGTGTATATACCGGAACCACTTGGATTGCTTGCATCAATATTTAGAATATTGTTTTCTGATGCTTTTTTACCATTTTGAAAAATCCACGTTGTTGTAGGTTTGGGATTTCCAATAGATTCACACAAAACCGAAAACTTTGTTAAATTAATTATTGGAATTAGATCCTTGTTGTTTATTAATGTTGTTGAGTCTATAAACAAAATGCAAATGGCTACATTAGAGGTCAGTAAATTTTAAGAGATAACAAAACTATTATTTGATATAAGTTAACAAAACACTAATAATTTGGTTCTTCCTTCATGCATTCTCAGTCCTTTCTCTATCGTGATGCTGATTTTATCTTTAAACTATTGAGGTCCGTTCAATTTAAAATTTCGTATGTTGTCTGGTCTGGAGTTCTTTTGAAATGAAATACAAAAACTAAATTATGAGAGCATTTGTAAGAAACGTTTAGCATAAACTGCGATTTAATAATACAATCATAGAGAAACTGTAGGAATTTGGTGCTTTCAAGACAAGTCAGTGTTTTGATGAAAATATACTTACAATCGTCCGATTTGTATAAATTTATTATTTGTGGTGGAAACAATATTTTCATATTGAATTTCGCCTCCACTTTGCCGGCTAAATTACTAGCTTTGCAGATAAAACTTCCATTCATTCCCATTTCAACTATTTTGAAATTTAATTTTCCACTGTTGACATGTATTCCATCAATTTTAATATCATTCTAAAAGTTAAATATAATTTATAACCAATGCATAGCAACTCACACCTACCTTAAACCATTCCAAATTATACCCACTAACCTTAAACCATTCGACAGTCTCACCGTTATTATTGAGCTTTTGAATAGGGCATTCCAAACTGAATCTATCATGTACGAGCAAATCAAAATTACTTTTATAATCTTCTATGAGTTTTGGAGGAATTTGTATCACGACATTAATTGTTTTCTGTACTTTGCCATGGTCATTTTCAGCCACGCAAACATATGATCCGGATGCACTTGGATTATTTCCATTGATTTCAATTATTTCATTATTTATTTTGTCTCCTGATCCATAAAACCAATGAGTTTTGGGTGTAGGACTTCCATCTGATTCACACAAAAATGAAACAGTCTTCATATCAGTTATTTGAATTGACTTTTTTGGATCCAATATTGTTGAAGTTAGATCTAAAATTTGAATTTCAATGTTTAAGTTATAGTTTTATCATTATCCAAAAAACCCAACCTTTATTCAATTGAATTATGTTGGTAATCGTTGGTGGATAAAATACATTCAATACAATATAATCTTGTTGTTCCTCAGACGCCTTTTTTCCAATACACGTATATGTACCACTGTGACTACGTTTAACAGTTGTTAACATTAAATTTGGTAAATCGAGCTAATAAAATATATTAATACAATATATCATTTAAAAATTATAAATGTGTTTTAATATATTACTTTTGAGTCTGGTGGTAATATTGAGCTTTCATTGTATTGCCATGATATATCAGTTTTCCCTCTTGGAATAACAACGCATTCAAGAACAACTTGTTTCGTTCCTTCTAACTCATTTCGAGTTTTAATAGGTGTATTCATAGTCAATGCTACGTTCCGTACATCGACAATCGTTTTGGCTTCGGTTCGACCAATTCTATTTTCGGCAGAACAAATATACGATCCAGCGTCTGTTAATTCTGCATATTCAATTGTATGAGTTAAAAGCTCGCTTTGTCTGAAATGACAAAAAAGATGAATTTCATTTTTTGTAGAAAATTATTATTATTTATTGTTAAAATCAAATGCTTTGACACACGCACTCAGACTTGATTTCTTTTAAAACATCTCCTCCGTCTTTTTTCCATTGAATTGTTAATGCGATTGGTGAATTCGCTTGACAACTTAGCTTAATCGGTTGTCCTTCCAGAACGTTTATTAAACTATAGGTTAGGGCTGAATCCGTCGCATCTGTAAACAAAGTTGAATTCATTATTATTGAATTCATTGTAAACAAAATGAAAATGGCTACACTAGGTCAGTAAAGTTTAAGAGATAACAAAACTATTATTTGATATAAGTTGACAAAACACTAATTGACAAAACGCTATTGACATACGTGTTGACGTGAGATATCACATACCACTGACAATAGCAGAGAGATATCACTAGCCAAGGTGACATCTTAGGGGTGGTGGCGGATGAACTGTATTCAGTCAACGGTGGCACCCTCAAGCTTAACTGTGAAATAATCCTTGATGATGAGACGCTATTGCTTCCTTGAAAAAACGAGCCTTCATATAACTATGTGTGGGCTTTAATCTTTAAGAAAGACAGTGCGTCACAGGATCAAGGAATATGCAACCGGCTGGATTATTGGCAACTACATTTTTGTTTTGTTTCAGCAATTTTTTGTAAAAATTTGCTATTTACTTTTTAATTTACTTTTGTTTTCTCTATTCTATCATAAAATATTGGCCTATGTCATATTTTATATGTGATAGAATTTTTTGTTTAGTTATCCATTGTTTAACAAAAAATATAAAAAAAACAAAAAAAGAAAGATTTACGTCCATCAACACCTTTGAACGTATGTTGTTGTGGGACCTTGGTCTTAAAAGGTTTTTATGTGTTATTGTGACACATATTGTAATTCCTACTACACAACACATTTTATTAAAAAAAAAAAATAACACTAGTTTACAAGAAAAAATTTTCAATTTTCTTTCCTTCAAGTTAAAATACTTGAATATTGTTGTAGTTTGCACCAAGTTATTCAAGTTTTTCCTAAGAAAGTCAATACTCAAAATTTGGAAAAAATAATTTTTTACTTAATTTAAGGTGTCATAAATAATAATTTTAAAAGTTCAGTTGTTCTCAAACATCAGTAAAGAATTATTTTAAAATAGTAAAGTATAATTTCCCTTTTTGTTTTCGAAGTTGGGAATTGGATCGATATGAGACGTATATAGAAAAATATAAACAAAAGGTAATGAATTGTAAGGAGAGGCAAAACATCATAACATCAGAACTATTTAAGTTAGTTCAAAGTTAAGTCCCTATTTATTTCTATTAATACATGTAAGGTTCGTTTCTTTTCTTTTTTCTCTTTTTTTGTTTTTTGATAATGTAAATTTTTTTCTATCACCGCCCACCTTGTGTTACTCCTTACGTTTATGATCATTTTAAGTTTAATTTAAGAAAGCAATTACTTCTCCTTTTTAACAGTTTTTCGGTTTCCCCAACTTTTGTTTAATTAGTTTAATGAGGTTTTTTTTTGAGTAGATAATTGTCGTATGATTAGTTGCAAATATAATCTCTCTGAGGATAAATTTAATTCCAAACATTCAAGTGAAAATATTAATTAAAAAGAAAAAAATTAAAAATATAAATTTTAAATAGTGTATTGTTTTTAAAAACCAATAAATCAATAGTGATAGCTGCCTTGTAAACATAAATTGTTAGTAGTGTGTAAATTCAAGTTTATTTAAATGGCATCGTCAAGAAGTTTCAAATGTAAAAATAGCCCACATTCATTTTGTTTTATTTTTCGTTGAAGCTACATAATACATACTGCTAAAAGAATCACCCTATATATAAGAACCGCCTATCTTCATTACTATTTGATATTTTCCAACTCCTAAAATAAATCCGAGGTGGGAGGAGTTAGACCATATCAAAAAATTTCACAAAAAAAATCTCAATATCGAGAAAAATCATATACAAATAAAATACAATTTTTGTCAAAAAAAGACATTACATAATCAACTAACTGATATTTTCCAACTTTTAAAATAAGTCCGAGGTGGGAGGAGCTAGATCATGTCAAAGAACTTCACAAAACAAATCTCAATTTCGAGAAAAATCATATACAAATAAAATACAACTTTTGTCAAAAAAAGACATTTCATAATCAACTAACTAATATTTTCCAACTCCTTAAATAATTCCGAGGTGGGAGGAGCTAAATCTACTACGAAAACAACTTATATATTGTTACGTTTTTCCAAACTTCCTTCGAATTGGCCTAACTCACAATTCGATAAACGTAATTCCCAATCTCTTTCTGAGTTCGATCACTGATTAGTAAGCACAAACACCAGGTTTTATTAAGTATTCAACAACTTAATTGTTCCACAACAATAGGAAAACAATACAGTAAACAATATTCCTAACTAGAATATTCTTTCAACAGCTTCAGAAACTCCAACGGTTGATTGTAGAAATTTCCAGTTCACAACGTTGAAAATAATACACAAAATATTTCTACTCAATAAAACTTATAACTTTATTACACTTATAACTTTACACAAAACTAATTTAAAGATCACTTTTATAATTTTAACTTCACAATCGCAGGTTTAAAATAAAACTAATTAAAAACTACAATAGGTAATCTTCTTATATACCTTCTGCAATACTTCTAGATAATTCGACATCACTTTCCCGAAACCTTGAGAAAATATTAGAATATTCGATTATTTTACGTTATGTTGATTTGATTCATAAAATCGTTTATGTTGACCCTATTTCTAAGAAGAGACAACAACAACAATATTCATTTCATTCAATTTCTGTTATGTTTTGTTGATTTTATTTTCCTGGAAGTGACCGTAATCGTTTAGATCTAGATTTTCTGCAATCGCAACAATACCCTCCACTTAAGCCTGTTCGTCCCGAACAGGATCTAGCTCTCCTTTGTATAAGGCCAATCTTTCCAAATGTACGACTTTCGCTTTGCCCCGATGGCCTTTCCTAATTCTATAAACCACGTCATTCAACTTGGTTATAATGTTGTAAGGTCCTTCCCATGCAGCTTGCAGTTTTGGTGATAACCCTCGTTTTCGTTGTGGGTTGTGTAGCCATACTAATTGTCCTTCTTCAAAACCTTTATTATTAGATCGTATATCATATCGGGCTTTCATTCTATCACTGGTCAGTTGTATCTTCTGCCGAACAAGCTTGTGAATATCCTCAAGGTTCTCCCTGATTCGGTTGACGTATTCTTGCGCAGACAATGATGTTGATGGTACCGCTCCAAATTTGAGGTCACCAGGAAGTCTTAAATCACTTCCAAAAATAGTTTGAGCTGGTGTCATGGTCGTGGTGTCATGAACTGCTGATCTGTATGCCATCAAAAATAAAGGAATATGTTGATCCCAGTTACGTTGGTTCTTACTGACCACTTTAGCTAGAAATTCCTCCAAAGTAGCATTGAATCTCTCAACCATCCCATCTGACTGTGGGTGTGAAGCTGTCGTTCTCGTTTTGTTAATCCCCAGCATTTGACAAATTTCCTGGAATACAGCTGACTCGAAGTTCCGTCCCTGATCGGTGTGGATCTCCATAGGAACTCCATAGCGGCTAATCCAATTATTTATCAAAGCTTCAGCGATTGTGGTTGCTTCCTGGTTGGGAATCGCACACACTTCCGGCCACTTACTGAAGTAGTCCATGATCACAAGCACATATTTATTCTGATTATCAGTTGTTGGAAATGGTCCCGCTACATCCATTGCGATCCTTTCAAATGGAGCACCTACATTGTATTGCTTCATTTTTCCACGACTTTTTCGTGCGGGTCCTTTCACCGCCGCACATTTATCGCATTTTTGACACCACTCCACAATTGATTGCCGAGTCCCTGACCAGTAAAACCGTTGTCGTATTTTTGCAAGAGTTTTGTTGATCCCAAGATGACCTCCACTAGTTCCTTCGTGATACTCTTTCAATACTGCTGGTATTTTCCCTTTTGGTACCACTGTAAGGGATTGCTTTATCTTGCCATCTGAGCTTTCCCATACCCTCTTTAAACATCCATTCTCTAGCTGAAGACTGTCCCATTGCGCCCAGTACGCCTTCAAAGTTGGAGTTTTATCAGCAATATCTCCCCATACTGGTTTGCAACCCTTTTCCTTGGACTCGATGATCGGTGCAAGATCCGGATCTTCTAATTGATCTCTCCTTATGGCTTCAGCAGTCCATTCATCGTCAGGTAGCACTTGTAGTAATCGGACATCGATGATGTTCTCCTTATTTTCTTGACGACTGCAATGCTTACATTCAACTTGACAGGGTCGTCTCGATAATGCATCAGCGTTCCCATGTGCAGTACCCTTTCGATGTTCAATGTCCAAATCGTACGCCTGCAACCGTTCGATCCAACGTGCTACTTGTCCCTCTGGATTTTTGAACTGGAGTAACCACCTTAACGCACCATGGTCAGTTCTGAGATGAAATTTCTGACCATACAAGTATTTATGGAAATGTTTGACGGATTCCACAATAGCCAATAATTCCTTTCGAGTTACACAATAATTTCGCTCCGGCTTGGATAGCATTTTCGAGAAATAAGCTATCACCTTTTCCTGACCATCTATATTCTGCGACAAGACTCCTCCTATACCTTCATTACTGGCATCAGTATCCAAAATAAACTGAACATTTGGTATAGGATAGGACAGAATTGGAGCCGTACATAATCTCGTGCGGAGCTCCACAAATGCTTGTTCCTGAGGTTCATTCCATTCAAATGCCTTATCTTTTCTGGTTAACTCATGCAGACTTTTGGCAACGTTGGCGAATCCTGGCACAAACCGTCTGTAATATGTGCACAATCCAAGAAAGCTTCGTAGTTCATGTAGGTTCTTTGGTCTTGGCCAGTTCATAACTGCTGCAATCTTGTCGGAATCTGTATGAATTCCCATTGCCGTAACCTTGTGTCCCAAATATTTTACTTCTTCCTTGAAAAGTGAACACTTTTTGGGACTTAACTTTAAACCGGCTGCTTGCAACCTTTCCAGTACCTCCGCCAAGTTCCTCAAGTGGTCATCAAAGTCTTTTCCCATGACGATGATGTCATCCAAATATACAAGGCATGTTTTCCAGTGCAAGCCTTTTAGTACCCGTTCCATTAATCTCTCGAAAGTTGCGGGCGCGTTGCATAACCCAAATGGCATGACATTAAATTGCCATAGTCCATTCCCTACACTGAACGCTGTTTTCTCCCGATCTTCATCCGCAACTTCAACCTGCCAGTAACCACTCTGCAGATCCAATGTTGAAAACAATTTTGAGCCCGATAATGTATCCAGTGTATCATCAATCCTAGGCAATGGGTAGCTATCCTTCTTAGTAACTATGTTTAGTTTCCTGTAGTTAACACAAAATCTCAAGCTCCCATCTTTCTTGCCAACCAACACCACAGGTGAGCTCCAGGGACTGTCTGAAAGCTCAATTACACCAGCTTCTTTCATATCTCTTACCATTTTATCAGCTTCCTCTCTTTTAGCCAATGGTAATCGTCTTGGTGCCTGGCGTATCGGCTTTTCTGCTCCGGTGTCAATACGATGTTTTACCATATTGGTTCTGCCATTCCCTTCAGGTGTACTACAGAATACAGACTTGTGCCGCTCCAACAATTGACGTGCTGCTTTCTTCTGTTCTTCTGAAAGCCCTTCTGTCCATTTCTGCACAAGTTGCTCCATTTCTGCTTTTTGTTGTTTTGTGTTGACCGAGCAATTGATGTTTTTCTGCTCGCACTTTATTATTTTAGCTACCTCTTCACATTGTCCTATGATTGATCCTTTCTTCATTGTTTTCTGGGTATCTGACAGATTTAAAACTCTTACTGGTATTTTGTAATCAGCATCCGATCTAACTAAGGTTTTTCCTATTACGACTTCTTTATAATTTTGATCTTGTTTATTGGCTTCCACAACCCACAACCTGGGTGACCCAGAACCTCCTTCCAATTTTCCCCAAATGATTGTTTCTGATTGGGGTGGCAGCTTTTCTCTGTGATCTAATATTATTCGACGGACACAATTTGAATCTTCATCATTAAATTGGAGTGGCAACTCGACATTTCCGTACGTGAGTACTCCTTTGCCAGCATCAATAACGAATCCATTTGGCCTCATGAAGTCCATTCCTAGGATGACTTCATCCACAATGTCAGCTACAACCACTTCATGTTGAAAGTGAGTATTCCCTATTTCAAAGTTGACCACTTTCTTTCCTTTAATACTTGCACTTTCGCCAGTAGCTGTCTGCATTCGGCATCTTCCTGCTGGTTTTAGTTTCCCTTTCACAATATCAGTGCGGACAATTGTATTTGTTGCTCCCGTATCTAACGTGATGACACAACTTTTTCCATCAATATTAGCCCTAACAGTAAGGCTGTCACCTCCCCTTGTCAATCTCGAAACATGGATGAAGGCTATGGGGCAATCGGTTGTGGGAGCCAGCTTACGCCCCTTTAGGCTGACTCGTTGTAGTTTAACTGATGCGGTGCTACTCCATTGTCTTCCCTAGCTTGCTGCACCCGTTCTTCTGCTTGACGTCGCTGCATAGGCGATGCTGATCTTGCTCGTTTCCTTCTAACATCTCGACATTCTCTCGAAATATGGCCCAACTTGCCACATAACCAGCATCGTATTCTGTCACTTCGAATACTTTCTCGTGCTCTGGGCTTGTAATTGTTATCATCAGCCAACTCTACCCGGCGTATTTTAATTGATGGTTTAATAATTGCTTGTGCCGTTTCATTTGTTAAGGCATAAGCAATGGTTTCTGCGAATGTTGGTTTTGGCGACAACATTACAGCTTTCCTTGTTTCCGGATCACGAATACCATCAGTAAACGCCTCGATCTTCATCTTCTCCATGAAATATGGTGGTGTATTTGAGTGTGCTAAATGAACAAGCCGCTCTACAGCCGAGGAATAATCCTGTAGAGATTCACCATTTCGTTGCAAGCGACCTTTTAGCTCAATCCTGTATAATTCCTTTTTATGGTCGCTGCCATATTTTCGTTCCAATGCATTCATTACTTCAGCATAGCTTTTTCGGTCATTTTCCGGCACTGCCTGTAGTGCTTCAGCTGCTTCACCTTTAAGCGCAACTATCAATGCAGCAAGACGATTTTCTGCGTTCCAAACATTCTGGTCTGCTGCTGTCTCAAACTGGAACTTAAAGATGCCGAAAGATGTGGTTCCGTCATACGATGGTGGTTTCAATTTAATATTAGCTACTTGCTGCACCACCTGGGAAGTAACTTTAGTCGTCTCAACATCCTGCAACCGTTTTTCGAAATCATCAACTTTGGAAAGTACCTTTTTGTTTTCGTCAAGCACTTTTTGTTCTAATTCTTGGATATCGTTTTGAATCTTCTCGACTTTTCCATCGAATGCCGTTGACATTTGTAGAAGTTTCTCATCCATAATTTGTTTGACTTCATCGCGACTCATAGCAATGTTTGTGTTTATTGCTTCTAACTGTTGATTGATGTTGAGACTAATTTCTTCCTTAGTAGCAGCCATTTGTTGATTGATGTTACAACTAATTTCTTCCTTGGTAGCAGCCATTTGTTGATTGATGTTACAACTAATTTCTTCCTTGGTAGCAGCCAAGCTTTGATTCACATTGGAACTTACAACATCCAGTTTTTGATTCATATTGGCATTTACGGCAGCCAATTGCTGATTCTGTTGACTGATGTTCAAACTCATCTGTTGCATCATAGCCATTAACTGCGTAAAATCACAATTTGCAGGTGGCAATGAGGTTGTTGTTTCCGCAACAGAACTTTTCTCTTCATCAACTGTTACTGAATCAGCATTCGTACTAATCACTCCAAACTGGTAACTTTCCACAACTACTCCACTAGCTTCCATAGCTTCTCGAAGCCGTATAGTCAATTCAGTTTTGTTGCCGGTTGTTGCCAATCCACGTTGTTCTAGTTCTTTCTTTAACTCAAGAACCTTCGAATCACTTAACAAAACCATTATTAACAGCTAACTAATCCGCCGATGTCACCAATGTTACGTTTTTCCAAACTTCCTTCGAATTGGCCTAACTCACAATTCGATAAACGTAATTCCCAATCTCTTTCTGAGTTCGATCACTGATTAGTAAGCACAAACACCAGGTTTTATTAAGTATTCAACAACTTAATTGTTCCACAACAATAGGAAAACAATACAGTAAACAATATTCCTAACTAGAATATTCTTTCAACAGCTTCAGAAACTCCAACGGTTGATTGTAGAAATTTCCAGTTCACAACGTTGAAAATAATACACAAAATATTTCTACTCAATAAAACTTATAACTTTATTACACTTATAACTTTACACAAAACTAATTTAAAGATCACTTTTATAATTTTAACTTCACAATCGCAGGTTTAAAATAAAACTAATTAAAAACTACAATAGGTAATCTTCTTATATACCTTCTGCAATACTTCTAGATAATTCGACATCACTTTCCCGAAACCTTGAGAAAATATTAGAATATTCGATTATTTTACGTTATGTTGATTTGATTCATAAAATCGTTTATGTTGACCCTATTTCTAAGAAGAGACAACAACAACAATATTCATTTCATTCAATTTCTGTTATGTTTTGTTGATTTTATTTTCCTGGAAGTGACCGTAATCGTTTAGATCTTTCTGTAATCGTCTAGATTTTCTGCAATCGCAACAATATAAATCAATTATGTTGCAGAATTTAAATTATTCTTATAGTTGAATTTTTTTTCCAAATTTTGAGTTTTGACTTTCTTTGGAAAACTTGAGTAACTTGGTGCAAACTCAGCGCCGTAGTGTAACTTTTAGAGGCTCTGTGCACAACATCGTATTGTATATTTAAGAGGCCCTATGCAGACACTAAAATTTTTTTTTTAAATGTTATTGAATTCATTTTTATTGTTTTTTACTTAAAAAAATATGTAGAAATTATAAAGGAATTTTCCTAGCTTTTTGCTAGTAAATTCATCAATTATGTAAGTATAATTAATTGTTCTGGCTGTTGCATTTTCAATTGTCAGTATTGCTAATCCAGAAAGCCTTTCTATTGACATTGTAGACCGTAGATAATTTTCAATTAATTTCAGTTTTGAAAACAACCGTTCACAATGGGCGTACGTAATTGGTATTGTTAAAATTATTCTCTAAACGATGCATACATTTAGATACATACATAATTCTCCCAAATTCCTTTCTAAAATCAATTCCAAATTCTCCATAATAGTATAATTATTTGCTAAAATATATCTTAAAATAGAAAGTTCATTTTTGAACGTGAAGTCTTCAATATCCATTCCTAAGTGTTTGACCAGATTTGCACAATTAGTATTGAATTCATTTGTATTCATAGCTTTGTAGTGATCTTCAGATCCACTACAATGTCTCAAGCCTTCTCATTCATACAACCAAAATTCCAATCAAAGAACCTTAATCTCATTCATACATTATAACCAAAAATTCAATTAAATAGCCTTAATATTATTTCAAGCAATATTCATATTTTCCGTTAGACAAAACAAATTCCATTTGAAACAAAACAGTTTCAATAATTTCACTTCTCAAAACAAATTCCATTTGAAACAAAATAGTTTCAATAGTTTCACTTCTCAAAACAATCTTTGAAAATTTTGTCTTCAAGCAAAAGCATAAGACAAAATTTTCATCAACAATAAAATCCAGAAAAATATTATTAGCAACATTGTATTAACAATGATCTAATTCATATTACTTTAGGATGCAACCCAATCTCTTAATAATAACTTTCCCACAGAAAAAGATTCGTTCTCATAATTTTACAAACACAAAATATTTCCAAGCAATATCATAGCATGATGCATATGAATAAATATATTTCCAATATGCAACGGAAATAAATAAATAATAAAAAATAACTTCTTATATTCCCTATGAAGAAAATCAAAGAAAAGAAATTCAAATCAAATTCAATGAATGCAATCTTTTGTTATGCGTTTAGTTTTTTGCAACAAAGATTATGCATAAATAGATGGAATATCCCAAAGAGTTAGTTAGTCGGATCGCGATTTTAGTAGAAGGGTAAATCCTCGACATGGATTTACGAAAAACGGAAAACGAGTGAATTAATAAGTGTGACTTATTTAAGTGGAATAAGATTAAGTGTTATAATAATGAAATGAAATAATATTAATATTAATAATAAGTTGTGTTGTTTTTTAAGAAAAAACAAAAATAACAAATGCAAAGTTTAAATTTGAATTAAATCGTTCTCACATTCGAGACTATGACAAAATAATAAATAAATACAAAAAATTATTACTGGAAACAGAAGCAAATAAATATTCAAATTAATTTTTATAAAGGTGTTTTTGTTGAAAAAAGTGATGTACTGAAAACAAGAAGAAATTCGAAAAGCTCAGAGGAATAAATCCCAAGTAAGTGCATTTAAAATATATAAAGTAACTCCCCATAAGGGAGGTACCTACAGCTTTTAGCTTCAAATCGTTCTTGCAATGAATTTATCACAGTATCGATTAACTTATTAAAATAAGACTGTTTAAATTTAATTTCAGCAGTATGATTTATATGACTACACTTTTCATCAATTTCAGGAATGAGCTCACCTATATCAATATCATCACAGCATTGAATTAGTTCAATTTCTTCTTGTGGGAGTTCAATTCCGTCATTTGGTATATCATCTGTACTAATAGATTTTATTTCGTCATATTTATCATTTCCTTTATTTTTTTTCAGCTAATCTTTTGAAATTACGTACTCGGCTAGGTTCTGGTGATTTATCAAAACATTCTCGGTTTCTACTTGATAATATTTGGGTATTACGTGCAGACCGTTCGGTAGACTGTGCTATTACATTTATTGCTAACGATATTTCTTGTGCTTCTTTTATAACCTCTTGGAAAAAGTTTTTTAAGTCAGCGAGCTATAGTAACATAGCCCTTGTATGTTTTAATGTAGTATTGATTGAAATATCTTTTCGTTGAAGCAATTGGCTGAATATGTGAAGCTTTGATATCAAGTGATACCAAATTGTTGTCAATACAATAAATTCATAAGAATTTATTTGTTTTCTTAAAGATACAACAAGAGTTTTACAATCTGGATATAGCTATTCTTAAGTTCATCTAATGCAAGACTAATTTCTTTTATCTGGAGATATTTCACGGCTTTTATACTGTTAAAGCGATATTTCCATTGAAATATTTTGCTTGAATGGCCCATCGCTCTATCGATGCAGCAAAACTCTTATATAAATTATTTAATATAGTGAAATAATTTTGACTTTTAATAGTGTTTTCAACACTATCTCATATCACTAGAATGATTTTGTGTCCACAACGTATACCATGCGTATACCTTGCTTTGTGAGTAATTTCTAAAATTCGACATTTCACTCCCTTATATTCTCCTTTCATATTGCTTGCGTTGTCATACGACTGACCACGATAATCAGAAATTTCGATTCCTAATAGTTTAATTGCTCAATACGGATGTTTGCTAAATTTTCGCTAGTTGAGGTCAATATATTTACAAAGCTTAAGAAACTTTCTTGTACACTTGGCTTTTGGTCCGCTATTTTAACATACCGAATAATAACGAACAACTGTTTTTTTTGCAAACATCCGGTGTAGAATCCATCATAACGAATAAGTACTTCGATGATTTTATATTGCTTACTAATATGTATATGTAAAACTCTAGAAGCTAGTTGTGAGATAATTTCGTTTGAACCATCGGTGAAAAATATGAACCACGCTAGCTGCACTCTCCCCAATATATATGTTTTCAAACAATATCTACAATATATCAGCAACACAAATTTAATTCGAAAAGTAAAAAATTACAATTTAAAATTCAATACACAAACGAATCGTTTAATCTAAAATTAATTTGTAGTATTGTACTAATACTAACGGAATTAAATTTAAACCAGAATTTAAAACGCTCCTTATATCACTCCTTTAATCCGTTCTTTTAAAGCGAGTAGCTTGAAAAATATTTTCAAATACAGTCGTGAAAATTAATAATATTACATTTTGCAAAAAGAGATGAAAACGCTGCTTTTTCCTGAAAGTGTCCCACTTGACGCTAACGCATCTCGTGAATAAATTTTCACTCACGTAAAATGTTTTAATCTCGCGTAGGAAATGCAATTTTTTTTATGACAACAAATTTTTAAACGAAATTTATGATAAATTATTAAATTAGAAATTAAATTTATGATAAATTATTAAATTGAAATCAAAACAGTAAAAAATTTACTCATTTTTAAGTAATGGTTTACTAGAATAGTGTTAAAACTCAAAACTCATTTTTCCATTAATTAAATATTCGTTTTTTATCATAAATTGAACGTAGAATACGATGGTCATACTAAACACTCTTTATTTTTGCTAGATAATTACTAAAAGTCGATTTAAACATTTTATTTGTGTATAACAATAGCAATTTGTTAATAACTTTTATATATAATAATTTTTATACTTTAAAATAAAACAGACAAAATGTAAAGATAGGCTACCAGAACCAAAGTAATAAGTAGTAAAGTAGTAAGTAGTAGTAAAGTAGTAAGTAAAATAAGTCTTCAAACCAAAAATCACGGACTTCTCGAAATTTAGATCCGCTATATTTCCTCTAAAAAAAAAGAAAAAATCCTCGAACAAGCATATCTTTTAATCTGTTCGGTATGTAAAAAAATATGGGTCATTCTGGAATTTATTGTCGTAAATTAATTTATTTCTAATAGTAAAACTATTTTCTCCATTAATTAAAAGTATGTTTTTTATAGAAAATGAAACGCTGAATACGATGGTCATACTAAAAACTCGTTTCGTGGGTAGGGCAACGACTAAAGATCGATTTGGACATTTTATTTGTTTATAACAATAGGAATTTGTTAATAACTTTTATTAATTTTGTTTATTTTTTAAACTAGCATCTTTTAACTTTAAAATTAATTAATTAAATTAATTAAAAGTTTCTATCTTTAATAGAACCGAAGCTATGAATATTTAAAAATAACTCGTCATGCCAAGAATCACGAAATTCTCGAAATTTAGAATCGCTATATTTTCCAAAACAAAAACTAAAATCCTCGAACACGTATATCATTTTTCTTGATATAAAATACCAATAAAAAATTTTCAGCCAAGTATGTATTTACTATTTGGGGGCCCCAAAAAATAAGGGGCCCAGTGCGATTGCTCCTGTTGCACTTGCGTAACTACAGCGCTGTGCAAACTGCACTAATATTCGTATCTTTCAGCTTAAAAGAAAGAAAATTGAAGCTACTATAGGATCCAAGAAATTAAAAAAAATTAGCGTCTTTATTTGTTCAAAATTTACGGTGTTGAAAATGGAAAATTAAAAAAAAAACGTGAATTTTTCGTATTTTTACAACTTTTCCCGACTATTAATTCCAGAATCCTTAATGAATTTTAACAAAATGTAGCTCAAAATGTTTGTTGGTATATTTACTATGCACTTGTTTCATTAATATATTTAAATTGCTTGTTTTGTAAAATATGAGACCCAAAAACCGAAACAACATTTTTGATCACCGAAAAAATTGGTTTTTCGTGAATATCTCAAAAACAAGAGCTAACCAAAAATAATGAATATGATATTCATGTTCAAGAGGTCCAAATCCATAAGAAATGTGGGGTTTTATTCAGGGAGACAAAAAAAGTTCAAATTTTGTAAGCTAGTGTAATTTGTTTCTTCATGCATTCTCAGTCCTGTCTCTATTGTGATGCTACCGTGAATTAATCTTTAAACTATTGAGGTCGGGTCGGCTTAAAATTTCGTATGTTATCTGGTCTGGAGTTCTTTTCCTTTTCACATTTGAATTTTTTTAGAAATGAAATACAAAAAGTCCAAGCGGCACGTATATCCGCTAGAAATAGGTAGATTTCGAGATCAGACAGTTTTGTGTGCAAGTAGAATCTGATGTATCAGATTATTCTTAACAATACAAACTAATTTCAAACAGATATAGAACAAATTTTAAAAAGAAAATTAGCTACATATATGCAAAACTATATCTATCCAATTTTGCAACAAACAAATATCAAATCTACCACAGAACATGTGTGTGACAATTTATGACATAAACCTACGCTATATCATATGTCGTCCAATTACTGCAAATTATCAAAATAGTTTATTTCTAAGAAAAAAAATTAATTTCTTCTATTCAAACCTTTTTATTTTTTTTTTCATTGACTGTTGTAAGGTTTTTGGAAATTGTAGTTATTGATTGTTGCAAACTTTTTTGTTGAAGCCAACAAGTCAAAAACCTCTAACTGCAGAGGTTTATATTTATAAGAAACGGATTAAAATGTTTCCACAGATTCTAAATTTATGAAGTTTTTAAAAATATTAGTATCCAAACGGCCGTTATAACGGATTAAAAAAACGAATTTTTTTTCTAGTATAAAGCCTCTAGTTATTTAACCATGTGTCAGATTTTTCTGATTTACGAACTTGTCTAAGATATTAATAAAACACACATGTTTACGGAAGGGTTTTTGATCTGGCTCTACAAATGTGACCGTGAGAGTGCCGGTTGATTCAAACGCATTTTGTGTTTTACAAGCTTTTTTGTTGGAGCCGCTCACTCAGAAACCTCCAACTGCAGAGGTCTTTTTTTTGAAAGAAACTAATTGAAAAGGTTTCAAAGATTTTAAATCTATGAAGTTTTTAAAAATATTAGAATCCAAACGGCCGTTATAACGGATCTAAAAAACAGAGTTTTTTTCTAGTATAAAGCCTCTAGTTTCTTAACCATGTGTCGGATTTCGCTGATTTACGAACTAGCCCAAGATATTAATAAAACGCACATTTTTAGAAAAGGTTTTTTGATCTGGCTTTACAAATGCGACCGTGAGAGTGCCGGTTGTTTAAAAAAAAATTTTTTTTTGCAAACTTTTTTGTTGGAGCCGCTGACTCAGGAACCTCTAACTGCAGAGGTCTATTTTTAAAACAAATTGATAAAAAAGGTTCCAAAGATTTTAAATTTGTTAATTTTTTTAAAATGTTAGTATCCAAACGGCCGTTATAGTTCCTTAACCACGTGTCGGATTTTTCTGATTCACGAACTCGTCCGAGATATTAATAGAACACACATGTACAGAAAAATCTACCTCAACAAATGCGACCGTGAGAGTGCCGGTCGTTTTCGTTATATCTCATATCGTGTATATATATATATATATATATATATATATATATATATATATATATATATATATATATATACATATATATATATATATATATATATATATATATATATATATATATATATATATATATATATATATATATATATATATATATATATATATATATATATATATATATATATATAAATTTTTTTTTTTTTGGTTTTTTCGTCTCCGCTTATCATATATAGTCGTTTGGCACAAAAATTTTTCCGAAGTTCCGAGATGAAGCCCATTGCAATAGTAGATTTTTATATGAAATCTACCTAAAACTAAATTATGAGGGCATTTGTAAGAAACGTTTAGCATAAACTGTGATTTAATGGTACAATCATAGAGAAACTGTAGGAATTTGGTGCTTTCAAGACAAGTCAGTGTTTTGATGAAAATATACTTACAATCGTCCGATTTGTATAAATTTATTATTTGTAGTGGAAACAATATTTTCATATTGAATTTCGCCTCCACTTTGCCGGCTAAATTACTAGCTTTGCAGCTAAAACTTCCATTCATTCCCATTTCAACTATTTTGAAATTTAATTTTCCACTGTTGACATGTATTTCATCAATTTTAATATCATTCTAAAAGTTAAATATAATTTATAACCAATGCATAGCAACTCACACCTACCTTAAACCATTCCAAATTATACCCACTAACCTTAAACCATTCGACAGTCTCACCGTTATTATTGAGCTTTTGAATAGGGCATTCCAAACTGAATGTATCATGTAAGAGCAAATCAAAATTACTTTTATAATCTTCTATGAGTTTTGGAGGAATTTGTATCACGACATTAATTGTTTTCTGTACTTTGCCATGGTCATTTTCAGCCACGCAAACATATGATCCGGATGCACTTGGATTATTTCCATTGATTTCAATTATTTCATTATTTATTTTGTCTCCTGATCCATAAAACCAATGAGTTTTGGGAGTAGGACTTCCATCTGATTCACACAAAAATGAAACAGTCTTCATATCAGTTATTTGAATTGACGTTTTTGGATCCAATATTGTTGAGGTTAGATCTAGAATTTGAATTTCAATGTTTAAGTTATAGTTTTATCATTATTCAAATAAACCAACCTTTATTCAATTGAATTATGTTGGTAATCGTTGGTGGATAAAATACATTCAATATAATAGAATCTTGTTGTTCCTCAGACGCCTTTTTTCCAATACACGTATATGTACCACTGTGACTACGTTTAACAGTTGTTAATATTAAATTCGGTGAATCGAGCTAATACAAAAATAATATACAATGTATTATTTAAAAATTATAAAAAACTTTTAACATAATACTTTTGAGTCTGGTGGTAATATTGAGCTTCCATTGTATTGCCATGAAATATTAATTTTCCATCTTGGGCTAACAACGCATTTTAGAACCACTTCTTTTGTTCCCTCTAATTCATTTCGGGCTTTAAGAGGTGTATTCACATTTAATGCTACGTTTCGTACATCGACAATCGTTTTGGCTTCGGTTCGACCAATTCTATTTTCGGCAGAACAAATATACGATCCAGCGTCTGTTAATTCTGCATATTCGATTGTATGAATTAAAAGTTCGCTTTGTCTGTAATGACAAAAAAGATGAATTTCAAGTTATTGTAGAATTAAAATTAAGTTCTTTGTCACACGCACTCAGCCTTCATTTCTTTTAAAACATCTCCTCCTTCTTTTTTCCATTGAATTGTTAATGCGATTGGTGAATTCGCTTGACAACCTAGCTTAATCGGTTGTCCTTCCAGAACGTTTATCAAACTATAGGTTGAGGCGGAATCCGGTGCATCTGGAAACAAAGTTGAATTCATAATTAAGCCAATGTTTAAGTAAAGTTATGCAGTTTACCTGGATCGTGTGCGGAAATAGCCGTTGATAAAAGTCTTATTAAGTTATAACTTAAATTATCGCGTCCAAACAACTGAAATATAACAAAAATTAATTTATTTTGTAATTAGAAGAATGGAAATAAACTCACATAAATTTTAAATGGTTCTTTAGGTAAACTTATCAAATCTGTCATGTATAAGATCTCTCCCCCAACAGTCTTCTTGTTTAATTTGTAATCATAACGGTTCGTTTTGGTAGCAAGGACAACCTTTGATAAATTTCCAACAAGCGAATCATTTGATGCTGTTACTATTATCATATTGTTTTGCCCTGGTATTGGATAGTAGTAGGTTTGTGTGATTGATTTTGGCTCAGCATGAGAAAATCCATATTTAAAACCAAGATTGCTCGTTATTGAAAGTTGACCTGAGTAAGGGGTTTTGGAATCAACATTAACGGTCCATGTTCCAGGTATTGGATGTAGACATTGGATAATCTAATAGAAGACATGTATAACATAAGCCAGTTTTTAAAGTGACTTAAGTCACTCCAAAAAAAGCTTAGTAAATGCTAAATTATGGATAATTTCAACCATTAATAACCAATAAAAACTAGTTTCTATTTTTGTTTAATTACTTATGCCACTTTCAAAATGAACAATGTATAGAATCTTACCTTCACTTTTGGCTCATCGGTTAATATGGGGCAGCTTTTAATTTCGTTTTTATCAGGATCAAAGATTGTAATAACAGGCTTATTTGCAGTAATGATTACAACAAATTTATCGATCGTTGAATCGATATGAATTTGAGTTGTAGTGTTTCCCGCAGTTCCATTAAATCCAGGCCCATCACTGGAATGGTCACTTATAATTTCTAAAAACTTCGGAAAGGCCTAAAAATGTTAGTTTTGTAATTAATTACTTTAGTGTTCATTTTATTGAATTTCATTAGATTCAAAAATTAATTATTAAATTAAAATTTATGTTTAACCAAATATATTGGATATAAAAGATATCACCAATTCTTATTCTTAATACTGAAATATTAAGGGTATGTCTCACAATTGCCACTGTTTGTAATGGCCAAAATATTACATGTCAGTTGTGCTTCTATTTTCCGTCCTCCTTATCTATGGTAATATACTATAGAGATTCAAACAACTACATACTTGTTCATAAGAACACATTCCATTAAAATATTTCTTAAATATAAAACTTCCGGAAGCAGTATTAAATGATTTGCTATTACTTCGGTCTGAAAGACCTAAGTATTACATTCATGAGCTCAAAGTGAAATTCTTACCCCCACTTTTTTTGGCATTTCTCGACGTTTTAGGATCTACTGATTCTAAAAAAGCAAAAAAAAAAAATGTGTGTCTGTCTGCCGGCCGGCCGTCCGTCACAACCGACGAAATCTAGAAAACCGCTGAACGGATTTCAAAAATTTTTTTCTAAAAATAGGTTTACTCAATGGGAAGAGCCGAAAGGACGATGTGTTTGATAACTGTACCGGAAGTGTGTCAAAAAAATCGTCAAGTGTGTCAAAACAAGGAAATTTGCATATTTTTTGGTTAAAAAACGTTCATTTTAAGTGATTACGAGTAGGAACATTGAATTTGGAGAAATCTTGATGGTTGGGATTAGTATGTGAGACCAAAATCTAGATTATTGCATTATAAGTTTGTCAAAAAAATTTTGTCAAGTGTGTCAAAAGAAAGATTTTTATTTATTTTTTTACCCAATTTTTTGGAAAAAAAATAAAATTAATTGTTTGTTTGAAATGAAGTTTTATTATTATTATTGAGAATTATTGCATTATAAGTTTGTCAAAAAAATGTTGTCAAGTGTGTCAAAAGAAAGGTTTTTATTTATTTTTTACCCTATTTTCTTAGAAAAAAATAAAATTAATAGTTCGTATGACATGATATTTTATTATTATTATAGAGAATTATGGCATTATAAGTTTGTCAAAAAATAATGTCAAGTGTGTCAAAAAATGATTTCATTTAATTTTTTAGCCAATTTTTTGTGAAAAAATATGTAGCTGTTTTTATGACGTAAATGTAATTTAAAATGAAATTGGACATGGAAATTTTTGAATTTGTTATAGTTTTTGAAATATTTTTGGAATTTTGAAAAAGTTTGTATTTTTGATTTTGTAATAATTTTTGCAATATTTTTAGAATTTTGGAAAAAGTTTGAATTTTTAAGAATTTTTGAAATATTATTCGAATTTAGAAAATATTTAAATATTTGATTTTATTCTAATTTTTGGAATATTTTTGGAATTTTGAAAAAGTTTATTTTATTTAATTTAACAATATTTTTGGAATTTTGATTATAATTTTCCGGGAACGTATTGATGTTTCGTGTTAGTTTTGTAATAAATTTTTAAGCAGAGATAAAAACTTGCACATCAACAAAGAGTTATGTTTGATGTACATCGCTGCCCAAAACTAAAAACCATGTCCTCATAAAAGTTTTTTGCCGAAAACTATATCAAAATCCTTAACCCAGACCGAAGTCTTGATATCTCAGAGCCTTGAGATTTCAGCCCCTCTATATTTTTTTCGGTAATTTTTTTTCTCGCTTAATTATGAAAAAACAGAGTGTGTAACTCGTTCATGAATACGAAAAATTCTCAATTATTTTTTCCTTTATATTCTTCTTTCACAATAGTAGATTGTCCCTACGGTCGTGCGGCAAATTAACTCTTGTTTGGAAAACGCATTCGCACTAGCAATACACACTATTTTTTGTAACAAATGCAGAAAATTTATAAATATTTATTTAATTGCTAATTTAATCATTTATTTAACAAAGTTATAAACAAATTTAAGATATTTAAATAATTAAAGTGCGCTATCTTCGTTATGGCGATGTATAGCCAAGTGTGTTAACGCACTAGTCTTACATTGTTAGGGTCGACGGTTCGAATCCAGTCCAATCCAATATGGATTTTCTGGATGAGAATTACAGAGCCGATTTAGATGTTAAGTATTGGTGTTGGGTAGTTCATAAGTTAGTTTAAGCGAGGAATTTTAGATACGGGATTGCTGATTGGCGATTGCAGATTATATGTAGCGATGTATAGCCGAGTGTGTTAACGCACTAGTCTTACATTGTTAGGGTCGACGGTTCGAATCCAGTCAAATCCAATATGGATTTTCTGGATGAGAATTACAGAGCCGATTTAGATGTTAAGTATTGGTGTTGGGTAGTTCATAAGTTAGATTAAGCTAGGAATTTTAGATACGGGATTGCTGATTGGCGATTGCAGATTATATGTATAAGTGATTGTCCTTGTGATTGTCTCGTAAAAGTAGTAGCTAGATACGATTTGCCAGGTGTCTGTAACCGGGTCGTTCACTCCTAACCTATAATTACCTACCTATCCTTACCTATTGTTAGATGTAAAACGGCTGTAGGAAGTGGCCCGGCCGTAATCCGGGAGTCTCGCCTAGTGCTTGGTCCTACAGTCCAATCAATCAATCAATCAATTAAAGTGCGCTATCTTCGTTGTAATATTTGTAAATTATAAGAATCCAACTACCGGTAAAAAATAAACATAAGAGTCCAACTACCGGTTTTATAAAAAATCATAGTTTCCAACTAGAATCCAACTAAGAGCTGTCAAAATTGTAAACTTTGAAAAACCAAATAAATTGTTTTTTCTTGCAATTCAAATGATGCAATGTGTTTAAGTTGTTTTTACTATATGGTAAGTTATTTAAATTATTATTTTGATATTTTAGTGCTATAAAAATATTATATATATATGATAGATTTAACTACAAATCTCACATGCAGGCGGCGTACGTGCCAGGCTTATAAAATATTTTGTGATCATATGTGCGGAAAAGTAGTTTTTTCTTTTACTCTCTTCTAGTACAAAATTAAATATTTTTCATGCATGTGTTACAAAAACAAATTTTATTTATCTTTTCATAAAATTATCTTTTCCGTAAACACTCAGATGAGAAAAAATATTGAATTTGATTATTTGAAGATCATAAAAATGAGATCATGAGCGTTGAAAGAATTTTTCATTGATACGATCTATTGAATGTCGTCAATTGAGGTTTTGATGTGAACACTGAACAAATGAATAAGGACATAAATGATCAGAAGAACGTTTTTGTTTATGGTCTTTAAAGCAATTAAAACTATATGGGACTTGTTTTATTAATAAAAATAGAATAATTGATATGTAATAGAATATAATATCTAGAAAAGAAGTAGGTATTCAATAGATGTAGACCGTGTTGAAAAATATTAATTGATAGTGTTTTGACGCAGATTAAATCTTATTTCTATTAAATTAAATTAAATTAAATTTAATGTTAATAATAAATTTGAACTCATTCGATGTCAATCAATCTGATGAGTTTTCGTATATGAAAGAAATGAAACATTCAACTTGTAAAAAAACATATTATTAAAGTTCTTAAAGTCATCCACTTTCAAATCTATCTGACGCATTTTGGCAAAGTATTGGGATGAAGGGTTCTTTATCAGCTATTCGGCAAGTGTAAAACGTAACAGTAGGTATTTTAAATTTTAATATCGATGTAAAGTTATTTTATTTCAAATTTCGGTTTTTGTAAAAAAGAGCATCCCAAAACTTTGTAATCATATTTATACAAACTGTTCGGTTTTGTTCGGCGCTATAATGGACCGTAGAGTCTGCGTGCCAGGACAAGTTCTGCCTCGTACAACTAGGGTGTACAATGTCTATCATCGTGTACCCGGGTATTTTTGGGTTTTTTGTAAAATTTTGATTTTCAACAAGCAATCAAAAGATTCCTAATTTGAATTAATATTGATTGGGAAGTAGAACCTAGGACTTTTTAAGATTTAATGGACCTAGGTCTTAAGAGAAGTCAATGTGTTGTTGTGGCTCATATTGTAAGTCCTATTACACAACACATTTTATTAAAAAAATTATCAGTCAAAAGTAAATTCAGCTCGAGTGAACAGCATTTGGGAAATAAGTAAATTTTATTCTGTTCAACCAAAATGTTGTACCTGTGTGTCTGATATTGTAAGGAAATACATAATTTGTTGTTTAGGATATTGAACAGAATGATCATGCAGAAGATGCTTGCATACTGGCTGAAATTCAGTTATTTATAAAACCAATTTTCCAAAACTAATTTTTGGACTGAATAAGCTTCAATTTATTTGAATTTGTTTCGTAATAGCTTATTCACAAAAGAAACTTAAATATATTAACCCTACACGGCTGCACCCCCACTATGCCTTAACTTTTCTAGATATATTTTATTTCTTTTTCAAATACCCAGGTACCCGGGTAACCCATTAATACTCGACTACTCGGGTACTTGCAAAGTCGAGTAATTTGGATACCCAACGTGCAACCTGTCCAACCCTTTCTAATCTAATCTAGGTTTTGTTTTTGTTTGTGTTAAAAGAAATAAAAAAGAATGAAGAAAATAGCTTGGTTGGGGATTTACACTTTTATATATAGTTTTATACGTTCCATAAAAATTCAATAAGCATATTTTTTAAGCTGACGATCTAACCACCGTTTTCATTTAATAGATTGCGTTGTTTTGACATAACTTTTTTTAAAATATAAGTAGACATTATTTTTAATATAGGAATCGCCCAGTGGCCGAAATTCGGCCATTGTAAATAGAAATTGTAAAAAGAACTCACAACCAAATAGCTACAACACATTATTTCAGAGTTTGATGAATTAATATAATTGATTTTGAATTGTCTACTTATCTACTACTCAAGACCTTTAAGACGATATGTATATTGCCACACTTTTGATGGGGCAAATATTTTAAAATTGTACCACAAAAATATTGCTTACGTACATATTTATAAATAGATATAGATTGATTTTGAACTGTGAAACAAATAACTTGAAAAATAACTAAATAACCGAACAAAAAAATACTCCTATGACATTTTCCCCCTTTTTCCTAAAAAAATCGTCAAAATCTACTAATCTAAAATCTAAAATCTACATCTACTACTCAAGACCTTTCCAACGATATACATATTGCCACTTTTTTGTTGGGACAAATACTTTTAAGTTATACCACAAAAATAGTGCTTACGTATTTATGTATAGATTACTGGAAATAATTGCTAGAAACAATTGCCTCTAGATTTAAAAACTCAACATTTTGCAATTAAATAAGTAGAATTAGTTTATTTATTAATGTAACTTTTAAATATGATAAATACGATATTACATATTATTTTAGATATGATTTATTAGACCGGAAGGCAGCGTTGCAAATGAAAAAGTCATTTGATGAAGGTTGATTTTTATTTATTATAATTAGTTAACTCCAGCTGATGATAAATCTGGCGGTCAGTTGCTAAAGTAGTGGGGGGTGTGGTTGTAGAAGAGTTTTAAGCTGGTAAAAAAACGAATTCCAAAAGTAATTTGATGCCGCTTCAAAATTTGTATGATGCATGTTTACACCATAATAATTGAAAAAAAATTGATCAGGTGATTGGCAGATGGGAATAGGTCAGCTACTCGTATACATCAGTATAAAAATGCAATATAGTCAAGACCTTTCTGGATAGGATCTTGATGAAACTTTGGCAAATGATCCAAGTTCACTTGAAAATGGAAGATCTGAATTCATTCTAAATTTGGACAAAATGGCCGGTGTCTCCCGAACACCTCTAAGTTTAAATCTTCAATAACTTCTAATCCCGACTTATGATCTTATGGAAACTTGGTATATAAAGTTTTAGTACTGTTTCCAATATTTCTGCTTACATAGTTCCGGTTTGACACTTGCGGTTAACAAGATTTTTTTCCAGGTGATTATCCCTACTGTAGCCTACAATTACCGATCGATTTTCATGAAGCGTTGGTAAAAGCTTTCAAATAACATTAGAAAGATTTTATTAGCTTTTGGAGTACATTGGATAAAGGGTTGGGGGTCCACCATACAACACGTGCTTTTTTCCACAATATTTTTTTGTTTGTTGGGAGCATAAAACATTCGTTCGGGAATGAATGTCAACGACACTTTGGAAAAAGATGCAAATATGTATGGCATATGGCAAGAAACTGATTAGTTTTTGAGGGATAGTGAACAAAGTGGTGGGGGGTTCCCCAAACACCTGTTTTTTTTTAAAGCTTAATAACATCTGTCTGTGATATTCGAATTGGATGAAACTTGGTACATAAACATTTGGTACGGTTTTCAACAGTTCTGCATCCAACTTCAGGTTTTTCATTTCCGGTAAAAAAATTTGGTGCTCCCAACAAACATTAAAAAAATTGTGACACAATAAGCAGGTGTTCGGGAGGCCCCCACCACTTATCTCAATATTGTCCAACAACTTATCAGTTCTTTGTCATTTAAGTCTCCATATTTTTTCAAAGTGTCACTCAAATTGATTAATGAATGAAGTCTGTATGCTCCAAACAAACTTAAAAAACCAAGTGCGAAAATTCAGCAGTTGTATGGTAGACCCCCCGCCACTTTGATCAATGTGTCCCAAAATATGATAATTATTTTTCACTAATTGCAACTTTTTCCATAAGTTTCATCATAATCACTTCATTATTGTAGGCTGCAGTGTGCTTAAAGGCACTGAAAAAACTTCAAAAAATTACAAACCAAATATTTTTTACCGGAAATGAAAAACCGGAAGTTGGGATGCAGAACTGTTGTGAACCGTACCAATGTTTATGTACCAAGTTTCATCCAATTTGATTATCAGGTACATATGTGATTAAGCTTTAAAAGAAAAAGGTGTTTGGGGGACCTTCCCACCACTTTGTTCACTATCCCTCAAAAACTAATCAGTTCTTGCCATACATAAACAAACATAAAAAACATTGTGGAAAAAACCACCTGTTGTATGGTGGACCCCCAAGCCTCTATCCAATGCACTCCAAAAGCTAATAAAATCATTCTAATTCGTTTTTTTTTAACCAGTTTAAAGCTCCCCCACAACCACACCCCCCACAAGTCTGACGGCAGACTCTTCTTTTCTACATCACAAATAATTAATCCATCTATAAAAATTAAATTCAATCGGCATCAAAACACTAACAAAAATACAATGCTGCCTCCCGGTCTATATGATGCGTATTTGTTTGAAAAAGTATTTAACTTTTGTTAATTTTCTTTAATCGATTAATCAATTAATCGGTGTTAAAATTTTCATATTAATCGTTAATCGATATTTTGTCCCAGTCGATACTGATTTAACCCGTAAATTTAATTGCTGACATATTTCCTTATGAAATGAACTGATATGCCGTTTAATATTTCCCTGAATAATACCCTTAAATTTTTGATTGCAAATTTCAATTTTGCAACGCACACATTTTTCTTCTTTATTTGCTCCATCGTTTACCTCAAAAAATTCTAAAATGTTTTCAGTTTCTGATGCCCGTTTTCTGTTACTATTCATTTTAAATAAACAAAAAGACATTTAAAAAAATCGGCTTTTGTTCAATTAACTAACTCAAATGAGATTTTCTCAATAAAAATATTTCAGTTAAAAACTTATCTTTTCTTTTTTTCATCTGAAAAAATCAATCAAGGAGAGAATGAGAATAGTACATTATGATGCTAGGACGTAAAGCTAAAGATTTTGGACGGATGTGGAGTTTGCAAATCGAGGCGCTAGCCGAGATTTGCATCCACATTAAGTCCAAAATAGCTTACGTCCGTGCATCATATACTATTTTTTATTCGCCGCAAGCAAAATATTTTAAGAAAATTTGTTTATTCTAAATTAGAATTATAAATTTTCATAAATTTTAAAATAAAAATATGTGGAACAAGTAACCTTTGACAAAATATTTATTATTTTTTCCAAATTATTGTGTAGCTATGACAACAAATGATAACAACAATTTTAATTGGATTATGAAATTTTGAATTTAAGGGTTGCTTTGATAAAAATTTTTATTTTTCATAGAATTTAAACAAATACAAATGCTTTTTACTTTTTTGGACGTAGCTATGACAACAAAATAAATAGTTGAAAAGTGATACTGTAAATCCGCAAATCACAGTAATAAAGTAACACTTTAATATGTAGGCGAATGAAAACATGTTTTCATGAATGAAATTAAAAGATGAAAACTTATTTGAGTGTATAGTTTTTTCTTTCATGAAAAGATAAAATAGAATTTATTTTTATCCGATCCTTATCTTATCTTTCAAATGATTGAGAATTTACACACTCTGAAAAAACCTGAAGAGAATTAACGGAAATACTATATAAATAATTTTATGCAAAAGAAAATTTATGCTGACAATGTTCTTTTTGGTTCGTACTAAGAAAATTTTTGTTAATTAGTTTTTTCCAGTTAATCAGTTGGTGGTTGGTAGTTGAGCAGACAGCTAGTCAGTTTTGAGATGTTGAGTTGGTATTGATTTTTTTTTTGAATTGGGAATGGAAGTGGACAGCTGAGTTTTGGAAGTGTCGTCGACAGTGGGGATTACAGATTTAAATTAAAAAAAAAAAACTTCAAAATTAGTTTCATTTTCCTGTGCAATTTTGTGATAAATGGTTTTTAATAAAAAAAAATAAAATTTGGATGAACTGATATATATATATATATATATATATATATATATATATATATATATATATATATATATATATATATATATATATATATATATATATATATATATCTATATATATATATATATATATATATATATATATATATATATATATATATATATATATATATATATATATATATATATATATATATATATATATATATATATATCTATATATATATATATATATATATATATATATATATATATATATATATATATATATATATATATATATATATATATATATATATATATATATATATATATATATATATATATATATTAGGGTGGGGCGATTTGTATGGAAGGGAAAAATCTACATGGGCCCCTCGCGATTCTGATTCCTGGAGTTGTTCTGAGCAAAAAAGTCCACTAGACCATATGTCTACGGTGAAAATCGAGCTTGCGAATTTTTGTTTGAAGTTTTTTTGTCGCAATTTATGTTTTGTGAAAACTTGCCAGTTTTCTTAGGCTTATATATCGTAAACCATTTAGAATTTTTGTATAAATAAAATAAGTAAATTGTAGCTCTTGACCTCAGCTACAAATTTTTGAATAAACAAACCGAAAAAAATCACATCTTAATGACCAAAAACACGAAAATGCCAAAAAGTTGCCATTTTTTACACTGTTTTTTACCGTTTTGAGGCCATAGCAGCCAAACCGCAGAAAATTAAAACTAAAAATCTGCTAAAAAATTGTAGCCAATTAAATATTTAACAATTTTCTTTGATATACTAACCACATCTGAACATATCTTCATGCAGTTTTTGTCCTGCAAAAGTGAAAATTTATCGCGAAACAACTGAAAAATTACCATTTTAGTTGTTTATAATTTAAACTCATCAAAAACGTTCTGTTTGTTATTTTACTTCGGTCTGAAAGACCTAAGTATTACATTCATGAGCTAAAAGTGAAATTCTTACCACCACTTTTTTTGGCATTTCTCGACGTTTTAGACCTACTGATTCTAAAAAAGCAAAAAAAAAATGCATGTCTGTCTGCCGGCCGGCCGTCACAACCTACGAAATCTAGAAAACCGCTGAACAGATTTCAAAATTTTTTTTTTCTAAAAATAGGTTTACTCAATGGGAAGAGCCGAAAGGACGATGTGTTCGATAACTGTACCGAAAGTGTGTCAAAAAAATCGTCAAGTGTGTCAAAACAAGGAAATTTGCATATTTTTTGTTTAAAAAACGTTCATTTTAAGTGATTGGATTGGTATGTGAGGTATGTGAGACCAAAATCTAGATTATTGCAAGTTTGTCAAAAAAATGTTGTCAAGTGTGTCAAAAGAAAGATTTTATTTATTTTTTTACCAAAATTTTTGGAACAAAATAAAATTAATAATTTGTATGACATGAAAATTTATTATTATTATAGAGAATTACGGCATTATAAGTTTGTCAAAAAAATGTTGTCAGTGTGTCAAAAGAAACATTTTCATTTAATTTTTTGCCAATATTTTGGAAAAAAAATGTAGCTGTTTTTATGACGTAAATGTAATTGAAAATGAAATTGGACATGGAAATTTTTTAATTTGTTATAGTTTTTGAAATTTTTTTTGGAATTATGAAAAAAGTTTGTATTTTTGATTTTGTAATAATTTTTGCAAAATTTTTTAGAATTTGGCAAAAGTTTTAATTTTTGATTTTGTTATAATTTTTGCAATATTTTTTGAATTTTGAAAAAAAAAATTGAATTTTTGAATTTGTGAATTTGTGAATTTTATATATATATTTTTAGAATTTTGAAAAAAGTTTCAAGTTTTGATTTTGAAAGAATTATTGGAATATTTTTTGAATTTTGAAAAAAAAATGGAATTTTTGAATTTTACATACACATATATTTTCAGAATTTTGAAAAAATTTCAATTTTTGATTTTGTAAGAATTTTTGGAATATTTTTATAATTTTAAATTTTTGATCTTATTATAATTTTTGGAATTTTAAAAAAAGTTACAATTTTTTTGATATTGTTTTAATTTTTGTAATATTTTTAGAATTTTGGAAAAAGTTTGAATTTTTGAATTTGCAAGAAGATATTATTAGAATTTAGAAAAAGTTTAAATATTTGATTTTATTACAATTTTGAAATAATTTTGTGATTTTGAAAAAAGTTTGTGTTATTGATTTTGTTATAATTTTTGCAATATTATTTGAGTTTTTGAAAAAAGTTTTAATCTTTGATTTTGCAATATTTTTTGGAATATTTTTAGAATTTTGAAAAAAGTTTTATTTAATTTTTACAATATTTTTGGAATTTTGAAAATATGAATTTGTGATTTTGTAATATTTTCTTGAAACGCTAATTATAAAATTTATTATATTTATTATAAAATTTATAATATTTATTGTAATTACAATTATAATAATTATAATGTATAATATTTATTATCAAAGTAAAAAAAAGTGCAAAAACAATATATTTTAATCAATTTCTATGTTAGTTCTCGGTTATGCAGTTGATGTTCGCTTCAGGGACTTCCATTGAAGTTGACGGTTATGATGTTCGCTTCAGGGACCCCTAATATAAGAGTCTGAAAATATAGCCTCAAATACAGTTTTTACCCAGAAATGGTGTCAAAAAATTTAACAAATGTCTGTTTTAGGATTTATTCAGAATCTAGATTTTTTGGCATTTTCGTGTTTTTGGTCATGAAGATGTGATTTTTTTCGGTTTGTTTATTTAGCAAATTTGTAGCTGAGGTCAAGAACTACAATTTACTTATTTTATTCATAGTAAAATTCCAAATGGTTTACGAGATATGAGCCTAAGAACATTTGCAAGTTTTCACAAAACATAAATTGCGACAAAAAAACTTCAAACAAAAATTCGCAAGCTCGATTTTCACCGTAGACATATGGTCTAGTGGACTTTTTTGCTCAGAACAACTCCAGGAATCAGAATCGCGAGGGGCCCACAAAGATTTTTAAATCGCCCCACTCTAATATATATATATATATATATATATATATATATATATATATATATATATATATATATATATATATATATATATATATATATATATATATATATATATATATATATATATATATATATATATATATATATATATATATATATATATATATATATATATATATATAACACAACATGGCGATTGAGCAAATAAGACGTGTTTTCGTCTCGCTAACTAAAAATTTTCGTATTTAAATTTTTCGTGATTAATTCTACTAATAAATAGTTAAAGAAGTGTTTAATAAAGTGATACATAGTTTAATTCTTGTTTTACAAAAATAGCTAAATAACAAACTAATTAGTTTTCGTGTAATATAATTTGTGCTTCATTTAAGTTTGGAAAAAATATATATAAAAAGATGGCGCAGATCTGTAATTATTATAAATTTTTGGTCTATAAATAAAATTTATTCAATTGTCAAAAAAGTGTACAAAAAAACATTCTCACAAAACATTTAAAAATATATTTAGAAGTACTTATTTAGTAAAAATTTTGTTCTCGTTATTTATTTTGATAAAACTAAAGTGGTAATATGCCATTTCATAATTATGCAAATGATGAAAGATCGTTTGATATCAAATGTCAAACATGTTTCAATAACATCACACGTGATCAATCGTATTTTGAATGTGATAGATGTAAAAAACCTCATCATCCGAAATGTAAAGGGATTATTGGGGCTCATATCGTTAGAGTTGCAGCCTTGCCAGAATGGTTTTGCTTAACTAACTGTGTTCCTCCCGAAAATATTACTGAAACCCCAAGTTCTTCAAAATCGCAAACACATCAAGTAATAAATACATCATCATCATCATCTCGCATACAACAAAACAATGCTATACAACAAACATATCCGGCAAATAGTACTTCACCACCACATCACATGCAACAAAATAATGTCATGCAACAATTTTCAACACAACCAGATTTTTCATCGATAATGACGATTCCTACCACAACATCAACCGATCTCAACAGTTTCATTCAAACTCAATTTACAAGTATGTATCAATTAATGAACCAATCATCACTTGAAATTAAAACAATGATCTCCGAAGTGCAAGCAACACAACAATTTCAATCAGATATGTTTGATAAATTAAATAATCAAATGCAACACATCGCACAAGAAAACAAAACATTGAAAAAGGAAGTGAAAGAAATTCAACAAAAACAAAATGAATACGCTGAAATCATCAATAATTTAGAATACGAGTTGGATGTCATGAGGCAAAAGGAACTATCAAAAAATTTAATTATTGCAGGATTACCAAGTAGCAAAACAGACACTAAATTAGTTATGCAGCATATTATATCAAACCTTAAAGCTGAAGTTGAAATTGATGAAATTGAAGATATGTCATTTGTTCCAGAGAAGCAATCAAAAGAAAATGAAAGTAATTTATCAACATCACATTCACATCTTCTAATGGTCAAATTTAAATCTGAAACAGCAAAACGGAAACTGATGACAAAGAAACGAGAGAAAAAATCACTTTTTGTAAACGAAATTGGATATAGCTTACCAAATGATTATCAAATTTATTTTAGGGATCATCTCACACCATATAAATTGAGATTATCTAGAGAAGCAAAACAAGTAAAGGACAAGTATTCTTGCAAACATCTTTGGATTCGCGATAACCAAATTTACCTGCGATATCAAGATAAGTCAAAAGTATTTATTGTAAGTTCTAAAAATGATTTAAATTTTGTTTCCCAAAAACTCTCACTTTTCGTAAATACATCATAAATTTTCTATTTTTATTTTACTATCAATAATTAACATAATCCAAAAAATAATTTTTTTTTAAGATTATTGCAGATAACTTGAATTTATTTGATAATAATGTTATAAACAGCTGTATAAAAAACATTACATATCTCTCTCAATTGAATACTGCTAACAAACAAAATTCTCTCAATTGTCTTTATTTTAATGCTAGAAGTATACGTAATAAACTAGATAAAGTCGAATTATTTGTAAACTCGTTTAAATTTCCAATTCAAATTATAGTAATATGTGAAACTTGGTTAGATGCAAGTGAAAATGAATTTTATAATTTACCCGGTTATATAGCATTTCATTCCAATAGGTCGGATGCGATTGGAGGTGGTGTATCAATTTATATACTTGGCTCTATTCCATGCAAATTAATATTATCAGAATATTCTGACATGAGTAATTTCTTAATGGTGAAATTGTTAAAACACAATATCAACCTTTTAGCTATATATAGACAACCAAAACTTAGAAATATTCCTAACTTTTTCATGAAACTTGAGCATCTACTTCAGAAATATAAAAATGCATTAATTATCGGTGACTTTAACATAAATGTTCTTGAAAAAAGCGATGATACAGTAAAAGCTTATCTTGAACTGATTTATTCCTCTGGTTTTACCATTCTCAACAAAATTCATGAAAATTATGTTACCCGCGTTTCAAGTAAAAGTAGCATTATAGATCATTTTTTAACAGATAAGTTTGATAATGATTATGAATTAACAGTTGCTGATACATATTTCTCAGATCACAAATACTTACTCCTTTCTACGTCAATCCTAGATCTGCAAAACCAGAAGTCAAGAGTACGAACATACAAAACCGTTTTGGCTTATGATCAGATAAATCCTGAAATACTAGAAAAGAACTTGAGAAACTGTTATTCTTTTTCTAGTTTTAGAGATAATCTAAAGCAAGTTATATCTGAAAACACCCAACAAATTTCCATTAAATGCCACACAAAATTTAAAAAACCCTGGATGAATAATGAAATTTTTAATAAAATGAAAGAATTGGACCGACTGAAAAAATATAAAAACAAATATCGAAATGACAATTACCTTAATGACAAATTCTTAAAGCTAACTGATGACATAGCAAAAATGATTGAGATTAGGAAAGCGGAATATTATCACGTTAATCTGATTAATAATGTAAAAAAACCTATCACATTCTGGAACTATTTACGAGAAGCTGTATTTAATAAAATTACAAAGGAATCACCTCGTCCAATATTAGAAATCGATGGAGCTTTTGTAACGGATGAGTATAAAATAGCTGAAGAATTAAACGAACATTTTATTACAATTCCTAATGAAATTACATCCCATTTGCAAATACCTGATGTTAGCACCTTCAATTATATTCGGTACCATGTTTCGGTTCCCTTTGAATTCAATCCAACAAACACAGATGAAATCATACAAATTGTTAACAACTTAAACTCTAATTCAGCAACTGGTTATGATGGAATTTCAACTAAATTTCTAAAAAAATTTATCAAAGTCATTTCTTCCACTATATCAAAGCTAATTAATGAATCCGTAGAGGAAAAGAAATACCCTGAATGTTTAAAAATTGCTATTATAACGGCAATTCATAAAGGAGGTTCCAGTCTTCTTATGAATGATTTCAGACCAATATGTGTGAATACTTCACCATCTAAAGTATTTGAAAAGGTACTCTTAGATCGACTTCTAAAACATATCCAAGATAATAATTTGCTTACGGATCGTCAATTTGGTTTCACCAAACATTCAAACACTACAGCAGCGTGTATAAACTTCACTCATTTTGTGAGTACAGCCATTGACAAACGTCTTTTTGTATGTTGTTTGTTCTTGGATCTAAAAAAAGCCTTTGATACCATCGATCATATTATTCTTTGCATAAAGCTTAAAAAAATTGAACTTCCAGATGAATTTATTCAGTTTTTTAAAAGTTATTTATCCAATCGAACTCAGGCCGTAAAAATTGGTAAGACTTATAGTGATTTTAAAATAAATAACAAGGGCGTCCCACAAGGATCCATTTTGGGCCCTCTGTTGTTTAATATTTTCATAAATGATATTGCTCAGATTGGTTTAAATGGTCAAATTCAACTGTATGCAGATGATGCGGTGATCATGTACAGCAGCTCTGACATTTGCGATATGTATTCTTTAATTAAAAAAGATCTAAAACTTCTCGAAACCTGGTTTGATAATAATCTTCTTGTTCTGAACACAAAAAAAACAAAATACATTCTATTCGAAAATCGTCGATCCTACATCGACCCAGAAAAGTGTTATCCGTTGACTTTTAAAGGGGAGGTGATTGAAAGAGTTATGGATTATACTTATTTGGGCCTAGTAATTGATTCAAATCTTAAATGGAACAAACATATTAATAAAATAAAAAAAACCATAGTTCCATACATTTTTTCCTTAAAAAAGCTAAGGAAAATTTTACCAGAAAAATCTTTAATGATAATTTATAACTCTTACATACTGTCGAATATCATGTACATGAACCCCATTTGGAGTGGCTCCCCAAAATATAAACTGAAGGAACTCTTTGTACTACAAAAAAGGGCATTAAAATATATCAAAGGCCTACCAATATTATTTTCTACAAAACGATTATTTGAAGGGAACTTATTGAGCCTTTTTCATTTAAATGAACAAGAGCTATTTATATTAACTTATAAATTACTAAATGGCCTTCTTAAAAATAATTTCGAGATTGGTAGAATATCAGATCGCCATCATTATCAAACACGTAGACGTTCACATTTCCTTGTACAACATTTTACTACTGATTCCCGTTTCAATAATGTATTATATCGTGGTCTTCAATTATTTAATGAGTTACCTACAAATGTTAAGCGACAACCATCACTTCTAAAATTTAAAAAATGTATTTCCGAATATGTGAGAGATAATTTCAACTTTTATTAAATCTTTAACTATACAGAAAATAATAAAAAAATTTAGCATTTTTTATTAATTAATTATTAATTGTTTAATTATACCTCTATGTTAATTAATTAATTATACCTCTATTTATATTGAATTTTTTGAATTAGTGTAAACATCGTTAATTGTATTAAATTTATATTAGGTAATTGCCATGTAAATATTAAAATTATAATTGTAAGCTTAACGTTACAGGACAACTCATTTGAGTTATTGTAACTGAAAATTGTAATTGTTACATGAATCAATAAAGAAAAAAAAAAAAAAAAAAAAAAAATATATATATATATATATATATATATATATATATATATATATATATATATATATATATATATATATATATATATATATATATATATATATATATTGAATATAATACATAGTAATATTAATACGCAAGTAAATTATAGTTAAGTTAGATAAGTGTACTAATGCCAAAAGGTTTATCTGCACCTGAAATTATAATCTAAAATTATATGTAGAATGGTGAAAGAATGACGAAATAATAAAATATATACCATATCGATTGTACGCCCATTAACTGATTGTTTTATCAATTGATTGCACTGATGCTGATAATATAAAGACAGAATATAATCTGAACAAGATCGATCTAATATACATAGTTCGATATCAACGTTTTGGATATTAATGAATTCGGGAATACGGATGATTGGGATGATACATCACAAAATTCAGCAATCAACATATAAAGGAAGTTTACTTTTAGTTTAGTTATTTTTTTTGACTGCTGAAAATTTTTATGTAAGTAAGTTTGTAAAATAATGCAGGGATAACGTAGCGATAACTTAGGGAGCGTTGTGAAATGGCAGATCTTCCATCTGGAGATCCTGGGCGCTGTATTGTAGGCACGCGCGATATATTATTTTGTTTAATTTTCTGGTGTGTAGAGGTTGGTCACCGAGATTCACACCAGCTCAAGCTAGCCGCGGGTGAATGTGTTTTGCATACAAGACCAACCTTTACGGTCTACCAAACCTCAAATTTTTTTTTCCTTTATCTCCATTTTAGGAGCATAGGGCGTCTGCTAGGCTGGACTGTCTAGCTCTGTTGGGGGCAAATGCTTTCAGTTCTATCCATGTCTTTCCGATATGTTCTGCTTCGGCTAGCACCGTTTTCTTCCAGGTCATTGCTGGTCTTCCTACTCTTTTTTTCCCTTGCGGGTTCCACTCCAGAGACATCTTTGTTATGTCTTCTGCTGGCTTTCTCAGTGTATGTCCTATCCATCTCCACTTTCGTTTTCTTATATCGGTCTCAATGTCTATCTGCTCAGTTTACCGCAGAAGTTCTTCGTTACTGATGGTGTTCGGCCAGAAGCATTTGATTAATTTTCTTAGGCATTTGTTGACAAACACCTGAAGTTTATATGTGATCTTCTGTGTTTGTTTCCATGTTTCACATCCATACAGCAGTACTAACTTAACACATGCGTTGAACATCCGTAGCTTTGTTTTTCTTGACAGGACGGACGCATTCCAAATCTTGTGAAGCAAGTTAAATGTGTTTCGTGCTTTGTTGATGCGTTGACTGATAGCTTCTTCTGTTCCGACTGTTTTCGCTACAGTACAACCAAGTTATACGAATTTGTCGACATCGTCGACTTGTGTATTATTTATGTTGATTGGTGTACTCACGTTGGTGTTCAGTCTCATTAGCTTTGTTTTGGTGATGTTGATTTTGAGACCAACTTCATGTGCAAGGATTGATAGCTTCTGTATTTTCTGCTGCATGTCGACATGTCTGTGTGTAAGCAGGCAGATATCGTCTGCGTTGTCTAGATCATTGAGCCGTCTTAATGGTCCCCATTGGATGCCATTTGGACTTTCGTTCTCGAGCTTTTGCTTGACACTATCTAGTACTATGAGGAATAGTAGCGGTGATAACACACAGCCTTGACTTACTCCCCGGTTGTTAAAGTACTTATCACTTTGCTGTCCTTTGTATTGAATTTAGTGCCCAGCATTCTGATACATTTCCTTAATTAGATCAATTATCTGATTTGGGATGCCTATTTCACAAAGTGATTTCCAGATAGCAGTTCTGTTGATTGTGTCAAACGCCCGCTTGAAGTCCACGAAGAGTAGATACAGTGGCGAATTCCATTCGTTAGATTGTTCGACGATGATACGGCTTGTGTTGATATGATCTGTACAGCCTCTGCCTGGTCTAAAGCCAGCTTGTTCGTTTCTTAATTTCTTGTTAATTGATGGAGATATTCTTTCCAGAACGATCATCGCTAATACTTTCATTGTGGTGTTGAGCAGGGATATACCTCGTCAATTTTTACATTCTCTTAGATCACCTTTCTTGGGAATTGTTATGGTTAAACCCTCTTTCCATTTGTCCGGTATTTTTCCAGAACTCCATATGTCAGCTAATAGTGGTGTTAGGATTTCACCTGTGGTAGCTGCATCTGCTTTGAATACTTCCGCTGGAATGTTGTCTGTACCAGCTGCTTTGTTGTTCTTCAGTTTCTGTATGGCACTTCTAACTTCCCGCTCCGTCGGTGGATGGGTGTTGATAGTTTCGTTATTAGTGCCATCTGCAGGCTGGAAACTTTCCTCGTTATTTTGGTTGTTGTCTTCGAAATATTCTTTCTATCTATTAAGCTGCTGCTCGGTTGTTGTTAGGGTCTCACCAGATTCATTCTTTATTGGTGGGGTACACGTGTACTTGTTTGTGACCTTTCTTACGCATTGACGTAGCGTGCGCATATTTCTATTTGCGGCTGCTGTTTCAGCAGTCTTGAGAATGTCTTCTGTGTATTTTCTGCGATCATTCCTTGCCATATTTTTCACTTGTTTAGCTGTACTTTCATATTTGCTCTGCGCTGCAATTGTGTTTTGGTGACATAGTTGCACCTTGAGCTGTCGACGTTCTTCAATTTTCTTCCAAGTATCATCGCTAATCCATGGTTTGCGGGACTTTTCTTGGTATCCGAGCACATCTGCAGCAGTGTTGATGTAGGCTGCTTCAATTTGTTCCCATTTATGATCAATATTACTGGCTTCATGTCCTGATAGATTGAGCTGGAGCGATTGTTTGAAGATGTCATGTATGTTCTTCTTTCTCAATCTATTGGTGTTGAATTTTCTCCGATTAGACTTATTTTGTTTTACAGTGGCTGGTTTAATTTTGAATGTTGCTGTTACCAGTTTTGAATGTTGATTCTTGGTTCTTCCATCGGGTGATGTCCAAGTGTATTTGTGTATGTTCTTATGTGGGAATTTATTGCCTCCTATGAATAACTGGTTTGTGACACAACAATCGATGAGCCTATCACCATTGTTGTTTCTCACTGATTCTAGCGCACATCTGCCCATGATTGATGCCATGCCAGTGTTATCGGCTCCAATTTTAGCATTGAAATCTCCTTGGATAATTTTTGAGTTTTGAATTTTAGTTCCGCTTTGTAACAAAATATATGAAGGAGCCGAAATCTCAATTTTCAAGGCTCTCAGATATCAAGACTTCGGTCTGTGTTAAGGATTTTTATATAGTTTTAGACAAAAGGCTTTAATGAGTTTAGTTTCGGTACATTGTTTTTAGTTTTGTGCAGCGATGTGTATTAAACCCAAAACACGTTGTAAAAGTACAAGTATTTTACCTCTGCTTAGAAATGTATTACACAACTAACACCAATACACCCTCGGCTAACACCTCGAGCAACAATTTCACTCTCAAGTAAAAGAGACCTATTTCATTGAGGATGGATATTTCTATTCGAAACGCGTATGAATCTATATTAAAATAAAGTTGTTAGAAAAAAAAATTCGAAGTTTTTTATATTATTATATTTAATAAGTTATAAATTAATAAACAAATTGGAGACCAATTTTATGATATATTTTTACTTATACGTAATTATATATCATCAATACTTGAGTTATAACACAATTATAGATGAGTGCAATTTAGCATTTTTTTGAACTCCTTCAATTATGGAATAAGGAGATAAAACTATTGCAAACTTTAAAATTAAAACGCATTAGTACAAATAAATTTGATCCAAAAATTTAAAAACTATTTTAGCTAATTTAGAAAATAATTTTTTCTATTTTGCGTCTAAAATAAAGTCATTTCGATACCCAAATGCGTATCGAAATGGCCTTCATTAAGATACGCAAAGTTTTGTTTTTCAAGGTTGGTCCCATTGGTCATACAAACGTCAGTGAAAGTTAAAACGAATAATTATATAAATAAAATTATTCTTATTAATTAATCTTATTATTAAAAAATAATCTAAATTAGTGTTAAATATTTTGATTAATAAAAATAATTAGTAATAATAACAAAATATCAAATTGACTATATTTTAATAAAATACACATTTTATGAAAGCTAGTTTTGCAACAAAAAAATATATAGAAATATGATGAAACGCAGAGCTTACTATTTTGAATTGAAATTTTTAGAAATTTTCTTTAAAACATTAAAACATAAAAAATTTTTTAAAATTTCAAGACAAAAAATGCAAAATAGAAAAAATAGTATAAAAAACTCGTTTCATAAGACGTTTTATCGCTCTTATCCTTTAGAAAACTCTCCGCTGCGCGGGTCGTTTTCTAAACAGATTGCGTGCGATAAAATCGTCGATTATGAAACTAGTTTCTTAATATACTATTACCTGATTAATTTTTGTTCGATCGACTTCGAAAACTAATCCATTTGTGTTTGAGGCCAACTGCTTATATTCCGTATGATTTGGATCACTGCACCAATAGGTAACAAAGAAATATATTTTTGCATTTTTCTTTTGCACAACTTTTAAAATGTCATCTCTTAATTCTGTTTTTTTTGTACTGGCATCCGTAAATACAAAAACATAAGAACCATCATTAGCATTTTTTAATCCTCTTAGAATCGCTGTGTAGGCACTTTCTGGACAATCCAAATTAGGTATAAGTTTTATCTCATCTAAATAATTAAACAATACATTCTTATTTGTTGTTTCAACTGTTGGAGTTATAATGTCCCGATCATCATCACGATACACGACAAGAATATAATTTCCAATTGGATTATTTGCCATTGCATCAAATCCGTTAATTAAAATTTTTGAACCAGCTCGCAATTGATCTAAATCATCATACATTGAGCCAGTTCCATCGAATATAATCACTAAACTTCTTTTGTTTGCCTTTGAAACATATTTATCTTCACTATCACATAGCGAACTTGTTACAAATACACTAAATAATAACAACAATATAAAATTTTTATTCCACATTTAATTTGTTTTAATTAGAAGCAATCGCGACGGCGGTCGAGCTTTTACTAAATGAATTGTCTTTTATTAATATGTTATCAACGGGTTTTTCAGCTTTTGTTTCTTTTGACGGAATTTTTTATTTTTGCTTCACCACAATTTTAAATTGTGTGAAGTAATGCAATCTATCGTGAAAAAAAAAAAATCTTACATACCCCAAATTTTATTATTTCTTTTGTTTTGGACCATCCTCTATCTAAATAGCCAAAAAAAATTTGGTGTGTGGGTGGGTGGGCGGGTGGGTGAGTTTTCTGCATAGGATCTTGATGAAACTTTGGCAAATGATACAAGTTCACTTGAAAATGGAAGATCTGAATTCATTTCAAATTTGGACAAAATGGCGGGGGGTCTCCCGAACACCTCTAAGTTTAAATCTTGAATAACTTCTGATGCCGGGCTATGATCTTATTGAAACTTAGTATATAAGGTTTTAGTACTGTTTCCAATATTTCTGCATACCAACTTCCGTTTTGTCACTTCCGCTTAAAAGTTTTTTTTTCAGGTGTTTATCCCTACTGTAGCCTACAATTACCGATCGATTTTCATGAAACGTTGCGAAAAGCTTTTAGATAACATGAGAAAGATTTTATCAGCTTTTGGAGCACATTGGATAAAGGGTTGGGGGTCCACCATACAACAGGTGGTTTTTTCCACAAAGTTTTTGTTTGTTGGGAGCATAAAACATTCATTCGTGAATGAATTTTGATGACACTTTGGAAAAAGACGCAAACATGTATGACAAAGAACTGATTAGTTTTTGAGCGATAGTGAACAAAGTGATGGGGGGTCCCTGGAGCACCTGTTTTTTGAAAGCTCAATAACTTCTGTTACCTGATAAGCGAATTGGATGAAACTTGGTACATGAGTATGTAGTACGGTTTACAATAGTTCTGCATCCCAGCTTCCGGTTTTTCACTTCCGGAAAAAAAATTTTTTTTGTACTTTTTTGAAGTTTTTTCAGTGTCTTTATGCACACTACAGCCTACAATAATGAAGTGATTATGATGAAACTTATGGAATAGGGTTCCAATTAGTGTGAAAAGATAATTATCATGTTTCAGGACACATTGATCAAAGTGGTGGGGGGTCTACCATACAAATGCTGACTTTTCACACTTTGTTTTTTAAGTTTGTTGGGAGCATACAGACTTCATTCATTAATTTATTTTAATGACACTTTGGAAAAAAATGGAGACTTAAGTAACAAAGAGCTTATTAGTTTTTGGATAATATTGGAATAAGTGGTGGGGGTCCTCCCGAACACCTGTTTAATGTGTCACACTTTTTTCAATGTTTGTTGGGAGCACACAGCATTCGTTCGTGAACGAATTTTGATGACACTTTGGAAAAAGATGCAAACATGTATGGCAAAGAACTGATTAGTTTTTGAGCGATAGTGAACAAAGTGGTGGGGGGTCTCTGGAGCACCTGTTTTTTTGAAAGCTCTATAACTTCTGTACCTGATAAGCGAATTGGATGAAACTTGGTATATGAGTATGTAGTACGGTTTAAAATAGTTCTGCTGCATCCCACCTTCCGGTTTTTCACTTCCGGTAAAAAAAAATTTTTTTGTACTTTTTACTTCACCACAATTTTAAATTGTGTGAAGTAATGCAATCTATCGTGAAAAAAAAAATCTTACATACCCCAAATTTTATTTTTTCTTTTGTTTTGGACCATCCTCTATCTAAATAGCCAAAAAAAAATTTGGTGTACGTCTGTGTGTGCGTGGGTGGGTGGGTGGGTGGTTTGAGTTTTCTGCATAGGATCTTGATGAAACTTTGGCAAATGATACAGGTTCACTTGGAAATAGAAGATCTGGATTCATTTTAAATTTGACAAAATGGCGGGGGGTCTCCCGAACACCTCTAAGTTTAAATCTTGAATAACTTCTGATCTTGAGCTATGATCTTATTGAAACTTAGTATATGAGGTTTTAGTACTGTTTTCAATATTTCTGCATACCAACTTCCGGTTTGTCACTTCCGGTTAAAAAGTTTTTTTTTCAGGTGTTTATCCCTACTGTAGCCTACAATTACCGATCGATTTTCATGAAACGTTGCGAAAAGCTTTTAAATATCATGAGAAAAATTTTATCAGCTTTTGGAGCACAGTGGATAAGGGTTGGGGGGTCCACCATACAACAGGTGGTTTTTTCCACAAAGTTTTTATGTTTGTTGGGAGCATAAAACATTCATTCGTGAATGAATTTTGATGACACTTTGAAAAAAGACGCAAACATGTATGACAAAGAACTGATTAGTTTTTGAGCGATAGTGAACAAAATGGTGTTGGGTCCCTGGAGCACCTGTGTTTTTGAAAGCTCTATAACTTCTGTACCTGATAAGCGAATTGGATGAAACTTGGTACATGAGTATGTAGCACGGTTTAAAATAGTTCTGCATCCCTACTTCCGGTTTTTCACTTTCGGTAAAAAAATTGTTTTGTACTTTTTTGAAGTTTTTTCTGCGTCTTTATGCACACTACAGCCTACAATAATGAAGTGATTATGATGAAACTTATGGAATAGGGTTCCAATTAGTGTAAGAAGATAATTATCATCTTTTGGGACACATTGATCAAAGTGGTGGGGGGTCTACCATACAAATTCTGACTTTGCACACTTTGTTTTTAAAGTTAGTTGGGAGCATACAGACTTCATTCATTAACTTATTTTAATGACACTTTGGAAAAAGATGGAGAGTTAAGTAACAAAGAACTGATTAGTTTTTGGATAATATTGGAATAAGTGGTGGGGGTCCTCCCGAACACCTGTTTAATGTGTCACACTTTTTTCAATGTTTGTTGGGAGCACACAGCATTCGTTCGTGAACGAATTTTGATGACACTTTGGAAAAAGATGCAAACATGTATGGCAAAGAACTGATTAGTTTTTGAGCGATAGTGAACAAAGTGGTGGGGAGTCCCTGGAGCACCTGTTTTTTTTGAAAGCTCTATAACTTCTGTACCTGATAAGCGAATTGGATGAAACTTGGTATATGAGTATGTAGTACGGTTTACAATAGTTCTGCATTTCATTCCGGTTTTTTACTTCCGGTAAAAAAAAAAATTTTTTTAATTGTTGGCAGTTTTTTCAGTATCTTTATGCACACTACAGCCTACAATAATGAAGTGATTATGATAAAACTTATGGAAAGGTTTCAATTAGTGTAAGAAGATAATTATCATCTTTTGGGACACATTGATCAAAGTGGTGGGGGATCTACCATACAACTGCTGACTTTTCACACTTGGTTTTTAAAGTTTGTTGGGAGCATACAGATTTCATTCATTAATCAATTTTAATGGCACTTTGAAAAAAGATAAAGACTTTATTGACAAAGAATTGACTAGTTTTTGGATAATATTGGGATAAGTGGTGGGGTCCTCCCGAACACCTGTTTATTGTTTCAATGTTTGTTGGAAGCATACAACATTCGTTCGTTAAGTAATTTTGATTACACTTTGCAAAAAGATGCAAATATGTATGGCTGATTAGTTTTTTTAGCGATAGTGAACAAAGTGGTAGGGGTTCCTCCAAGCACCTGTTATTTTGGAAGCTCAATAACTTCTGTACCTAATAATCGAGTTGGATGAAATTTGGTACATACACATTTAGTACGGTTTACAACAGTTCTGCATCCCAACTTCCGCTTTGTCACTTCCGATAAATTTTTTTTACTTTTTCTCGTACAACAGAATTTATGTTTGTTGGGATACTACTGCCTGCTTTAATATTTTTATTATTAGAACTACGAAGTCCATAATATTGGTTAGCTTTTAATTAAAGTATTTTATGGATATTAGCTCATTATATATCCAGAACACTATGTTTCCAGAGCTGTGGTGAAGTCAGCCTATGCATCAGCGTCGCAATATTTTTAAGCGTTTTCAGTGTCTTTATGCACACTACAGCCTACAATAATGAAGTGATTATGATGAAACTTATGGAATAGGGTTCCAATTAGTGTAAGAAGATAATTACCATCTTTTGGGACACATTGATCAAAGTGGCGGGGGTTTCAGTATCTTTATGCACACTACAGCCTACAATAATGAAGTTATTATGATAAAACTTATGGAAAGGTCTCAATTAGTGTAAGAAGATAATTATCATCTTTTGGGACACATTGATCAAAGTGGCGGAGGGTCTACCATACAACTGCTGACTTTTCACACTTTGTTTTTAAAGTTTGTTGGGAGCATACAGACTTCATTCATTAATCAATTCTAATGACACTTTGGAAAAAGATGGAAATTTAAATGACAAGGAACTGATTAGTTTTTGGACAATATTGGGATAAGTGGTACAGGGTCTCCCGAACACCTGTTTACTGTGTCATCATTTTTTCAATGTTTGTTGGGAGCACACAGCATTCGTTCGTGAACCAATTTTGATGACACTTTGGAAAAAAATGCAAACATGTATGGCAAAGAACTGATTAGTTTTTGAGCGATAGTGAACAAAGTGGTGGGGGGGTGCCCCATAACATCTGTACCTGATAATCGAATTGGATGAAACTTTGTACATAAGCATTTAGTATGATTAACAAAAATTCTGCATCCCAACTTCCGGTTTTTACTTCCGGTAAAAAAATTTTTTTTTAATCGTTGGCAGTTTTTTCAGTATCTTTATGCACACTACAGCCTACAATAATGAAGTGACTATGATAAAACTTATGGAAAGGTTTCAATTAGTGTAAGAAGATAATTATCATCTTTTGGGACACATTGATCAAAGTGGTGGGGGATCTACCATACAACTGCTGATAGTGAACAAAGTGGTAGGGGGTCCTCCAAGCACCTGTTATTTTGGAAGCTCAATAACTTCTGTACCTGATAATTGAGTTGGATGAAATTTGGTACATACACATTTAGTACGGTTTACAACAGTTCTGCATCCCAACTTCCGCTTTGTCACTTCCGATAAATTTTTTTTACTTTTTCTCGTACAACAGAATTTATGTTTGTTGGGATACTACTGCCTGCTTTAATATTTTTATTATTAGAACTACGAAGTTCATAATATTGGTTAGCTTTTAATTAAATTATTTTATGGATATTAGCTCATTATATATCCAGAACACTATGTTTCCAGAGCTGTGGTGAAGTCAGCCTATGCATCAGCATCGCAATATTTTTTTTTGCTTTATTTCCTGTATTATCTCAAGCAGTTTTTTTTCCGGCAATTGAATAAGCAGCATAATTTATAATTCATTATACAATAAATTTTAAAAATTATCAAAGCAAATTTTTTTTAGTAAGCTGCGATTTTCGATTCAGGTTCATTCTTCTTACACAATAGATCAAGGAACATCTTAATAACTGCAGAGCTGTGCATGGCGGGGTGAAGAAGACTTTGGTGGGTCTTCGTCGCCAATAAAGGTATCAAACCAGCTATTGTGTCCACCAACGCAATATCGGTTTGTCGCTGATCGACCAAGGCAGTGTCGGCCTCGGCTATCGCCTCGGCTGATAAACTGTCCTCTCGCTTCAAAATATGTTGTTTTCGGCATCGTTGAAAAATATACTATTTTCTTACTAATTAAATAAAATTTATTTAAACGTTGGAAAATGTAACAAAACCAACCGTTGAGTTCATAATTTCAAAATTAAAAAAGAACAATAACAAATCATAAACAGTTAAATTAAAAGTTGGAAATGTCCATGAAAAAAATTTTATTTCAAAAAATTGACCATGTTTTTCAACATAAAAGTTGATTTTTCTCGAAAACTATAGACTTTAGAGCTTATGACTGTATAGAACCTTTTTGTGTAGAAAACATTGGCGGTTCAAATGAGCATCTTAAAACCGTACTTTTTTCAGTAGCGTAGAAGTTGGGGAGAAAAACACCCACAATCCCTCCAAAACCTTCACCAATTAAGACATAAAAAAAAAGTTCCACACAAAACATAGCTTATTATGAGTAGAAAATGCTTACGAAAGCTGTTTTCTGTACGATAAATGGTCCCGCAGATATTCGCAAAAAACGAATTTTTTTTTTCAATTTCAACACCCTATATCTCGAAAATGGTGCATTTTAGAGGGTAAGTTAAAAGAAACTTATTTTATATTTCTGAACGAGCTATGACATCCTGAAGTCCTGCGCATATATTATGAAGCACCCTGTATATATATATATATATATATATATATATATATATATATATATATATATATATATATATATATATATATATATATATCTTCTTTATATATATATTTCCTCTGTGCGGTTGTTTGTGACTGAACTCCTCCTAAACGGCTTGATTGATTTTTATGAAAAAGTGTGTGTGCAATAAGGTTGATCTAAGAATGGTTCATATCTATAATTGGATAAAATTATACAAAATGGCAGGGGTACACCGAACACCTGTAAGTTCAAAAATTCAATAACTTCTAATCCTGGCTTTCAATCTTATTGATACTTGATATATAAGGTTTTAGTACTGTTTCCGATATTTCTGCGTACCCACTTTGGATTTGTCACTTACGGTTAAAAAGTTTTTTTTAAATTTTTTTAAAGGTATCCCTACTATAGTCTACAGTTACAAATCGATTTTCATAAAACGGTGATGTAAGTTAAAACAAAAGATTTAAAAACGATTTTATGAGCTTTTGAATACATTGGACAAAAGGTTGGAGGGGCATGGGGGTCTCCAGAACTCCGTTTTTTTTAAAGATCTATAACATTTGTACCTGATAATCGAATTGAATGGAGATTGGAAGGACAAAAAACTGATTAGTTTCTGGGCGATATTGGAAAATGACGTGAGGGGCCTCTTGAGGATCTGTTTATTCGAAACTTCAATTATACATCAGTTTCTGATAATGGATTTTGACGACACTTGGTATATATGCTAATATATTGCAGCATGATTTGTAAAAGTTTTGCATTTTTGAAAGCATATACATATTTCTAAATTTACAAGCTAATTACATTAATCATGCGTGGTTACGTGATCGAGCTATTTGGGCCGCAAAAACTATAGATTTCGACGCAATCAATTTTAAAATACAACAGTTATTGCCTGGCAATGAAATATCATTCAAACCGATTTTCTCTGTTGTCAATCTTGAATTCATTGGATTTAACTAGAATTGGTTCACCAATTATTTTGCTTAGAAACTTCAATACCATTTTAAACGGCATGTTGCAAAGCGAAATTGTTATTTTAATTGTAATTTTGCCAATGATCCCCTTAGACTAGCATCCTATTTAAACGTTTATACTTTCCAATTAAATTGGTATTTGTAATGACTATAATGACTATTAATAAGAAACAAAGTCAAACAATGTGAATTTGGGAGTTGGATCTAGAAACCCCGTGGTTTTTGCGTAATCAATTATGTGTTGCGTGTTTGAAGGTTAGAAAACCTTCAAGTTTCTTCGTGTATTCCGCTCAGGAATTAGCAAAAAATATTGTTAAGCATATCGCATAAAGATAATATTAAAAAAATTGTATACCTGTTTAATAATAAATAATAATAATAAATAATAATAAATGAACTAGTTTAGTGGAAAAATTTTAAAATCAAATGTGAAAAATTTTAAAATCGTTTTTCTAGGAAATAGCAAAAATTTGTAATTTTTTTGACTCTGATATAACATTTCTATAGTTTCACCTAAACAATCCCCCTCATATTATTATATTTTTAAATTTTACGAGTCCTAAAAGAAACATTTGTTTCAGTTCATTTCGTCGTATTACCGTCATATAAATTTTGTGTACCCAAATAAGAAAAAATGTCGAAAAACGATGCATTTTCAAAAACCGCCAAGCCATGAAATAAGTTACGATCTTGAAATTTTGCAGGAAATATTGTTTCATAATAACAATTCAAAAAGTCAAAGTGGAGCCTGAAGATTTTGAAAGTCAAATTTTTTGAAACAGTCTAATATATATATATACATATATATATATATATATATATATATATATATATATATATATATATATATATATATATATATATATATATATTATATATATATATTATATATATATATATATATCTATATATATATATATATATATATATATATATATATATATATATATATATATATATATATATATATATATATATATATATATATATATATATATATATTATATATATATATATATATATATATATATATATATATATATATATATATATATATATATATATATATATATATATATATATATATATATATATATATATATATATATATATATATATATAGAGCAAAAGGGTATATGCTGGCTTGATCTCGATGTTCAGTACACGTAGAGACTGCTAAAGCACGGCCTATCGATACTTTTGGCATCAAGAGTTTTGAGTAAGAGGTGTCAGAAAAGTTACTTATATATATATATTATATATATTATATATATATATATATATATATATATATATATATATATATATATATATATATATATATATATATATATATATATAAATATATATATATATATATATATATATATATATATATATATATATATATATATATATATATATATATATATATATATATATATATATATATATATATATATATATATATATATATATATATATATTATATATATATATATATATATATATATATATATATATATATACTATATATATATATATATATATATATATATATATATAGAAGTTTAAATGTATAATTTTTTAAACGAGAAAGAGATAATAAAAACGAAACGAAATTCTGAAAAATCTTACTATTTATACTGGACCATTTTTTATTTGGCCAGATCATTATGTAAATTGAAATAAAAAAAGAAACATTGACATTCTTAAAAATCAAAGTTGTTGTGATTTTAATTAAATTAAAAATTAAATTTTTTTTAATAATAATTGTTATAACAAAAAATTTGTTTTAGTTCAAATGATGACAATTCAAAAAAAGTTCACATTATTGCTAATCTTATTTTTAAATTTATTTGCATTTGTTAATAACAGGCATAGCTGAGAGCTAGAAATTAAAAACTTTATCACACCTCACAAGAGATTTAGTTATAATTTCTTCACAATATTGGCTAGTAGATAAAAATAATTTGCGTTAAATTGGTTTGATAACTAACTTAAAAATGTTTACAATAGTTTTTACAGAAAGTTTAGGAAGACAAACCTTTATTACTTCTGCGTTGTAGCCATCACCATCTTGTTCAAAAATTGGAAAAGGTTTATATCCATGAATAAATGCGCAAACACAGCTTGATAAAAAAAATCTGGTTTAAGCCTTTATGTGGATAAAGTCATTAATAGAGCATTCAAATCCGAATATTCGAGTATTTGAATATCCGAGTAATTTGGGTATATTTTAAGTATTCGTTATTCGAATATTTATACGCGAATATTCGAATATTTTTTATCTCCCAAAATACAATGGTTTTCAATCCCTTCATTCCTTTTTCAAACTGGGACACTAAGAAATTTCAAAATTTTAAGGGAAATAATTTTATTACAAAAAGTGCTTGACGTATAAACTCCGCTTAGTACTGCAGTCAAAGATCTTAGCAAAAAAATTCAACACTTATGACAGCCGAAGGCATATGCAAATTCTTATTTACTTCTCTAACGGAACTGATCAGTGATTTAAGTAAAATCTTACTCAACAAAATTAGGAACCGAATGGATCAGAAAAGAAACAAAACAACCTTAATAACCTTATTTCTATATCTTAACACTGGAGTTATACCACAATCGAACGAATATTTTGATTACGCAAAGCAAACTGCTGTGAAAACTTTCTCGCCTTCTCAGCCTTCAAAGATGTACAAGATCCTTGCGATGAAAACAGTGATAGCCAGTTGTTGGTATCTTTTAATATAAATGACGCACTTGCAATCAACAATCAATGTAAAACTATATTGCAACAAAATCTGCAACCGGCGATTAGCTCAATTACCGATTCCACGACACGAGATACAGTAACAGTGGTAATGAAAATCATAGTTAATAGTTTAAAAAAATATTTTTGTTATTTAAATTCGTTCAAAAAAAGAACAGATAAATTAGACAATTTGAATAATGTTCTATTGACTATCAGCCCCACTTCAACAAAAACTGAAAGGGGTTTCTCTACGGCGGGATATCTGAAATAAGAAGTAACCTAAAATTTAAACATCTAAATGCATTTACATACTTCTCTTTTTTAAGGGTGTATATAACATCTATGAAATCAAAGATTTACGTCGGATTTTAAAATATATTACAGAATAAACGTTCCTGCATCGATTGGAATCAAAAAATTTAGATCTCACCGACAATTTTCGCGAAATAATCAATTTCAAAGTTATCATTTGTTAGAAAAATTAAAAATTCAGAATGTTGTTGCAAAGACATCCGAAAAAAAACTTACGTGTAGTTTCTCTGTGCGATTTATGATTTTTTGAGCTCAAAAAACAGCGGTGTCACCGGCAATCAGACGTAAATATTTAATTTAAAAATTTATAAAATCTGCTGCGTACACCGGAAAGCTGACCGCCATTTGCAGTAAGAAAATCTGGCAACGCTGTGTGTGTCAGTCAAAGAGAAGTCTTTTCTGATTGATCGTGTTCATAATAAGATATCGTGACAATCAAATTTTAAAATAAAATAATAAATATATTTATTTATTCTTATAGGACACGCAACAATAAAACAAAATAATTTTAAATTAAAATAATAAATATATTTGACTGACTGTTACTTGGCCAGATCTACTTTTCCATATAGTCAAATATAGACTACCACTAGTCAAATTAGAGACACATATTTTTTAGTACTATGAAATTATAAAATATTTTGAAAATATTCTATCATAGAAAATTGTTGTAATTGATAAAAAGCATTCCTGTATTGAAATTTTAACATAATAATTTGTTTGAAATTTTTTTAGATGTACAACGCGATTTGAATATCTATACATCCTTAAATGGGTCATTCTCACAGAACAGTGCATTTTCAAGTTGTAAAATTCACAGAAATTAATTAATGTTTTTCTTAATTGATTTATATATTTACATTCTACTTACATAAGGCAATTCAGCTTCATTTATGGTAACACTTAAAAAAATTATTCTGCATATTCTGCACAATAAGTTGTGAAATCATTCACGGCGGTGAGGATCACGGAGGTGAAAAATATTATATTTACACAACATTTTACTCCAAATGTGATAGAATTCTAAAACTTCAAATTTAATATTAATCAATATTCACTTCAACAAAAGTGAATATAATATTAAAATTATTACTTGAATATATCCTTAACTGTTTTGGAATTTCACGGAGGTGAGGATTGTGTATTACCATTCATGGATTTCACAATGAACTTTAATCAAAACTCATACCAGATATCTTCTTCCAATTTGCTTTGCTCACTAAAACAAAATGGCTAACAGTGGCTTCTCAGGATACCAGGTGCTCATGACATCACTACCATCTAGTGGCAGTTTGTAGCAACTTTTTTATATATTCACGGAGGTGAGAAAAGTTCTGAAGACAAAACTTTTTGCTGATGTATTAGTTGTTTATTTCAAAATTTAAAGGCAACTATGTTTTAAATAACTAATTTATATTATGTAAAATTCAGGATTATAAAGTATATAAAATATTATTTAAAATAAATGAATAAAAAAAAGAAAGTGTATGACAACATAGGGGTAGGGACAGGTCACGGAGCTGAGGTTTGACATATTGTGATAAAGAAAAAATCACTAAATTTATTTTCAATTATATACTAAAGTATCTTGGTGTAATAAGCCTATTATTAGGACAAATATAAATGCAAAATTTTTCAGAAAAATCTAAACAAACAGACGTATTGTAAGACATAAAATGTACATTTTCAAGAGAATTATCCAAATGCATATTTCAAGAAAATAAATAAAATAAAATGCATAATATGTTAAACCTGTTTGATTTTATCCATAGTTCTTAGTCCTTCTTTTACTATTCGAATACTCACCGAATATTCGGATATTTAAAGAAAAAGTTATTCGATATTCGGATAACTCAAAGTGTCGAATAACTGAATGCTCTACATTAATGATTCGTCTGAAGGACAGTTTTCCGAAATTTTTGTTTCTGTAAAAATAGAATATACTAAACATACAAGTTGATTTGGAGAAGTGATTTGGTACTGTTCACAATCATTTTGAGTTTGCGTGGTAATATATATAATGTATAATACATAGTCATACTATGCTACACCTTAGCATTTTTTACACATCAGCATGTGAGCTATTGCAAAAAAACTATGAGCTTTTATTAAAAGCTTTTAAATCGTAAAATATAAAACGGAGCTCAAACGGATTTTGATGACTAATGATTTCAAGACCTGTGCCAAAGTCTGGGAAACATTCTGAAATGTTTGAAGATTATTATTACGCTTGACCCTCAAGTCATTAAAAGATTAAAATATTTTCCAATTCGTCAATAAGAAAAACCCACTGATAAAGATAAATCTAACGAAAGTTTTTTACTTTTTATGCTTTTTGTGATAACAAATTTAATTTCAAACCAAAATTTATAAGGAAGCAAAGTTTTTAAGAAATTGCCATAATCTCGAATTTAACAATATATTTATTATAGTACGATAAGATATAATAGGGCAGAGATTAAAAGTAATAAATATTTTTATATTTTTGATCTTTCCACGACGAAAGCCCATAGTTTTAAGTGTTTGGGAAAAAACTCTGAATTGTGTAGTTCCATTTTATTACAAATATTTCAGTTCTAATATGTACTGTGATTTCGATAGCTCTGTATGATTATATGAATTCTAAATTTTATACATTATACTATAACTATTTTGATTAAATACGAATTACTTAATTAATTTAATTTAATATATTTAAATTAAAACACCCATTGTTAGTTTCACTATAATTGCTTAAATAGTTATTTAATATTTCAATGAATTTTTATAAAATTTTATTTTTATAAAATAAATAATGCACACATGTCGAAATGTGTTGACAAAAAACCAAACCAAAATTTTATTATAAAATGTGAAGGGTCTTAAATCTCAAGGCTCTGAGATATGAGGACTCTATTTTTCTTTTTTGGCAGCAATGTATATTAAAAATAAAACTCTTTCTAAGAGTACAAGTATTGTATCACTGTTTAGAGGTTTATTACAAAATTAACACGAAACATCAATACGTTGACGGAAAATTTTAAATATTAATAAGTTGCCGGAAAATTATATAAATGCTTCTTTTCGATAACTACAACTTTTGTAAAAAACGACATTTCATATGACATTACCTGATGTTTTCCTACCTTACTGTTCCTATTTATCCAAAAATCGTCTTAGTAAACCTCTTCATTTGCTCCAAATACGTATTTTCACTTACAACTTCTGTGAAAAAACTAAATTTAATCTAAACGGTCTGATATTTTCCAACTCATCTGTTCCTATTAGTCCAGAAAACATCTCCTCTAAGTCTAAATGCTTATTTTCAATAATTATAACTTCTAACCAACAACGACATTTAATATGAATCGACTCAATATTTTTTCAAACTGTTCCAATTATTCCAGAAAATTTCATAGAAAACTTCTTCATTTAGCGTAAATGCTTTTTTAAAGTTATTTATTTGTTCTGGAAAAAACGACATTCAGTCTGCAACAAACTAATATTTTCCAGATGTACCTATTGGTCATCATGTTGTAAAGTCTTTATATCGCCAGACTATGGCATAACGTAATAACGGAAACGCATAACAGAATAAATGTTAAATCGTAAACGTCAATTGTAAATGTCAATGTTACTTGAGGTTAAATCTTATCCATAGCTGTTTATGTTAGCTAAAGAAAGATTTAACCAGTATTTTAATGGTCTAAATTGAGAATATTTGTTCTATAAATCAGCGTCGAAATATAGGTTGGTATACATACACTTAAAATAGCACTTTTTTTATCAATAACTAAAAAACTGTGCATCGCAGAATTCTAAAAATGTTGCAATGTTTCTTAAATTAAGTGTTCTTTCAAACAACACCCCAGTCGTTTGGTTCCAAAAAAGTTTTTTTTACCCTCCCCACACCCATCCCCTAAACACACAGAAATATAATTATTTGAGAGTTCGCTATAATTTTCGTTCAAAATATAGCAAACTTCCTGTCTCTATGAATTTTTTCAATTTTTTCTTTCAATCAGTGTCGAAACGTAGGGGGGGGGGGGGGGGGGGGTACGGTTTGGAATTTGCACATTTTTTAGTATAACTCAAAAACTGTGTACCGGAAAATTCTAAAAAAATTGCAATCTTTTGGAAATTTAGTGTTCTTTCAAATGATAGCCCCTCCCCAATCGCTTGGGTCAAAAAAAGGTTTTTTTTAACCTCCCCACATCCATCCCCTAAACACACAGAAATATAATTATTTGAGAGTTCGCTATAATTTTCGTTCAAAATATAGCAAATTTCCTGTCTCTATGAATTTTTTCTGTCTATCAGTGTCGAAACGTAGGGGGGGGGGGGGGAAACGTTTATTGAGAAATGCCAAAAACAAAATTTTTGTTTCAAAATTTGAAAATTTGAAAACAAAACAAGTTTGTAAATTTTATCAAGTGCAGCTCTCAAGTTTTCTTAACTATTTACAAAATGAGTATAGTTTTAAATATCAGCTAGTTGAAAACATCGAAAGGTGGAAAGTACTAGTACTATACCTATACTAGCTTTGAATTGAGCTTCAAATTCTCATCTTTGTCAAAAGCTTTGCAACTTTAGGATTATAGACACTGTAAATACTCATTTTTTCAACATTTTCTGCAAACAGTTATGAAATTTTCTGTTATTCGAAATGTTATTCTGTTTTACAACGCTACTTATTCTTGGCAATAACGTTAGCTAATTTTGTAAAGTTTCCTTAATTCTAAAGTTTTTACATCACAGAAGCCAATTTGGAAGCATAATTATCGTTTTTTTCCTCTGCACCGAAAAAGTTGTATGAAAAAACACAACTTTTTCGGTACAGAATAAAAAAAGTCAGGCAAGTGCGAATATAATTCGCTCGCTGAGGGTTCTGTGTATATAATATTTGAGAAAAAAGCAGTTTTTGTTAGCATAGTTTCACGTTTATTTGAAATTATAACTAGTAAAAAAATGTTAGTATCGATTATGCAAAATCCTTACCCCCTTGAATTTTTTTAAATTTTTTCTTTTGTAATGTTCGTAGATCCGTAGGCCGGCAAAAAAAATTTACATTTTTTAAAATAAGTCGAAAACTGTGCTTTCAAAAATTACAAAAAATATTGTTTTGCAGTAAAAAAAATAATCACCTTTCATAAATAATTTTAAATAATTTTTTTTCAATTATAACACCAAAAAAATTTTTTCTTCGGCAAACGGCTGTAAAGTTTAACTTTACTGCCGCTAGGGAGTTAGCTAAAGTCTTACTTTTTAGCCTGACAGCAAAAGTAACGCCTAGCGACAGCAAAAGTAACGCCATTTTTATTTTATATTACGGAGGCTGTAAAGTAGCATTTGTTATTTGTTAGTTTGTTATTTTTTCAAACATATTGTATAACCATGACAACAAAAAATAAGTTGATTCTCATATTATGAAATTTTGAAAAGGCTGCTTTAAATTTTATTCATACAAATTTAAATGTTTTTTTCTCTTTTTTGGAAGTAATTATGACGATAAAAATTCATATTTATAAAAAGTTGTACGAAAGTAAAAGTTGATGAATTAATTTCATATTTATAAATATTTAAACGTTTGCCGAAAAAATAGTGTATTTAATTCGGAGCTTTGTGTTTCGTCTATAATTGTCGGCCTCCCTGCGGTCGGCCATCAAACTATAGACTCAACACAAAAGTATCACTTTAGCTCCTAATTATATAATGTACTATTGTTTCGATTTAGCAAAATCCCTGCACCCATAAATGTTTTCTTTTAATTGTAATTCATTTCAGAGATCGCTTTGAATCAGCTTTGCCACTTTTTAGAATGGCTTCTAATTTTTCGTTAAGGTACATTTTCATATTTAAGGTTCTTAGAATATTTTATATTAGGGGTGGCTATAGAGTTGTGGTTAGTAATAAACGGCACCATCTTCGAACAAGAAATCACTATTTTGTTCCTATTACTAGAAGGGAATATTGCATGAAATATTATAATTTTATAGCTTCCTTTCTTTATAATGCTTTACCAGATCAAATAAAAATGTCGGATACCCATTTCGAATTTCTGAAACAATTGAAAGTATGGCTTTTTAGTTTGGATGATGTTGAATTTCTGTACAATAGATACCAATGAGCCTCGAAATTGCTTTTAAAATATACTTTTTCGGCAAACGGCTGTAAAGTTTAACTTTACTGCCGCTAGGGAGTTAGCTAAAGTCTTACTTTTTAGCCTGACAGTAAAAGTAACGTCTAGCGACAGCAAAAGTAACGCCATTTTTATTTTATATTACGGAGGCTGTAAAGTAGCATTTGTTATTTGTTAGATTGTTATTTTTTCAAACATATTGTATAACCATGACAACAAAAAATAAGTTGATTCTCATATTATGAAATTTTGAAAGGCTGCTTTGATAAAAAAATTTTATTCATACAAATTTAAATGTTTTTGTTCTCTTTTTTGGAAGTAATTACATATGACGATACAAATTCATTTTATAAAAAGTTTGATAAGTATAAAAAAGTTTGATTTCTAAAAAATTTAAACGTTTGCCGAAAAAATAGTGTATTTAATTCAGAGCTAAAGTGACTTTTTGTGTTTCGTCTTTAATTGTCGTCCTCCCTGCGGTCGGCCGTCAAACTATAGACTCAACACAAAAAGTATCACTTTAGCTCCTAATTAAATAATGTACTATTGTTGCTCTTTTTTCTACTCTTTTTATTTTAGCAAATTTTGATTTTATTTTGTTTTATATGTATGTATATTGATTGATATGTTGAGTCTTATAATGTTTAATTATATACAGTTGAATTTTAAGCGTAATATTATATTTTTAGCTATATTATTAGAATTAGGATTGTCGATGAAAAATTAAATGTATGTATTTAATTCAAATCCATCACCTCACAATGTTGGATTTTCATTACGTGATACAAGTCGAAGGTGTTTTACAAAACAAGTGCTGATAGCACTTCTGTTTCTTCTAATATTTTTATTTCAATAAATGTAAATGGTAATATAAAAGGTGATAGTTTGCATAAACTGACCTTAATAATGTTTTGATAATGTATTTGTATTAGAAATAAAAATAAAAATTATTATTATTATTATTAGTAAAATCCCTGCACCCATGAAATTTTTCTTTTGTAATGTTCGAAGTTAAGGGAGGGACAAAAAAAACACTCGTTTTTGGCAATAACTCAAAAACTAAGCAGTCGAAAATTCATCGTTTTTAGTACAAGTTCTAAACTAGTACAAATTTTTAAAAATGGAGTTCATTTGTCAGTTTATTGACTTGTTTTTAATTTGTTTTTCTTTCGATAGCTAGTTTACTACAAGTTGTGCTATAGATTTTAGTTGTAAAATTATTCTTTAAAGTTAAATAAATGTATAGTGTATTTGAATAAATAGTGTATTTTGCCACATCGTCCCATTTCCCTATTTCCGCCTGCCTTATCAAATCTGCGAGAAGCATACAAAACCAGATTTTTTGTATATAAATTAAATAAATAATTTAATTTTTCTAAAATAGTTATAGATAAATAATAAATAAAATTAATAAAATATTGTATAAACTCCCACGCGCCAAATCCACATTCTCCCCTAAATAATTAATTAAAATTTCTTTTTTATCGTAACTTTTTTCGACGTTTTTTTTCCATTTATGTACGTTTATACAAAATTTCAAAACAAATAATCGCATTTCGTCTATAAATTCGTTGACGAGATAATTTGACAGTCCATCCCACAAATGCGGAATTCATTTTCTCATTCTCACGAAATCTTACTCCACGCAATAACTCCATGCAACCAGAATCTAGCTACAGGTGTGGGACAACACATTTAATAACTGTAGAAAATTTCAAGTTGATAGCACTTATAGTTTGTGAGTAAATCGATTATGTAGAAATTCGGACGGACACCGAAGTCTCACCAATAGGGTACCGTTTTTACTTTTTCAAAGTACGGAACCCTAAAAACGATAATTATGCATCCAGCTCAAAAAGTAATCAGTTTCTTGTCATACATATTTGCATCTTTTTCCAAAGTGTCGTCGAAATTCATTCCTGAACGAATGTTTTATGCTCCCAACAACATAAAAAATATTGTGGAAAAAACCACCTGTTGTATGGTGGACCCCCCAACCCTTTATCCAATGTACTGCAAAAGCCAATAAAATCTTTCTCATGTTACTTGAAAGCTTTTACCAACGTTTCATGAAAATCGATCGGTAATTGTAGGCTACAGTAGGGATAAACACCTGGAAAAAAATCTTGTTAACCGGAAGTGTCAAACCGGAAAATGGTATGCAGAAAAATTGGAAACAGTACTAAAACTTTATATACCAAGTTTCCATAAGATCATAAGTCGGGATTAGAAGTTATTAAAGATTTAAACATAGAGGTGTTCGGGAGACCTCCGCCATTTTGTCCAAATTTAAAATGAATTCAGATCTTCCATTTTCAAGTGAACCTGGATCATTTGCCAAAGTTTCATCAACATCCTATGCAGAAAGGTCTTGACTATATTGCATTTTTGCACTGATGTATACGAGGAGCTGACCTATAATCCCCCTTTCGCCAATCAGCTGATCACCTTTTTTTCAATTGTTATAGTGTAGACATGCATCATACAAATTTTGAAGCGTCATCAAATTACTTTTGGAATTCGTTTTTTTGCCAGTTTAAAACTCCCCCACAACCACACCCCCGCAAGTCTGGCGGCTGACTCTTATTTTCTTCATCACAAATAATTAATCTATCTATAAAAATTAAATTCAATCGGCATCAAATCACTAACCAAAATGCAACGCTGCCTCCCGGTCTATTAGTTTTTGATATAAGTTTTATTTTTTAGACGTCAATCCATTTAATATTGAGTCAAATAAAATTGATGAAATGCGTAATTTATGTGCATGTTTAACTCTGAGCTTTTAAAAATATTGTTATGAACACTATGTAAATGTCTTCAATTTATTTTAGTGAAACAAAAAGTTACAAGATCTTCTAGCACTTTATATTTTTTTTAAATCAGTTGTGTAATAAGTTCTTAGTTTTACAACAACGAGGATCGAGGGTCTACATAGAAGAATCGCAAATTTTGGACAATTTTGAAAATTATGCTCTTTGGCGATCTTTCAAATGTGGCAATTTATTAACCCATCTCAAATTTTTTGGCAATAAGATTTACAGTTAACGTAATAATCGAAAATAAGAGACGGACAGCCATATAAAAACAGTTCCATTAACTACATTTAAAAACAGTTCCATTGACAACAGTATAATTTATTTGTTTTGTAATAGCAATGCGTCGCACCACTAAACACAATTGTGAACACACCATAAAAATAAATACGTTAAAAAATAACCAACATTAAATTTTTATGTATATATTTCTCTTTCCTCTATATTCACCGGAACTCAGCTTCTGGCACGAACTATTTTATTACAGAGAACAGCAGCTAAATTCTGTAACTGTGAAGCGGTGAAGTGATAAGTTTTTTATCACTCACCACAAAAATATCTAAGTGAGTGAAGTTTTAAAATTATAAAGTTAACACTGACTTTTTGTTTGGCAATAAAATGAAATCGTTTCTTTTGTTGTTATACTACGTTCATATTACGATGAAATCAAGCTCGAAATCACCCTAAATTAAAGATTTCAAAAAACTGTTCACATTATCATTAACATGATTAAGTTTGAAATCTATTTGCACATATTCCAAATCTGTGAAAAAAAAATTTTATTTCAGCTATGTAAAAGATATCCAAATAGATTTGTCTGTATATTTTGGTTTTTTTTTTGAGTCCAAACCTCCATCTAAAAAAAAATTTTTTTGTATGATTCAAATTTTTATTGAAATTTTGCAATAGCCATCTTTTTATTTGAGTTCAAAACAAAATATTTCATTTATTAAATGTCACTTTTGAAGTAGGGCTGTATTTTTTTTTTCGAAAATCAAATATTCAGGGGTGCTTAGCGTGATTTAGAATGGATTTGATTTAAATCAACTTTCGACATGATTTTAGTTTTGTATGAAAAAATTAATCAAAACAAACTGATAATCGAGCTGAAATCAAAAATTGTTTAAAATCACGGCAATGTGAACGTAGTATTATTGACATTATGTCAAAAAACACCAAAACGTCATTGCGATTTGATTTTTTAAGATCGCATTTCTAGATTAAATACAGATTTATTTTTAAGATTTATTTTTTAAAATATTTATATATATTTAAATTTGTAAACGTTTTACGTTTAAATTGTGCTAAAAGTTAAAATAAATATTTAATTTTATATATTGTTGACGTTTGACAGTGTGGATCTTGCTATTAAATTTTTTAACATTCAAATCGCATATAGAATCGCAAAAATAGTAAAATGATAAAAAATTATTGATAAAATCAATATGAAGAAATTTTTAACACTTCACTACTTCACAGTTACAGAATTTGGCTGCAGAACAGTTTAACAGCATACATAAAATAACTTTATTTCACCGAATAAAAATTAAATAGCTACTTTTTGTTTTATTTTTGGTAGTTGAGGCTGTTGTATGTACAAATTACTTCGGTCTGAAAGACTTAAGTATTACATTCGTGAGCTCAAAGTGAAATTCTTTTAGGACCTCCTGATTCTAAAAAAGCAAAAAAAAAATGTGTGTCTGTCTGTCCGTTCGTCCGGCCGCTGTCATTACCGACGCTACAGGGAAAACCGCTGGAGAGATTTCAAAAATTTTTTTTTCTAAAAATAGGTATTCACAAGGGACAGGTCCGAAAGGACGCTGTGTTCGATAACTGTACCGGAAGTGTGTCAAAAAAATCATTATGTGTGTCAAAAATAGCAAATTTTCATATTTTTGGCTTAAAAAACGTTCATTTTAAGTGTTTACGAGTAGGAACATTAAATTTGGAGAAATCTTGATGGTCGGGATTGGTATGTGAGATCAAAAACTAGATTATTGCATTATAAGTTTGTCAAAAAAATGTTGTAAAGTGTGTCAAAAGAAAGATTTTTATTTATTTTTGTACCTAATTTTTTGAAAAAAAAATAAAATTAATTGTTTGTTTGAAATGAGATTTTATTATTATTATTGAGAATTATTGCATTATAAGTTTGTCAAAAAAATGTTGTCAAGTGTGTCAAAAGAGAGATTTTTATTTATTTTTACCCAATTTTTTGGAAAAATTAAATTGTTTGTTTGAAATGAAATTTTATTATTATTATTGAGAACTATGGCATAGTTTGTCAAAAAAATGTTGTCAAGTGTGTCAAAAATTAATTTCATTTATTTTTTAGCCAATTTTTTGGAAAAAAAAATGTAGCTGTTTTTATGACGTAAATGTAATTGAAAATGAAATTGAACATGGAAATTTTTGAATTTGTTATAGTTTTTGAAATATTTTTGGAATTTTGAAAAAGTTTGTATTTTTTTTTGATTTTGTTATAATTTTTGTAATATTTTTAGAATTTCGGAAAAAGTTTTAATTTTTGATTTCGTAAGAATTTTTGGAATATTTTTAGAATTTTGAAAAATTTTAATTTTTGATTTTATTATAATTTTTGGAATTTTGAAAAAATTTTCAATTTTTGATTTTGTAATAATTTTTGCAATATTTTTAGAATTTTGGAAAAAGTTTGAATTTTTAAGAATTTTTGGAATATTATCGGAATTTAGAAAAAGTTTAAATATTTGATTTCATTCTTGAATATTTTTGGAATTTTGAAAAAGTTTGATTTTATTTAATTTAACAATATTTTTGGAATTTGGATTATAATTTTCCGCCAACGTATTGATATTTCGTGTTAGTTTTGTAATAAATTATTAAACGGATATAAAAAATACTTGTACTTTAACAAAGAGTTATGTTTGATATACATCGCTGCCCAAAACTAAAAACCATGTCCTCGTGAAAGTTTTTTGCCGAAAACTATATCAAAATCCTTTACTCAGACCGAAGTCTTGATATCTCAGAGCTGTGAGATTCCAACCCCTCCATATTTTTTAACATAGAAACGTAATTCGAAACAAATTTATTTTTTTTACTTCAAGCTACGAAAATGTCATTTTAATATATAGTAAAACCTATGTGAAAGGTAAACTTTTTCTAAGTAGTGACTGAAAATGTTTTCAGTCACTAGGACTGAAAGTAAATAAGTTTTGGTGGTCACCTACAGGTGGTAGTTATTTAAAGGATTGAATAAATAATTGAATATTTGAGATTGAATTTGATTTACTGTTTCTGTTGCTGTATTTATTTCTGTCAATATCGCAGTATTTTGAAGGGATTGAATATTTTGAATATTTTGATCGAATCGAATCGAAACTAATCATTATTTCAATTGTGTGTAATTAATTAATTAAACTAATAATGAGGGTGTTTTTTTTTCTATATCGGAGTAATCGGAGCGATAAAATAAAATTTGTATCAGATATATCGTATAATTGTTTCCTTCGATAATTAACTGTCAGATATAAAATATATTCTCTGAGTTCTTTCCACCAAAAAAAAATAGAAAAAAAATTTATTAAATAAATAAATAAATTTTATTAAAATATTTATTTTTGATTGTTTTTAATTGAAACTTTACCTACAATTTTTTAAATTTGTACTTTAAACGATGACTTCCAGTCGGTAAAAAAAATATCTGTATTATCTGTAAAAATATCTGTATTACCTGTTTAGAGAAAATATATGAACTATTTTCATTATTCATATTGTCAAATTCATCTACTAAAAACTTACAAAACGACATATCTACTTTTTGACTGTGTAAAAAATAAACAATTATGTATCGCATTTTTACCAGTGTAAAATAATGTTATTATAGAGCGATTTTTCTGTTCCGGTGTTTATCGCAATGGCGCTGCAAAAAGAGGATAAGAGATTAAATTCAAAAAAATTTATATGGGATTTATATGGGACAAAACACAACTTGAATAATTTTATCACTTTACTACAATTAAATAATTTAAATTTTTTTATGAACTATTACTGACTATATATTAAGCATAATATATAAAATATTTTATTTTCTTCTGTCCGTAAAACAAATACGAAAATTGGTTAAATTTTTTATACATCTATGTATAGGAAATTTTAGCAATTTTTATGTTGCTTTCTTCAGCGACTTAAGAATAATGTTTTATATATAACCCTTAATATACAGTCAATAATACTTCGTAAGCAAATTAAAATTGTTCAATTGTGGTAAAATGAGAAATTTCATACAAAACTTTTAAAATTATTCAAATTGTGTTTTGTATGGAATCCCATATAAAATTTTTGTGATTTTTTCTTTTATCCTCTTTTTGCAGCGCCATTGCGGTAAACACCAGAACAGAAAAATCGCCCTATTGTGTTCGCCTATTATTATTCCATCTGTAGGCGAACATTATTTTACGCTGGTAAAAATGCGACATATAATTGTTTATTTTTTACACAGTCAAATTTAGATATGTCGTTTTGTAAGTTTTTAGTGGATGAATTTGTAAATGTTTATATTTACAAGCGTAGAAAAAATAGCGTTTTCTACGCGTGGCAAAAACGTTTTTGCGTTCCTGAACTGAAAAGAGACGTTTTCACCACTTGCATAAAAATCTACTATTAATATTAACGAAAAATAAAACGCAATAATATGGAGACGAACAGATTTCCTAACGCTCAACGCGTCCGAGAATTAATGTGAAAAATTATAGATGCACATGGGAACGAAGATTACGAATGACAACAGAGGTGATGTTGATGACCCGACCGAATCAAGAAATTGAAACTTGACTTGTGAAGAGTTTTTGATAGTTTTTAAAAAATGCATATGATGAAATAAGTGATCATTTGGAGAGAGGCTGTTCACAATTTCCTTATTTTTTTTTATATCTGGAGGGAGGGGAGTCTAAACTTATTGAAAGTTTTGTTGTGTAATAATTGAATACATCAGCTTGCTTAAACACCCAAACAGCTAAATAAATAAATGCATTATAGGTAATAGGTAGAACAACAACAACAAAGAAAATTCATAAAACATATTTTTATTACTCCAAATCTTTACGTTAACAAACCGCTCCTTGCTTGCAAGCGCAATTATAACCTCCAACAGTATTAAAACATTGTTTGTTTTTACCACATATATCAGGATATTCTTTACATTCATTTATATCTGTAATCAATGAACAAAATATTCTTAAATTCTTCAGTAACATAAAAAAATATAAAAATACCTTCACATTTTCTTTGTTTGTTTAATTCCTGTAATGTAGCAGCAAAATATTTTGGTGTAGTGAATCCATATTTGCACCTACAACTATACCCTTTTAGTCCCTTAAAACAATCTTGTGATTTGTCATCACATAATCGCCTGCTTCCTTGACGTTTACATACATCGTTTTCTAAAATTCAAATAAAAATTTGTAAATAATAAAACAATCGAACCGAAAAATGTATTCACCCAAACATTCCTTTAAGTAGTTATCGTACGTATATTCTGGTGGACAGCAAAATTCACTAGTACAGTTTCCATAATTTATTATACGATTTTGACAAATTGGTACATGGCATTTCTTATACTGTAAAGCTTCACCTTTACAATGTTTTCCATTAAACTTGGGTTCTGGTAAATTACAAACTCTGCTTCGTTTTCTTTCAGAAATATCAGCTGTATGTGCATAAACGCATGATTTAGAACAATCACTATATTCTGACCATCTACTCCATCCGCCATCTATAGGACAATTCACAAGGAAACATTCTTTTGTTTCACTTTCGTCGCTACAAAGACCTACATGTAAACATGTTCGTATTCGAGTTGTAACTCCATATCCACATGTAACACTACAGGTAGACCAATCACTCCATTCTGAAAACAGATTAGATGACTTTTTAACCTCAACTGTAAATGTTTTTTGAATAATTCCAAGCTTATTTTTAGCTGTGCATAGATAGTTTGATTGATCTGCCATGGTTACATATGATTTAATTAAAACACTTCCATCGAATCTATAATTCCTTAAACGTCTAATGGGCTCGTAATTACTACCATCATACTTGTACCATTCAATTTCTGGCACGGGGATACCCCGAGAAGTACAACGTAGCTGTAATAACTCTCTTTCATATACAACAATCAAAGAACTTTCTGGATTTTGGAAGGATGGTTTTTCTAAAACTGAAATTTTAAAAATTTTTCCATATCTATCGTCATGGTTTCTCGTACATTTGATTGTTTTCGAAAAAACGACAGGCACGGTCTAGAAGTATGAAAAAAATTAATGTTTCGAAAAAAATGGCGAATTTATGAAATATAATTACTAATTTTAGCGATTGTGTTTCTAATGGAATAAGTTTTGCCTGTGGATATTCATTTGTAACCTCCCACCAAAAAACTTTTTTCACGTTTTTATCAACAGGACATGTAAGAGTAATCGATTCTCCTTTCACCACTTCATGTGTTGTTTTAATATCTTGATTTTGATTTGTTGGATTTACCGGAATTGTAGGTCTTCTGACAAAATCTAAACGGAATATGAAAGTTTTTTCGCCAAAGGGATTTTTTCCTACACAAATATAATCACCGGAGTCATCATTTGTTGGATTACTGAAATAAATTGATTTGGAGGTGATTTTGCCCAGGTTCCGACCGTCCTGCAATATACAACTAGATGTTAAATCTCAAACTTTGCTTAAATAGTTCTGTATAATCACCTTTTTCCAAGAATATGATGGTGGAGGATTTCCTGTTATCGGACATAAAAATGTGAACGGAATATTAGTTAATTTTTCAAATGAAGCAGTATGTGAAGAATCATAATATGGTGGAACTGAAAAAATTGAATTTTAATTTTAGGGTTACACTACTAAAAGGATTTTTTTATCAACCTACCATTAACTTTAATGCTAATTGAGTTTTTACTAATACTTGACTTTTTATTATTGTAACGTCGGTTACTGTTTATATTGCACAAATAATTACCACTATCAGCAATACTTGCCGATTTAATGACATAAACTAATTTCCCCAAATATTCCCCATTTTTATATTCATAACTCAAAATTCCGTAATTATCTAAATTGGCAATATTGGATTTGTGTGTTTCATGCCTAACCTTAACATAAATCGCTTCATTGTTCAGTAAACGATATTTTAACTTTTCATCTGAATCTTCCAAAATATTTTTATTGGTGACGAGTCGTCTGTTAGCGAACCGCCATGTTATAGTTGGAAGAAAATTACCTTTAGTTATGCATGTTAATCTTATTTCATCATTTTCTGTGTAATCGTATTTTGTTGATGATATTGATGCTAGACTGTAAGGAACTAAAGAAAAATAATTCAATTGTACAGTCATTATTGGATTAAAATTACATTTTTTGCATTATACCTTCGACATGAATGTAAAATATTTGACTGATTGATCCATATTTATTATTACATACACATTTATATATTCCTCCATCTTTACTCGTAATACTGTTTAGCTCTAAGGTTGATTTATTGTGTGATATTGAATTTCTATGAAAAAAATGAGTATAAGGCATTAAGCAAAGACACATGAATACATGGAGTAATAAAGCAGTAAATCAAAACATAAACATAACAAAAATTATAGTGTAAAATTGTTGTACATATGTTACTTCAGATTGATTATTACTAAAGATATTTTCTGGAAGTTGCTACCACCAACCATTGGTTGAAGCTCTGGAACGTGAAATTGGTTACAGTGACAGAATAGTAGGTCATTAAAATTGTTTAAATCCACTGAAATAACATGTTCTATTTGCTGGCAGATATGGCGAATCGAACTACGAAATTGTTTCAACAACTGTGCAATTATAGAACGATGTAGTTGAGACAATCACACGTAATAATTATGTGAAAATAAAATATTCAATTAATCTCAAATACTTCAATTTTAAAATGAAGAATTCATGGTATAAGGAAAATTTTATTCATGGAAATAGTTATTAACTTTATTCAACTACTGTTATATTGGGTGTAACTCTTTATATTTTAAATAAACCTTATTCGGTTGTCATAGGAAAATGTTAACGTGTTGTTGTCCCAATCACGGTGAAATTGTTTGTAAATATGTTTTCTTTGTTTGAATAATAAACTTCCAACGTCGAGATGAGGTTGTCATTACTTCAATTTTTTTCAGTGTGGTTTAGACAGAAATGAAAGAATTAAGGAAACTGTCCTCAACTGGCACAAACAAAACAGCGAATCGATTGTAAGCTTCCGAGAAAACGAGTGAATAAATATTGATGAAAATCTATCTATTTTAAGTTTTATTTTTGTTTTTCATGTGTCACAACAAAAATCATACGCTAAATACTGAACCAGGGTAAGACAAAGCTAAGGGACCAAACCTGGGCCAATCCCATGCCACACCTTTTGAGGTTTGGGCCAAGCCTAACATTTTCAAAAAGCCCAAGCTTGAACCATGTTTGGACTGATGTCCTGGGGCCAAGTCTGGCAAATCAGGCAAATTATACTTGAGCCAGATCTAACAAACCAATTATTCCCAGACCTCCTTTAAGTGTGTGGAAAGAGGTTGTGGAAAGAGCGACATATATAAAACATAAATAAACAAAATGTGGCTCTCACATGTTTACAATACATTAGACTGGCAAATAACACGTAATATAATAACTGAACCTTGGTTCAGTCTAGGTATTTACAACTGGCCCAGACTGAAACCAAATTTAACTAGCCCAGACTTGGCGAACCAAAACAGCGATACTTTTCATACTTGTGTTACTGTTCAATAATCGTCGCGGGACCATTGGCGCAACCATTTGCTGTTATATTGATTTATTATTCGTTGCGGTTGGCGGTTGGCTACTATATTGATTAACAATCGACGGTACCATTGGCCTAACGATTAGTTGTTTTATCAGGTGTAATTTGCCAAGGACGGTGATAATTCGAAATAATTTTTTGCTAAAAATTTCGAAAGCAAGTATATTGATAAAAGCACGAGGCCGTATGCCGATGGCATTTATTAATACCACTTGCTTGAGGAATTTTCCAAAAAATTATAAGAATTTATCAACGATTGAGGGGAATTCGTTTAGAAAATTTTTTGCCATTTTTCATTTCTTTATATATTTTTTATGAATTATACGTTGACCTACTTTGATATCAGTTAACTGTTTCAAAATTAGACTGAAAATTTTTTGCGTTAGTTTTATTTCAATTTAAACCAATGAAGTTCTCTAAAATGTAATGACATCATTCAATTTCACAAATAACATTTGAATTGTGCTAATAACCAATATTTATACGTCTGGCCCAGTCTGGCTACTGGGATATTAGAAATCATCAATTTAATTTTGAAATAATTAACTGATATCAAAGTAGGCCAACGTATAATTCATAAAAAATATACAAAGAAATGAAAAATGGCAAAAAATTTTCTAAACGAATTCCCCTCGTTCGTTGATAAATTCTCATAATTTTTTTGGAAAATTCCTCAAGCAAGAGGTATTGATAAAAGCACGAGGCCGTAGGACGAGGATACTTGCTTTCGAAATTTTTATCAAAAAATTATTTCGAATTATCACAGCCCTTGGGAAATTACAACTGATAATTTTTAATATCCCAGTAGGCCAGACGTAAAAATATTTGTTATTAGTATAATGCAAATGTTATTGGTGAAATTGAATGATGTCGTTACATTTTAGAGAATTTCATTATTTCATTGGTTTAAATTAAAATAAAACTAAGGCAAAAAATTTTCGTATTAATTTTTATTATATTTTCTTTGGTTAGTAAAGAACAAGCATGAAGAGTTTAATTTTAAACTTAATAATTATATTTTATGTGGTGTGAGTGAGAGGTTATCAGAGTTCCAATCCTTTACTCATTTGATCGGCTTTCTGGATAAACTTTTGCGTGCAATTCAGCATGCACAGTGTTCATTGCGTTATGTTGTAAGATCTAATAACAATCGCTTTCCCGAAGGGCAATGCATATGGATATACAACCCACAACGAAAAAGAAGGTCACCTTATACCTAAAACTATTGACCTTCTATAAAACATAGTTAGATCTTCTTTGGGAGCTTAGGTAAAAGATTAAGCTATAGTACCAGGATTGAAATCATCGCCCACCGACTAATTATGTTCCATTTGACTCGAAAATGAAGTATATGCAGTTTTACTGAAATCGGAAAATAATTACGCACCGCGCAGTAGCTTCGAAGATAAGAAAATTAGCAAAATAATAGGATTTTTTATTTTTATCAGATATAATCATCTTTAAACATAAAATATCTCATAATTTTGATTTTTTAATTAAAAGCTAATTAATTTACGATTCCAACGAGCCTAAGTATGTAGAAATCGATCTTAGGAAAGCGTTTTTATCGAATTTCTTCTTCTAAATCAGAAAAAAAATTTTCAGCGAAAATTCAGAAAAAATAAATTTTTATGTTAGATTTAGACTTTGTTTGAACAACCCAAATTTTTATTTTGGGATACATTCTACATACTAGCAGAATTAACTGAACATGGTAAAGTAGATCGTTTGCCAACCATAGTAAAATTTGATAATATTGAGAAGTTATTGGCTTATCGATTGCGAATGCCGTGAAGAATGGGATCTTACTGATAAAGTTGAAGCCATGTGTTACGACACGACATCAAGTTACACCGGAACACTGAGAAAAAGGTGGAAAAAAAGATTAACCACAACTTGATTCGATTCACATGTCGTCATCACATACAGGAGATTAAACTACGGGCTGTTTATGATCTCATATTTGGAAAGACCACAGCACCTGATGTTTTGCTGTTCAACAAATTTCAGAAGGCATGGGACGATGGTAAAATTAATTCAAAACCGTGCAAAAGTGGAATATCGGACAAAAAATTTGGAAACAAAATTCCAAAACACACGTCTAGTAATTTTTTGTCATGAAGAGATGGAAAAATCACACCTATACGCAGCGACTATAAAGAATTTTTGGAAGTTAAATTGATTTTTCTTGGCGAAACCATTGAGAATTACAAATTTAAACGCCCAAGTCCGACAAGTCACGCCCGCTGGATGGCTAAAGCCATTTATCTCCTGAAGATATTTATGTTTCGTAATCAGTATGATATTGCAGTTGGAGATTTAAATAAAGTTCGATACGTTTGCATTTTTCTGATTATGTTGTATGTAAAAATTTGGTTCAAATGCATAGATGGAACAGCAGCCGCAAATCAGGATTTGGATTTTATCAAATCGGCCACCGCTTAAAAAAAAACAAAAGAGTTTCAGAAGAAATGTTGAGCAAAATTTGTTATCATCTTCACTATTTAACGGAAGCAAATATTGGCTTGGCTTTTTTCGACCCAGAGATTTCGTTTGATGAAAAACGAAAAATGGTTCAAAACCTAGAGGTCCCAGCATGAGACATCTCCATCGCACCCCAAACTCGCAAAAAAGATTTTGACGCAGTCAAACATATGCAACTTTTTGCGAATAAGAACATTAGCGATTTTTTCACAGAAAAAACTCAACACAACAGTATTCTAACTAAAGACGAGGAATGTACACAATACACCATTTAGGTGGTCGAAAACTACAGATGCAAATACCCATCATACAATAAATCTAACTTAATGTATTGATTTCTTTTGGAAAAATGTTGCTTTTGAATGAAAAATTATTATAAATTTAACCATAAAAATTAATTTTTTCTCTTTGAAAAAGATTATTATGAATTAGTGAATTTTCCTATATGTAAGAAGAAAAATTAAGATAAATCGCTTTCCTAAGATCGATTACTACATACTTAGGCTCGTTGGAATCGTAAATTAATTAGCTTTTAATAAAAAAAATCAAAATATTGATATATGCCTTGTTCAAATTAAGGTTATTTTAAGACCTTAAGTCCTTAACTTACATTGAATGCACCCATGTGTCGGCAAAGTAGAGCGAAAGACATTAAATTTCTAATGACATTAAAAAAAGACCGTAAGACCTTAATTGTCATTTTAATGTTTTTACTTCTATAGCAAATTCATATTTTTTATAGTTTAAATTTATTTTTGGAGTTTTATTATCTTGTTAGACATTCTTCATCAAAAAATTCATTTCATTAGAAAAATTGCAGTTATTTGGAAGAAAATATTTTGTATTTTTTTAATAATTTGGTTTAATATTTTAGCCATTTTTCTTTTTATTTGCCCATTAGAGTTAAACAATTTGAACAATTAAATAAAATTAAACCAAATTTGTTATTTTTCTAACAATTATTTAATTTTATTATCTTATGAAGGAACATCATAAATCTTATGAAGGAAAATGAAATGTCAAATTGATATTAATTAGAACGGTTGTGTTAAAAGACAATAGCAATAAGCTTAAAAAACTACTTTATCGATAAATTTAAATACCGTAAATTGTCCGAAGCCATATATTATGTTTTAAGATGATTATATCTGATAAAAATCAAAATCCTATTACTCTGCTAATTTTCTTATCTTCGAAGCCAGTTCGCGGTGGGTAATTATTTTCCGATTTAAATAAAACTGTGGACTGGTATGATTGAATAAATCATATAATATTGCCCGGCTCGGCAATATTATAACTATTCGAAAATTTAAAATGGCATATGATTGAATGTATTTTTCGAACATTTCTGTCGGAAAAAATTTCGATTCCATTTGCTTGTCGGAAATTTACATTTGGCGTTTTGTTGTAAATTATATTAAGTTATACGTTATGTTTTTTTATATATTATTTTTACAATTGTTTAATAAACATTTTACAATGGAAAAGCTATTCACAATCATAAAAAAAACTAAACTCGCCATTTAAACTATATATTCTATCAATATCAACACAAAACAAATGTTAAATACGAATATTAAAGGTTTTGACATTTTTAAATTCTGTACTAAATGGGTTCATTTATATGAGAATCGAAAATATTACGAAGCATTTCAATCATAGGTCGGAAAAAATTTGTCGTAGTATTTTCGATTCGTATAAAAATTTCCGATCAAATTCAATCATGCCATACCTGGATACACTTCATATTCGAGTCAAATAGAACATAATTAGTCGGTGGGAGCGAAGAAAAAGACGGTTTGAAAATTGTTCAAACATATTTGGTCATGCCTAGTGTACAAGTAGAATCTGATGTATCATATTAGTTTATAGAAAACAAACTAATTACAAACAGATATCGAATAAATTTTAAAAAGAAAATTATCTACATATAAGCAAAACTACATCTATTCAGTTTTCCAACAAAGAAATATCAAATCTACCACAGAGCATATGTGTGACAATGTATGACACTATATGAAAAACATGCAATTACTGCGAAATATCAAAATAGTTTTTCGGCAAATGGGTGTAAAGTTTAACTTTACTGCCGCTGGAGAGTAGCTAAAGTCTTACTTTTTAGCCGGCGGCTGCAAAAGCAACGCCATTTTTATTTTATCTGCCGGCGGCTGTAAAGTAACTTTCATATTTTTACGGCGGCTGTAAAGTAATTTTCATATATTTACGGCAACAGTAAAGTAAAATAACATAATATTATTAATTTGTTCAAAACAGAATGCATTTCAGTTCATTTCAATGAATCAAAATTAATAAAAATTAATTTCAGAAAATTTATTACCTAAAACATATATGTAAAAAATTTGATGCATTAATTTCATATTTTTAAACAAATTTAATCGTTTGCCGAAAAAATAGTGTATTGAATTCGGAGCTAAAGTGACTTTTTGTGTATCGTCTATAACTGTCGCCCTCCCTACGGTCGGCCGCCAAACTATAAACTCAACACAAAAAGTACAACTTTAGCTCCTAATTCAATAATATACTATATTCAAACGGCAGTTATCACGGATTTAAAAAACCAACTTTTTTTCTAGAAAAAAGCCTCTTTCCAAACTTATCCAAGATATTTATAAAACACACATTTTAAAAAATTTTTTTTGGTCTGGCTCCATAAATGAAAGTACCACAAATGTGACCAGTTGATTCAAACGCATTTTGTGTTTTGCAAGCTTTCTTGTTGGAGCCGCTCACTCACAAACCTCTAATTTAACCGAGGCCTATTTTTATAAGAAATTGATAAAAAGATTCTTAATTTGTTAATTTTTTATAAATATTAGTATCCAAACGGCCGTTATAACTGTTTTAAAAATTCAATTTTTTTTAGTAAAATGTTTCTAGTTTCTTAACCACAAGTTGGATTTTGCTGATTCACGAGCTTGTCCAAGATATTAATAGAACAGACATGTATAGAAAATTATTTTGATCTTCCTCAACTAATGCGACCGTGAGAGTGCCCTTCGTTTTCGTTATATCTCATATCGTTTATACATATATAAATTTTTTTTTTTTATTTTCCGTCTCCGCTTATCATATATGTACAGTCGTTTGGCACCAAAATTTTTCCGAAATTCCGAAATGAGGCATATTGCAATAGGTAGATTTTTCTATGAAATCTACCTAAAAGTGGCGATTTGAAAATATGTTGATCTTTATAGTGAGTTTTATTCATTTACGATAGTTTGTTACGATAATTTGTTATTCCCACCTCATTGTATTTATTATTAATAGCTTACCCATTTTTATACCATGTTATATTCGGATTAGGATTCCCTGTTGCAGCACAATTCATTACGTATGATTTTTTTTTCGTATCCGTATCTAAAATAATTTCTTTTTCAAAATCCGCTATGAAGTAATCAGGTGAAACTGCAAAAAAATTGAAATTTATTTACGGTTCCATAAGAACAATCGGTACTCACCGTTTATACCATCAATTACAGTAACCATTTTCTTTTGATATTTCATTTTATTTGTTCCTTTTATGAGATTTCGCTCAACAAATGCAGGTGGTGTAAAGACTATCAACTGAACGAAATGTGAATTTTCTTTTAAATCATTCTTAGCAATACATCTAAATACTTGATTGTCTTCATATTTGACAGATTTTATATAAATACTGTCAGTTTTGGAATACAATCTATTTCCTGTGACCCACATTATTTCTGGTGGAGGATTTGCTTTAGCTGAACATTTTAAATCGAATGGTTCCAAATGGATAGCTGCTATTCTAGTATGAGTTGAATTAATTTTAACTAATCTATTTCTTATTTGTTTCGTTGTAATAACAATATCATAAGGTGCGCATAAGACATCGAGTTCTAAAAATGCTGAAACAGTGTTAGCTTTATTTGATGCTGTGCAGTAAAGACGAGTTTTCATATCACGATGCAAAACGGGAATTTCTAATGATCCATCGTCTATTTTGTACGTAGAGAAATCATAGTTCTGAAAAAATGTATACTTTATTTTTGTTTTGAAAAAAGTTTAATCTGTCTTACTGAATTCCATGTTGTGTCATATTCTCCATCTTCAACCGGACAACGTATAATCAACGAACTATTTTCAGTTGCCGTAATAAGTTTGTTAAAATTTTTTATAAGTTTTGGTGGTAATATTTCTTTAATGATAATATTACGAACATCATAACCTATGTATGATTCAATATGACACGAATAATCTCCTGAGGCCATTCCAGAACCGAGATATATAGTTAAACTATTATCACTCGATATATCAACCTTATTTCTCTTCCATAAAACTGTTGGAGGTGGATTTCCGTCTGCTTTACAAACGATTTCAAAACTATTTGTGTTGTAGACATCGATATTTGTTAAACTAGTTGGAATAACATTTTCATTCCCATCTAAAATTTGATTCATTTATTTAAAAACCGTTACTTATTGGTATTTTTATCTAAATTACCGTTATCGATTGTTACTAAATTTAAGATTTTTGGTGGAAAGTGTACGTCGAAAAGAAAATGTGCTTCAACATTTCCTGCAGCATTAGTTACTCTACATGTGAATCTTCCATTCATTGTCATTTTTACTTTTTGGAAATAAATTTCACTATCGGATGTGTAAAAGGAATCAACTATTACTCCGTTCTAAAATTTATAAAAATTATTTTCTACTTGCTCGCATTTAATAAATTACCATTACTTACATGGTACCATTCAGTTACTTCATCATTGTTGTCAACGTGTATATATGGACAGTCCAAACTGAATGGCTCGTTTAAAATTAAATAATGTTGAGTATCATATTCTTCCTGTAATTTTGGTGGAATCAAAACTTTAATATTTAAATCTTTTACGTCTGTCCCCTGATTATTTTCGATTTTACAAGAATAAATTCCTGATGCGCTTGTATTATTCGTGTCAATTTCTAATTTTTCATTATTTGAAACGATAACGGAATTATCGTACATCCAGTTTATTTGTGGTTTGGGATTTCCTTCTGACACACATACGATTTCTGTTTTTAATAAATTTATGATATTGACTGGATTTTTTATATCAATCATAGTTGAAGTTGTATCTAAAGTAAAAACATTATGAAAAAAAATTATTAAACGTTTCAAAAATTGACCTACATTCATCTGATTTTAGAAATTTAATAATCTTCGGTGGAAATAAAATATTAAAATCAAATGTTGCTTCTACAAATCCAGCGGCATTACTAGCTTTACAGCTAAACTGACCAGTGATATCTTTTGGTACTTTTTTTAAAGTAAGCAATCCATTTTTCGTGTACAAACTTCCTAATTTTTTGCCGTTCTGTAATTGTATAAAATCGAAAATTGGTTGTTAAAAAACTTTACTTGTTGCTACAAATTACTTACATAAAACCACTCGATAATTTCATCGTTATTAAGAATTTTTTCAATTGGACATTCTAATTGGAATTCCTCATTCAATATTAATTCATGATATTTTTTATAATTCAAAATTAGTCTTGGTTTAACTAGAATCTTTAATCTTATACTACTTTGATTTTCTCCATGATTGTTTTGGACCTGACATGTGTATATACCGGAAGCACTTGGATTGCTTGCATCAATATTTAGAATATTGTTTTCTGATGCTTTTTTACCATTTTGAAAAATCCACGTTGTTGTAGGGTTGGGATTTCCAATTGATTCACACAAAACCGAAAACTTTGTTAAATTAATTATTGGAATTAGATCCTTGTTGTTTATTAATGTTGTTGAGTCTGTAAACAAAATGATAATGGCTACATTAGGTCAGTAAATTTTAAGAGATAACAAAACTATTATTTGATATAAGTTGACAAAACACTAATAATTTGTTTCTTCCTTCGTGCATTCTCAGCCCTTTCTCTATCGTGATGCTGATTTTATCTTTAAACTGTTGAGGTCGGTTCGGTTTAAAATTTCGTATGTTGTCTGGTCTGGAGTCCTTTTCCTTTCCGCATTTGAATTTTTTTTTAGAAATAAAATACAAAAATTAAATCATGAGAGCATTTGTAAGAAACGTTTAGCATAAACTGCAAGTTAATAATATGTACAATCATAGAGAAACTGTTGGAGTTTGGTGGTTTCACGACAAGTCACTGTTAAAATGAAAATATACTTACAATCGTCCGATTTGTATAAATTTGTTATTTGTGGTGGAAACAATATTTTCATATTGAATTTTGCCTCCACTTTGCCGGCTAAATTACTAGCTTTGCAGATAAAACTTCCATTCATTCCCATTTCAACTATTTTAAAATTTAGTTTTCCACTATTGACATATTTTTCATCAATTTTAACATCATTCTAAAAGCAAAATTTAATTTATAACCGATGGATAGTACCTCACAACATTACAAAGTAAACACACCTACCTTAAACCATTCGACATTCTCACCGTTATTATTGATCTTTTGAATAGGACATTCTAAACTGAATGCATCATGTAAGAGCAAATCAAAATTATTTTTATAATCTTCTATGAGTATTGGAGGAATTTGTATCACCGCATTGATTGTTTTTTGTATTTTGCCATGTTCATTTTCAGCCACGCAAATATATGATCCGGATGCACTTGGATTATTTCCATTGATTTCAATTATGTTATTGGTTGTTTTTTCTCCTGATCCATAAAACCAATGAGTTTTGGGTGATGGACTTCCATCTGATTCACACAAAAATGAAACTGCCTTCGAATTAGTTATTTGAACTGACTTGGTGGAATCCAATGTTGTTGAGGTTAAATCTGAAATTTGAATTTCAATGTTTCAGTTGTAGTTCTATCATTATCGACGCAACCCAACCTTCATTCATTTGGATTATGTTGGTAATCGTTGGTGGATAAAATACATTCAACACAATTGAATCTTGTTGTTCCTCAGAGGCCCTTTTTCCAATGCACGTATATGTACCACTGTGACTACGTTTAACAGTTGTTAAAATTAAATTCGGTAAATCGAGCTAATACAAAAATAATATACAATGTATTATTTAAAAATTATAAAAAACTTTTAACATAATACTTTTGAGTCTGGTGGTAATATTGAGCTTCCATTGTATTGCCATGAAATATTAATTTTCCATCTTGGAATAACAACGCATTTTAGAACCACTTCTTTTGTTCCCTCTAATTCATTTCGGGCTTTAATAGGTGTATTCACATTTAATGCTACGTTTCGTACATCGACGATGGTCTTAGCTTCGGTTCGACCAATTCTATTTTCGGCAGAACAAATATATGATCCAGCGTCTGTTAATTCTGCATATTCGATTGTATGAATTAAAAGTTCGCTTTGTCTGAAATGACAAAAAAGATTAATTTGGATTTATTGTAAAATTAAAATTAATTTTTTTGACACACGCACGCAGTCTTTATTTCTTTTAAAACATCTCCTCCTTCTTTTTTCCATTGAATTGTTAGTGCGATTGGTGAATTCACTTGACAAGCTAGCTTTATCGGTTGTCCTTCTAGAACATTTATCAAACTATAGGTTGAGGACGTATCTGGTTCATCTAAAAACAAAATTAATCTCAAAATCACGTTCGTTGCTAAATGAAATTATATATATGGGGCATTCCACGTGAAGTGGAACGACCAAAATTTTTAGAAATATATTAGTTCGTTAGAATTTTTTCTGGAGAATACAATAAAAATATAAAAAAAATTTTTGAGGGTAGTTTTCTGCCTTATTTTGAGGTTTTGAAGTTTAAAATAATTTTTTCGGATTGTATGACACTTTTTTTTTTAAATTTTTTTTTAGGGTTCCGTTTTTTATACGGAACACTATTGGTGAGAGTAAAACGAGTTTTTCACATTATATCGATTATCTCGTAAACTATAAATGCTATGGACTTGAAATTTGGCATGTGTATAAAACTAATCTGTCCACATGAAATGACGAATACAAATAAAACTAAAGTGGTTTTCGTTTGGTTTACAGGGGTTCGATGGGAGACCTTTGAGAAAATAGATTTTTTTATAGATTCAAGTAGGGTATCATATGAAAGGGCTTCATTTCAGTATTTCTTAAAAATTTATTTTGGAATTTTACAACTCACCATTTTTTGTATAATTCTGAATAATGACGTTTTTTTCGTGTTTTCTTAACTCGATTAGCTCCGAACCTAACTGATCGAAAATTTTCAAATGTATTTGGAATGATAGAAAAATTAGTACAGTTTTAAAAAAAAATATATAAAAGTGTCATATTCTCATAATTAGATTTATTAAGGGGGTAGAAATGAGGAGGGGTAAAAACACTATTTAAAATGTGGTCAAGTGGGGGGTCATTTGAAAGAGCACCTAATTTAGAAATCACAGCAATTTTTTTTAGAATTTTGCGGTGCACAGTTTTTGAGTTATTGTCAAAAACATACCGTTCCCCCCCCCCCTTCGTTTCGACACTGATTGACAGAAAAATTTGGAAAAATTCACAAAGTTAGGAAATTTGGTAAATTTTGTATGAAAATTATAGCGAAGTCTCAAATAATTATATTTCTGTGTGTTTAGGGGACCGGGGTAAAGAGGGTAAAAAAAAAACTTTTTTGACCCAAGCGAGTGGGGTGTCATTTGAAAGAGCACCTAATTTAGAATTCGTTGCAGTTTTTTTTTATAATTTTGCGTTGCACAGTTTTTGAGTTATGGACAAAAAAGTGCGAAATTCAAACCGTTCCCCTCCCCTTCGTTTCGACACTGATTGACATAAAAATTTGGAAAAATTCAAAGAGTTAGGCAATTTGGTAAATTTTGTATGAAAATTATAGCGAAGTCTCAAATAATTATATTTCTGTGTGTTTAGGGGACCGGGGTAAAGAGGGTAAAAAAAAAACTTTTTTGACCCAAGCGAGTGGGGTGTCATTTGAAAGAGCACCTAATTTATAATTTGTTGCAGTTTTTTTTATAATTTTGCGGTGCACAGTTTTTGAGCTATGGACAAAAAAGTGCAAAATTCAAACCGTTCCCCCCCCTTCGTTTCGACACTGATTGACAGAAAAATTTGGAAAAATTCACAGAGTTAGGCAATTTGGTAAATTTTGTATGAAAATTATAGCGAAGTCTCAAATAATTATATTTCTGTGTGTTTAGGGGACCGGGGTAGAGAGGGTAAAAAAAAACTTTTTTGACCCAAGCGAGTGGGGTGTCATTAGAAAGAGCACCTAATTTAGAATTTGTTGCAATTTTTTTTAGAAATTTTCGGTGCACAGTTTTTGAGTTATGGACAAAAAAGTGCAAAATTAAAACCGTTCCCCCCCCCCTACGTTTCGACACTGATTGACAGAAAAATTTGTAAAAATTCACAGAGCTAGGCAATTTGGTAAATTTTGTATGAAAATTATACCGAAGTCTCAAATAATTATATTTCTGAGTGTTTAGGGGACCGGGGTAAAGAGGGTAAAAAAAAAACTTTTTTGACCCAAGCGAGTGGGGTGTCATTTGAAAGAGCACCTAATTTAGAATTCGTTGCAGTTTTTTTTTATAATTTTGCGTTGCACAGTTTTTGAGTTATGGACAAAAAAGTGCAAAATTCAAACCGTTCCCCTCCCCTTCGTTTCGACACTGATTGACATAAAAATTTGGAAAAATTCAAAGAGTTAGGCAATTTGGTAAATTTTGTATGAAAATTATAGCGAAGTCTCAAATAATTATATTTCTGTGTGTTTAGGGGACCGGGGTAAAGAGGGTAAAAAAAAAACTTTTTTGACCCAAGCGAGTGGGGTGTCATTTGAAAGAGCACCTAATTTATAATTTGTTGCAGTTTTTTTTATAATTTTGCGGTGCACAGTTTTTGAGCTATGGACAAAAAAGTGCAAAATTCAAACCGTTCCCCCCCTTCGTTTCGACACTGATTGACAGAAAAATTTGGAAAAATTCACAGAGTTAGGCAATTTGGTAAATTTTGTATGAAAATTATAGCGAAGTCTCAAATAATTATATTTCTGTGTGTTTAGGGGACCGGGGTAGAGAGGGTAAAAAAAAAACTTTTTTGACCCAAGCGAGTGGGGTGTCATTTGAAAGAGCACCTAATTTAGAATTTGTTGCAATTTTTTTTAGAAATTTTCGGTGCACAGTTTTTGAGTTATGGACAAAAAAGTGCAAAATTAAAACCGTTCCCCCCCCCCCTACGTTTCGACACTGATTGACAGAAAAATTTGTAAAAATTCACAGAGCTAGGCAATTTGGTAAATTTTGTATGAAAATTATACCGAAGTCTCAAATAATTATATTTCTGAGTGTTTAGGGGACCGGGGTAAAGAGGGTAAAAAAAAAACTTTTTTGACCCAAGCGAGTGGGGTGTCATTTGAAAGAGCACCTAATTTAGAATTCGTTGCAGTTTTTTTTTATAATTTTGCGTTGCACAGTTTTTGAGTTATGGACAAAAAAGTGCGAAATTCAAACCGTTCCCTCCCCTACGTTCCGACACTGATTGACAGAAAAATTTGAAAAAATTCACAGAGCTAGGAAATTTGGTAAATTTTGTATGAAAATTATACCGAAGTCTCAAATAATTATATTTCTGTGTGTTTAGGGCACCGGGGTAGAGAGGGTAAAAAAAAACTTTTTTTGACCCAAGCGAATGGAGTGTCATTTGAAAGAGCACCTAATTTAAAAATCATTGCAATTTTTTTTATAATTTTGCGGTGCACAGTTTTTGAGTTATTATCAAAAATGTTCAAAATTCAACCGTCTCCCCGTGTATCAAATATTTATTAATCGTTTTGAAAGGGTAGGAATGGTAAGGTGAAATAAAGCTTTTTAACCCGAATAGCAATATTGAGTGGGACTGGCGTGTACATTTTTAGTCATGTCATCCTTTGTACTGATTCTTAGAGCAATTCTTAATTTTGCAACTCTTTTAGAGTGAATATAACCAGTTATCCAAAAGAAAGAACTTTATTTTTAAAATTATCACGGTCTTTTGGTGAAAAATTGTTTTTTTGACCCGCATGAGTGGGATGTCATTTGATAGAGCACCAAAATTAAAAAACAATACAGTTTTTTTAGAATTTTGCGATGCACCGTTTTTGAATTATTCTCAAAAAAGTGCAACAAAAGGTTGGTCTCCCTCCCTATACGTTTCTTCGTTGATTGACAGAAAAATTTGAAAAAATTCATAGAGATAGGAAATTTAATAAACCCTTAACGAAAAATATAGCGAAGCCTCAAGTAGTTTTAATTCTACGTGTTTAGGGGATAGGAGTAGGGAATCGTGAAAAAAAGGTTTTTTGGCTCGCATGAGTGTCATTTGAAAGAACACCAAAATTAAGAAACATTACAATTATTTTAGAATCTTGCGGTGCACAGTTTTTGAATTATTGTCAAAAAAGTCCTATTTTTAGCGTTAACACCACTCCACCCCTAAATTTCGTCGTTGTTTAACAGAATTGAGTCGTTCCTTAGCTACCATAAATAGCTATGGATATAATTTAACCTAAAGTAATATTTTTTATATCATTTCGATCAATTTAGATGAGATTGACATTAACTATTGATATTTACGATGAACCATTTAGTTTTTATGTGTCTATGGTCTGGCAATATAAATCCTTTACAACACAACTTTATGTAAATTATTTTGATATTGTTTTCTTTACATTCACGGAACCCTTGACGAGCGAATTTTATTCGCACTTGTCTGACTTTTTTAAATTTAGTTTGAAATATGCACTTTCAAATAATTTTTATCGCGTGATGGAAGTAGTATCGATGTGAGCGCTAAAGGGCGCTGAATATAAAAAAAAAATTTTGTACATAAAAATTTTGATTTAAAATTTTACGAAGATTACGAATAAATTTTTCGATTTTCAAAAATCAGCAGTTTCAAAAATATTAGAAGCCATATTGGTGCCGCCGTTTTGAATTTTAATAATTTGACCCTGAATTTGGATTTAGTGACTATGACTCTCTTATAATACATTCTTTGAATTTTAATTTTCATTTTACAGCACAATATATATCGTGAAAACTAGTTTTTAGGGTTGTTTTTAACTTTCAGCGCTCTTGTATATATATATATATATATATATATATATATATATATATATATATATATATATATATATATATATATATATATATATATATATATATATATATATATATATATATATATATATATATATATATATATATATATATATATATATATATATATATATATATATATATATATATATATATATATATATATATATATTTATATATACTAGGAGGGCCCGGCGTGCTTCGCTACGCTTATAAAAAAAGTTTTTGCGTAGACCACGCTTATAAATAAAGTTTTTGCGTAGACATTTTGTTGACGTAGAAGCAATGATTTCAAAAAGTGGTAATGAGAAATGCTAGCATATAATTTTTAATTTTTTTTTTTAAATATATGAATGAAAAATAATCAGAACTCTAGCTGATTAGTTCGGATATATGACAGCTTACTTGAAAACTTATTTGATCGCTAATTTGTCATATATCCGAACTGATCAGCTAGAGTTCTGATTATTTTTCATTCATATATTTAAAAAGAAAAATTAAAAATTATATGCTAGCATTTCTCATAACCACTTTTTGAAATCATTGCTTCTACGTCAACAAAATGTCTACGCAAAAACTTTATTTATAAGCGTGGTCTACGCAAAAACTTTATTTATAAGCGTAGCGAAGCACGCCGGGCCCTCCTAGTATCAATAAACAAAATAATCGAAATAATATCGAAAACCTTCCATGTACAAAGACAAAAGACGACTGAAATGAAATACACTGAAATTTTATTAGAACGCATACAATACGTTTATTACTACCCACTACCAAAGAAAATATAAAAAAGAAAATATAAAAAAATAACACGATAACACGATCTAACTCAAAACCTATCTCACGCATAAGAAAAACTTCGAAATGAAATTACGTTTCGAAATGAAATAAATGTACGTTTATTCACTTCTAAAGAAATAAATAAACTAACTGAGATGAGAAAAAATAAATATAAAAAAGAAAATAAATTTTTAAGTTTCGTTTTTGTAGTTCGTTGTTCGTTGTTCGATAGCTAATATATAAAAAAGAAAATATAAAAAAATAAAATAAATTTTTAATTTCGTTTTTGTATGTATGCAAACTTATAATGCATATGTATATATAAAGTTTTTCGTATATAATAACTTTTTTATTTATGATCCGAAAAATTCCCAAAAATCTCTAAAACCTAAGTTACAATAATATCAGTTAGCACTGAAAATTTGAAATTAATCAAAATTCTAATAAAAAAGCTTTAGGCTCCACAAAATTTTTCGTTAGCGTACTAATATATGAGATATAATATATATATATATATATATATATATTATATATATATATATATATATATATATATATATATATATATATATATATATATATATATATATATATATATATATATATATATATATATATATATATATATATATATATATATATATATATATTATATATATATATATATATATATATATATATATATATATATATATATATATATATATATATATATATATATATATATATATATATATATATATATATATATATATATATATATATATATATATATATATATATATATATATATATATATATATATATATATATATATATATATATATATATATATATATATATATATATATATATATATATATATATATATATATATATATATATATATATATATATATATATATATATATATATATATATATTTATGTTACCTGGGTCATGTGCGGAAATATCCGTTGATAAAAGTCTTTTCAAACTATGACCTAAACTATCGCTTCCAAACACCTAGAAGATAAAAATCAATAGTTTTAATAACATTTAAGAATTTGAGAGAGTGGAGATAAACTCACATAAATTTTAAATGATGGTTCTTTAGGTAAACTTATCAAATCGGTCATGTATAAGATCTCTTCACCAACAGCCTTTTTGTTTAATTTGTATTCGTAACTGTTTGTTTCGGTTGCAAGAACAACCTTTGCCAAATCTCCAACAAGTGAGTTATTTGATGCTGTTACTATTATAATATTTTGTTGCCCTGGTAATGGATAGTAGTTAGTTTGCGTGATTGATTTTGGTGCAGTTGAAGCAAAACCATATTTAAAACTTAGTTTGCTTATCATTGAAAGTTGACCTGAATATGGAGTTTTAGATTCTACTTCAATGGACCATTTACCAGGTATTGGATTTAAAACTTGGATCATCTAATAGAAGACAGATTAATTTATAACGTTTTAATCATCAATATCACAAAATTTTACCTTCACTTTAGGTTCATCGGTCAGTAAGGTGTAGTTTTTGATTTCATGCTTATTAGGATCGATAATTTTAATAACAGGCTTGTGTGCAATAATGGTTACAATAATTTGATCCATCGTTGAATCGACATCAATTTCATTTGTAGTTTTTCCTGCAGGTTTTTTAAATACATCGCCATCACTGGAGTCATCACTTATAATTTTTAAATAATTAGGGAAAACCTAAAAAATAAATTTCGTAAATAATTGACTTGGTGTTCATATCCTTTAATTGATTTAAATAATTTAAGTTCTTGTTTATGTAAATAAAAATTCTTGTGTTATAGAAATTTCAATATGCGTCACAACAACACATCTTTTAAAATCTACGTTCTACAACGACATGCGTTCTGACTTCTGAGGTATTGATGGAAGCTTCAATTTTTTTAAGAAAGGATAACTAAAAGACAGATCCTCTTATATAATAAAATATAACACCGTCAAATATTTCATGATAAGATGCAGCGAATAATAACAAAGTACATATTAGGTGAAAACAAATTTTTAAAAAAGTTTTAGGAACAAAATCAATTTAAGATCAATAATCCAATAATCCAGCTTGTGGCATATTCCACGTTCAAGTGAAGCACTGTATTCTTCAATATTTGTGTTTTTGTATGTCTCACGTGCGGTTGTCACCACAGATAAGAAATAAAATTTACAAATCAACAAAAACTGATTTCTCTTCTCCGATTTTCTGAATACATGCAAAAGAAGTATTTGCAGGACCTATAGATTCTCGTTGCTATTTCGAAACCTGCAGTTTCTATAATGAATATTTCTGTAATGGACATACATACATATATCAATGCGCAAACCTGTAAAACCTCCTACACAACAAAGCAGCCTTCACAATTTGCCTCTTTGTAAGAACTTTGAATTTTATTTTATTGGTGATAAGCATAGTCCATCTCTGACACGCATTTATCAAATGAATTGTTTTGCATATAAAGGTCAGGCGTAACATATTTTTAACAAAACATTAATCAGTATTCAGTCTTATTCATTTTAAATTTATATTAAAAACAGCAGATTAAAACATTTATGCTTATCTCAGCTTTACTTGGCTGAAAACAAAATTATGTAGGAGTGCAATTTAGCATTGTTTGATAAGCTTTTCTAAGTATTGGATTGAATTGTCACAAAACCTATCTAATAATTATGAAATGGTTTTACCTGATTAATCTTATTTCGATCCACTTCAAAAACTAATCCGTTTGTTTTTAAAGCCAACTGAGTATATTCATTATGATTTGGATCAGCACACGAACCAGTAGCAAAGAAATAAATTTTTGCGTTTTTCTTTTGAACAACTTTTAGAATTTCATCTCTTAAGTTTTCCCGTTTTGTACTGGCATCCGTAAATACAAACACATATGAACCAACATTAGCATTTTGTAATCCTCTTTGAATCGCTGTGTAGGCACTTTCTGGACAATCCGCACCACCACTAACTCTAATCGCATCCAAATTACTAAACAATACATTCTTATCTGTTGTTTCAATGGTTGGAGTTATTGCGTCAAAATCATCATCTCGATACACAACAAGAATATAATTTCCAATTGGATTATTTGCCATTGCATCAAATCCGTTAATTAAAATTTTTGAACCAGCTCGCAATTGATCTAAATCATCAGACATTGAACCAGTTGCATCAAATATAATAACTAAACTTTTTTTCTTTGCTTTTGAAATATATTTATCACTATCACTTAACGAACTTGGCACAAATACACTAAATAATAACAATAGTATTAAAATTTTGTTCCACATTTCTTTTTTTTTTTTTTGCGAAATAATCGCGGACGCGGTTGAGAGTATACTAAACAAGTCTTAGAATTTGTCTTATATTTATGTTTAGTTTTTACAAAAAAGTTTTGATTGTTGTGACAGGATGTTTGAAATCAAATGCAAAATTATATGTTATCTTTATATATGAAGCAGCTTTGATTTAGTTGCTAAACATGTTTGCTATCTTAAAATTATTTCAATTTCTGTGTTTATTCTTTGATCTGCTTTTGATACCGTTTTTCTTGAACTAATCTTACTTTCATTCATTCCAAATAAATAAAGGTTGAGAGCGAAAATTAAAAGTTCTTTTACTTTGATCGACGAATTTTGTTGACTGGCGAATTTTGTTCATCTACCAACAGATTTTAAAACATTGTCATTAGTGTCATCGTTTCATCCTGAAATCATTAAAAGCTTAACAAATCATGTCCGTCTGTAGGATTGTCGTCAAAAGCAAAACACCAAAAAAATACTTGTTTTTGTCACAAATTCATCAAAAACGCTTTATAACTAATGATTAAATTTTTATATCAACGTTGATTCAGTTAAAGGAAATAAAAGGAAAAAAACATAAACGAAGAAAGGTGATTTTTAATTCAGAAAGATAACGCGAAACTTTTTTATCGCTTTGAGAGGAATAATATTAACTTTCTGTTTGTTTTTTGCTTAAGGGGGGTTTAAGTGGTATGGTTTTAAAGACGAAAAAAGCATATTTTTGTGATTTTTTGCGGCGACATGTGGAATATAATTTTATTAAATTTAATTACATATTATTGTACAACTTTTGAAGTATGTCATAAAAAATTTTCAATTAAAAATATTGATAAATAAGCCGGTGACGTTGAATCTCCGGAGGCACCTTGAAAAAAAGTAGTTTTGCGGTGAACATTATAACCCGTTACCGAATAATGTGAAACAAAAAAAATTGATATGCATTTTAAAAGTGATGTATTTCTCAAGGTAATCACGAAGAGTTTTTTTTTCTATTTTTTGCAGCACTTGGAAGTGAAAAACGCGATTTTAGCTCAAAAAATCGCGGTTAATTTGTTATTAAAAAATAGAAAAAAATGAAAAAAAAAACTCTTCGTGAATACCAGTTGATTTATGTGAAGAAGTAATGTTCAAATTTTCAAAAGGATCAGTAGATTTTCAGTTCTAATGTTCATGAACTTCAAAAATGACGTTTTCGGGAAAATGGGGTCTTGACTTAAAATTTGTACACAATATTCTCGACATTCATATTCTCGACGTTCATTCTGAAAAAAAACTTTAAAAAAATGCAAATAAAATAATTTCAAAACCATGATATACTTTTCGGCAAAAAACTTTTATAAGGACATTGCTTTTAGTTTTGGGCAGCAATGTATATAGAACATAAAACAAAATCAAAAATTCAAACTTTTTCCAAAATTCTAGAAGTATTGCAAAAATTATAACTAAATCGAAAATACAAGCTGTTTTCAAAATTTCAAAAATTACAACAAAGTCAAAAATTTCCATATCAAATTTTATGTTCAATTACATTTCATGTCATACAAATATTTAATTTTATTTTTTCCAAAAAATTGGGTAAAGAAATAAATGAAAATCATTCTTTTGAGTTTTGACACACTTGACAATATTTTTTGACAAACTCATAATGCAATAATCTAGTTTTTAGTCTCAAATACCAGCCCCGACCATCAAGATTTCTCCAGAAATTTAAGTGATTCGAGTTCTACTCGTAATCACTTAAATTGAACGCTTTTTAAGCATAAAAGTCAGGCAAGTGCGAATATAATTCTCTCGCCGTGCATATAATATTTGAGAAAAAGACAGTTTTTGTTAGTATATTTTCACGTTTATCTGAAATTATAACTAGTAAAAAAATATTAGCATCGATTTAGCAAAATCCCTACACCCATGAATTTTTTAAATTTTTTCTTTTGTAATGTTCGTAGATAAGAAGGGGGGCCAAAAAAAATTTTACATTTTTGAAAATAAGACAAAAACTGTGATTTCAAAAATTACAAAAAAAAAACTCTTTTGCACTACAAAAAAAAAATCAGCTCTCATATGACACCCATATGAACCCCACATGCCATGAACAAAATAATTTTTTTTCAAAATTTCTACTTTAAACCCCCTCTAATAAACATTTGAAATTATAACAACCAAAAAAAGTTTTTGTTTCGATTTAGCAAAATCTCACATCCATGAATTTTTTAAAATTTTTTCTTTTGTAATGTTCGAAGTTAAGGGAGGGACAAAAAAACCATTCGTTTTTGGTAATAACTCAAAAACTAAGCAGTCGAAAATTCAATAAAAATTCTTTTTGAAATACTTCCATTTTTTTCGATTTTTCTAGACCAAACTCGATTCCTAAAAAAAACTTTTGTTTTACTATCTCCTTATCTATGTCCATAAAATATAGATAAAAACAAATATTTCAAATTTTTTATCATCATGTGTGAGACAACACATTTAATAGCTATAGAAAATTTCAAGTTGATAGCACTTATAGTTTGTGAGTAAATTGATTATGTAGAAATTCGGACGGACACCGAAAGCTCACGAATAGGGTACCGTTTTTACTTTTTCAAAGTACGGAACCCTAAAAATATGCAAATATCCTTGTTTTGACACACTTGATAGTTATCGGTATAGTTATCGAACAAATCAGCTCTTGCCATTGAGTATATTAAATTTTTGTAATTCATTCAGCGGTTTTCTAGATTTCGTCGGCTGTGACGGCTGGCAGACGGACACACATTTTTTTTGCTCTTTTAGAATCGTTATGACCTAAAACGTCGAGAAATGCTAATAAAGTGGGGGATTGATTTTCACTTTCTTCTCGAGAATATAATTCTTCAGTCGTTCAGACCGAAGTAATATAAAATAAAATTATAAAAACAATAAAACAACAAAACATTAAAATCAAAAATTATAAAAAAAAATAAAAATGTATAATAAAAATAGAAAAAAGTCTATCACAAAGGATTGTCTCTTTGAAATTCAAGGAGAAATTGGCCTAAGCTGGTTGATTGACTTTTTGCCGCTTGAAAAAACTACCAGAACCAGATGTATGTATTTCTATAAGATCTAAGACTCTGTAGTCTTACTTAAATTATAAGTTTTAAATGTGTTTCGTTTATTCCTTATTGTCTCGCCACTGTCGAGCGTGTATCAAGTCTGTTTTAGGAGTGACTGATCGACTTAAAGTAAAAGACACATTCCGTTTTTAATAAATCTGAAACTCTTAAAATGATGTTTTGGGATTCTAGTCTGATCAGTACAACAGACACATTTCTATGGTATTTGTTCTTAAAAGTTTTTCAGACACTTCTAATCAGCAAAATATCCCTGTTAATAATACGTTTATTTACCTTGTTGTTTAGGTTCTTGGTTTTACCTAACCGATCATCTCAGATAATATTTAACGTGACTCGTCTTATGTCAAATCGTTTTTTTTTGTTTGTTTGTTTTCCTATTTTGTCTCAGAGATAAACAGTAATTTTTTCCCATAGACGTGCGTAAATATTTTATTTGATTCAAAATTGTATGAAATGATGAAATGATTAATTGATTCAAAATGAATAACGAATGACGTTTTGGATACGTTTTGGATTTTATTATAAGCAAACATAAAATTTTTGATATGTTATGAATTAAAAATTAATTTTTCCACATAACGAAAAATGTTTGACAGCAAGTTTTCATAATATACTTTGAAAATATCTACATAACTTAAATATTTGTTCGTGTCGTTAGAAAATATTGCTTGTCCATTATAAAATATTCACCAGTTAAAAAATCTTTGAAATAACACAATAAATTTAAATTACTATCGTAATTATTTTTATTCATTTTATAAAAATTAGCACAACTATTAGGAAAACATTTAACCATTTTTTTTCGTGTTGAATTATTTAATGGTTTTTAATTTATAATTTAATAAAAAAGTTTGTGGTTGTAATTAATGACAAATGAAATAGGCGAAAAGAGAAATTGAATATGACATATCAGTGATCACCATATGTTATGTCTCTCTTCTTACAATTACTTCATACAAAGTTATGTTCTCTCTATATTTATATATACTCTAAGCCCTAAGGTTTTTTCTGTACCCTTTTTTATTTTTAAAAAAAAAAAAAAAAATAAATAACATTTTTACTAAACAAGAAAAAGTGAAGTGATCTTATTTGTAAAAGCATTTTCAAATAATTTTACAAAGTATTTAAATTAAAACAACCACCGTAAAATACTTTATGAATTTTGAATGTTGTTTTGTCGTATTCTAATTTATTAATTTAGAAAATACTAAATAAACGATATGAAATCGTTTTTTATTTGTGAATTTCGCGTATCGGGATCAAATGTTCCCTCACAGACGAAAACAGCGTTTTCATCTCTTGTTAGAAAACATACTATGTATTTTTATTAAGTTTAAGATCAAAGATAATTGAAATATTGTTTTTATTTTATTTACTTTTTCTCGTACTCGGTGTTATCCTGGTTTGTTACTTGGTAAAAAAATTTTTTTAAAGGTTTCACATCACAATTCACTTAAACAAATAGAAACAATTTAATCTGTTCCTATCTTCTGTCCAAACTTATGTCAATACAAAATATGTTGTTGTTGAAGGTAAGATAATCAAATTTTAGGTTATTGTGACAAGAAACATGCAGTTGACCCAAAATATCATTCGACCACTATATGTGGTAGGGAAACAATGATCCGAAACTTATCTGAACCCTAACATAATGCTGTTAAATGGATAAAGCATTACAGTAATCTTATATATTAATACGCTAACAAAAATTTTGTGGAGCCTGAGGCTTTTTTATTCGCAAATGGATTCATTTCAAACTTTCACTGCTAACTAATATTAGTGTAACTTAGATTTTAAAGATTTTTCACACAAATTGGATCATAAATAAAAAAGTTATAGACGAATTAAATTTACTTCTTTATATAGCGGACTCCCCTTACAAACTAAGAGTCGTCGAACATAGATTGTTTAGTGAAAAAAAAAGATTTTCGGTTCTGTCAAAGCATTTATATATACCATTGAATTTCAAAAACGTGGTCTACCGCATGCTCATACTTTGTTAAATTTGTCGGCATGAATATGTGAAACGTCATACGATGCACGGACCATGTGGTGGTCTAAATCCCAGTTCTGTTTGTATGAGAGATGGTAAATGTAGTAAGAATTTTCCAAAACCTTTTTTGAAAATACTAAAGAATCTGTGAATGGTTATCCTTTGTATCGTCGACGTGATAATGGTATGAGTGTTGATGTACGTGGTGCATCTCTTGATAATAGATATGTTGTTCCATATAATCCTTATCTTCTTGCAAAATTCAATTGTCATATTAACGTGGAAATATGTACGACTGTTTAAGTGTGAAATATGTTTACTAGTATGTATATAAAAGGTATGATTCTGCCAATGTTGAATTGAGAGTGAATGGAGAGAATGCAGTGAATAATGATGATACGATTGTGGGAAATGAAATTCAAGATTTTTTGAATGGACGGTATGTTGGTTCGACTGAACCTGCTTGGCGCATATTTAAATTTCCAATGCATTTTCAATGCTTTTGCCATGACTATTAATAAATCTCAAGGTTAGACATTCAACAGAGTTGCCATTTTACTTAAAGAGCCTGTATTCACACATGGTCAATTGTATGTTGCTGCAAGTAGAGTGCGTGCGTTTAAATGTTTGAAATTTTATATTTATGATACATCTGACCAAGGTCATTTGTTCAACGATGATAGAGTTTTCACAAAAAATATCGTCTTCCCAGAAGTCAATGTTACCTGATTTCTTCTCACTTTTCTCAAAAACCTTTTCCTCTTTTATGAGTATGAGTGTCTGTGCGTTTGCTTTTGCCTCAATATATGCGTGTTTTTAGGGTTCCGTTTTTTATACGGAACACTATTGGTGAGAGTACAACGTGTTTTTCACATTATTTCGATTATCTCGTGAACCATTAATCCGATGAACTTAAAATTTGAGGTGCTTATAAAACTAGCCTATCCACACAAGATGGCGGGTTAAAAAATAAATAAAGTTGTGTTCGTTTGTTTTGAGGAGGTGCCTTTGAAAACATACATTTTTTTAGCGAGACGACTAGGGTATCATATGAAAGGGCTTCATTTAAGCATTATTTAAAAATATATTTTGGAATTTTACACATCACCATTTTTTGTATAATTTTGAAAAATGACGTTTTCGGGATGTTTTATTGCCCCGAATAACTCCGACCCTACTTCATCGAAAATCTTGAAATATATTTGGAATGATAGAAAATTGAGTAGGTTTTTAATGAAAAATATAGAAAAGTGGCAGACACTCATAGCTATATTTATTAAAGCGGTGGGAATGTTAAGGGTTAAAAACATCATTTAAAACCAGATCATGTGGGGTGTCATTTAAAAGAACACTAAATTTCAGAAACTTTGCAATTTTTTTTTAGAATTTTCCGATACACAGTTTTTGAGTTATTCTAAAAAATGTGCAAATTCCAGACCGTTCCCCTCCCCCCCCTACGTTTCGACACTGATTGACGGAAAAAATTGAAAAAATTCAGAGTTAGGGAATTTGCTATATTTTGAACGAAAATTATAGCGAACTCTCAAATAATTATATTTCTGTGTGTTTAGGGGATGGGTGTAAGGGGGAAAAAAACTTTTTTTGACCCAAGCGAGTGGGGAATCATTTGAAAGAGCACCAAATTTCCAAAACATTGCAATTTTTTTAAGAATTTTTCGGTACACAGTTTCGGAGTTATTCTAAAAAATGTGCAAATTCCAGATCGTCCCCCCCCCCCCTACGTTGCGATACTGATTGACAGAAAAAATTGAAAAAATTCATAGAGACAGGAAGTTTGCTATATTTTGAACGAAAATTATAGCGAACTCTCAAATAATTATATTTCTGTGATTTTAGGGGATGGGTGTAAGGGGGGTAAAAAAAACTTTTTTTGACCCAAGCGAGTGGGGTATCATTTGAAAGAGCACCAAATTTCCAAAACATTGCAATTTTTTTAAGAATTTTTCGGTACACAGTTTCGGAGTTATTCTAAAAAATGTGCAAATTCCAGACCGTCCCCCCCCCCCTACGTTTCGACACTGATTGACAGAAAAAATTGAAAAAATTCATAGAGCTTCCTGTCTCTATGAATTTTTTCAATTTTTTCTGTCAATCAGTATCGTTTGCTATATTTTGAACGAAAATTATAGCGAACTCTCAAATAATTATATTTCTGTGATTTTAGGGGATGGGTGTAAGGGGAGTAAAAAAAAACTTTTTTTGACCCAAGCGAGTGGGGTATCATTTGAAAGAACATTTAATTTAAGAAAGATTGCAAATTTTTTAGAATTCTGCGATGCACAGTTCTTTAGTTATTGATGAAAAAAGGTCTATTTTAAGTGTATGTATACCACCCTATATTTCGACGCTAATTTATAGAACAAATATTCCCAATTTAGACCATTAAAATACTGGTTAAATCTTTCTTTAGCTAACATAAACAGCTATGGATAAGATTTAACCTCAAGTAACGTTTTTGATCAATGTAGATGTGATTGACATTTACTATTGACGTTTACGATTAAACATTTATTCTATTATGCGTCCATAGTCTGGCGATATAAAGACTTTACAACATAACTTTATGTCATTTATTTTTGATATTGTGTTCTTTTACATTCACGGAACCCTTGGCGAGCGAATTTTATTTGCACTTGTCCGACTTTTTAATTTCATATTGAGGCTGAAGTTGCCATTCAGTTTTATCATTTTCATCGTTAAACATATTTGAATATTTGTTTTTGATAATAATTGCTGTTTCAATTGTCTATTAATATATAAAATAAAATATAAAATTGTCATGTATGACCGAATTTCGGTCACGGGATTTCCTATATTTTTAAAAATAAAAATTGAAAATTATGCTATCATTTCTCACTACCACTTTTGAAATCATTGCTTCTACGTCAACAAAATGTCTACGCAAAAACTTTATTTATAAGCGTAGCGAAGCACACCGGGCCCTCCTAGTACATAGTATTTGATTCGTGTTTAACGAATTAAAGTATTCTATAGCAAATTCGTAAATTCTTGCTCGAGAATAAAGTTTAATAAACCAAACAACTCAACATTAATATACTATTAATATATTATGAATTTTTTTTATTTTATGGCATTTTATAGTATTAAAGCAAAATACATAGAAATGATAAGCAAAATTAAAAATCATAATCAATAATACTATATATGAATTAAAATTAAACATTTAAGAGTTGGCGGGAAATACTTTAACTTAATGATTAAGATTTAGCGGGAATCACACTTTATAATATAGAAATACGAAACAAATAGACTTCCTGAAAGAACTTATTAAGCAACTTTATTCCCATCGATATCTAGGGACAACACGACTCCAATGATGTTTGCTTGGTACGCAAAATTTTAAATTAGTGATTAAGTCAATACATCTTTCAAAATCTTGAAACTGTTCTAGCAGTTGCTGCTCATTTAATCCTTTAACTGATTTTACATTTATATACATGTGAAGACAAATGAAGTTGTGAACATTATGCTTTTTTGTGGCATTGACTAATGCCTTATAGTTTCGATTTAACTCCGATAATTCCACTGTCATCGATGATTTATGCTAGACATCTAACCTTGGCTTGGAACTGTTGGCATATTTCTTGGTTTATTTTTGTGTTAGAGCTGTTACAAGACATCGTATAAAGACTCTCAGTCTGTCTAAGGTAAGATATTCTGTTTCGGCAACACATCTGTGGAACAAAGTTTTGGAGAACTATGTTGACACGTTTAGTATTAATATTTCTAAAACATTTGATAAAGTGTGGCATTTTAGAAATCTCATTTGGCGAAATTAAAATTTTATGGAATAGCTAATTTTACTGCCTCATGAGATTCATAATTTTATAGGTCATCAATTTCATGTCAATTTAGATGATATTGCTTCTAATATTTTCACAACGAATACTGGTTTTCCCTAAGGTGCTGCACTTACAACTACCTTGTTTCTTTTATACATAAATTATTTACTCACCCCCAAGCAGGGTTTGCCGGACTTTGAAATACGGCCAAGCATAGGTCCATTAATGGTGAACAGCACTTGGTTATTGTTATTCGGCCATTTCGGAAACCATAAATCGGTCGATTTACGGTTAAAAGAAAAGAACCAGTACAGTGTATTTTAATTGGCCAAGCAATTGCTAGTTAATGACTATGATTAATTGGGCCAGTGCTGCAATCATGAATTGGCGGGTCTATGTCATTTGGTTAAAATTCACTAATTAATTTTAGAAATATATATTTGAAAATTTTCACCTATAGTTATCGCTTCTCGGCTGAACGACTATGATAATATTGATTAGGTTTTAGGTTGGCGTAAGTTTAAATTTTTTTTTCGTTAAAAATTTTTATTTTATTTTAAATTATTACCATTACTGGACCAGTTGTACAGCCTTGTGTGGTTTTCTACAGTACATTCAATCCATAGTTTTACTGATGAAGGCACAATGCACCTCACATGCCTCTCATGCATCTCCTAGGCTTCCATCACGTGCAGCAACTACTGCTGATTGATAGTTAATAATTAGTTCTATGTATTAATAAAAACTTAGAACGAAGGGGGTGTAATCTTGGTGTGTTTAACCTGAGAAAACCCATATTATGTCGTCTTTTACGAATGGAGCAACATGTATAAAGACTAATAAGATAAATTATGAGGAATTTTGCGATGTCGACTCAGTTAAACGTCTTGAAAAAAAACATAAAATGGAACAAACATGTGTTCAATCTTGCTAAATTTCCAATGCAAAAATTGGGTTAACTGGACCGATGTAAAAAGTTTTTCAATCCCGAACAAATTTTGCTGATCTATAAGTAATTTATTTGCCTATATATGGAATATTGTTGTTACAAGCATTTATAAACCACATATCATGTTGTAGAACAGTTTATTTTCCAAACGATTATTTTATTAAAATTACGAAATTGTGGAAATCATTGTAGAGAGCATTTTTCCTGACGAATTCAACATGAAAGACAATATCCATTGCCATTTAAAAAAATTAGCATCATATCCTTATTCCATTAATTTCCCAAAAGCCTTCCGTTTTTAACTGACATGGAATCCTTCTGTATTCAAAAAGTCTAAGTAATGAATAATTCATATTTAGTGTGGTTAATTTGTACAACTTAATCATAGAAAAAAAGTCTGATACTAACCAAAAAGATTCTTTCACTGTGTTAGTCATAATTCGTTCATATAACATTACTAAAGACCATTTTCAGTCATAAAGGTGTATTTTGATCGTTTTCTTCCATATCCACTTGCCACTATCTAATTGTAAAATCCACAATATAAAATTAGAACCAGCCACAGCATCTAACAAATCACCTCACTTTTTGTGAAAGCGTTTATAGTTATTTTCTGAATAAAGAGAGCTGATCTTTAATCTATTTTATGCAACATGTGTTTTATGTTTTGTTGGAAATGTTTGTCTTCCGCTTCTTTAGGAAATTCGTTTTTGAATTCTCATTGGACTCCACACTGAAAAAAAAATGTTTTATTTCCAATCGAAATGCAGTTGTTTCAACCAGCTCCTAATGCAATTAAGCTAAAATAAATTAAACATTGATTTTGCCAGAATAATAAATAGCAATAGTTACAGTGTTAGTTTTATTTGGTTAAGGTTAATAGTGTTAAGAAGTGAAAATTAAAATCAGTGAATAATAAGTGCTTTGTTAAAAAATTTATTAAAGAGTTTAGTCCTACTATTTTTTCATGGTCCTTCGAGCCGGATTTAACCACATTTTAATTTAAAACACTTATTTTTAACAATTTTAAAGTATACTCATTATGGCCGATGAGGCAGAAATAATGGCGGACTTAAAACGAAAGCGTGGCAATACAAAGGGCTCATGTTCACGATTGTATACCAATTTCGATATCAACGTCAAAACTACTTCGGCAGCTATCAATGTTCGTTTAGAAATGTTGGAACGCTATTACCTAGAATTTGTTGAAGTCGATGACAAGCTTAGTGGATTTCCTGGAATGAGATCGGAAATTAAGGACTTTGAAGATTCATATTATGCAATTAAAGAAAAGTTATACGCATCGCACTGGGAAATCGTGATCCAAAACATACGACTATGCAGGATCAGTTAGATACAACAATGGGTCGATTTGCTGATCAACAGCAAAGCTTCTTTGACAAATTAAACCAGTCACAAACTGCAACTACAGAAGTTCGACTACCTCGAATTATTATACCCATTTTTGATGGTAGTTATATGGAATTTCCATCGTTCAGCGACCTTTACGTGGCAACCGTTCATAATAATAGATCTTTAACTAATGCTCATAAATTCCAATATTTGAGAAGTATTCTAAAGAATGAAGCTGAAACATTAATCAACCATACTCAGATAACCGATGCCAATTATGAAGATGCATGGGAAAACATAATTCAAAGATACGACAAACCAACATTTGTGGCAAAAAAAGGGAATCAATTATATGAATTTATTTGCAATTACTGTAAAGGAAATCACCGTATATTTGACTGTGAAGAATTCAAATGAAAGACATTAAATGATAGGAGAAAATTAGTACAGGAGTTACATTTATGCTACAATTGCTTGTCTTCTGGACATTCAGTTGTTTATTGCAAATCATGGCAAAGGTGTAATTTTTGTAGGCGAAAGCATCACAGCATGCTACACACTGATTTAGTATCAAATCCGATTGAATTACAATCGGGATTTCTCAAGCCCGTTGAACCAACAGAAACTGAAGCATATCACCTAATTCAAGATAAAGAAACAGAAAAAATAAATATAAAAAATTCTCATGTTTAAAAGAAGAGTCGGTGTACAATAAATAGATCAAATCAAAATTTAAAATACTTAGTTTGATTAAATTATTTTTTATTACAATATAAGATCAACATATTTCTCATTTTCCACAACCACATTTATAGCCTCCAACGGAATTAAAACATCGTTTGTTATTGCCGCATATATCTGGTTGGTTATTACATTCGTCTATGTCTATAAACAAAAATATTTATAATGACATTATTTAATAAAATTTAATTCCTAATAAAACAATTACCTTCACATTTCGTATCTCTGTTTATTTCCATTGATAAATTATTGAACCCTTTTGGTACATCATATCCTTCCTTACACCGGCAAGTGTATTTACTAAACTCTTTTAAGCAATCCTGTGTTTCATCATGACAAAGTCTTTTTTTCCCTTTCCGTTTGCACACATTATCCGCTTGAATAACAATAAAATTAAAAAATATAAACACAATGCGAAACACATAAGATATGTTTTACCTAAGCATTCTTTTAAACTTCTATCATACGAATACTCTGGTGGACAACAAAAATCTCCTGTACAATTTCCGTAATCAACAATAGTTTTTTGACATAAGGGGACGTTGCATTTTATGTATTGCAAAACGGATCCAACACAATGTTTTCCATTATATTTTGGTTCCGGTGAGTTACATGTTCTATTTCTTTTTCTTTCAGAAACCTCAATATTTGAAAGAACACATGTTTTTGAACAGTCACTAAACTCTGACCAATTGCTCCATCCACCATCAATAGGACAGTTGATGTTCAAACATTTTTTCGTCTCATGTTCATCACTACAAATTTTAACATGTAAACAATTTCTTGTTCTAGTTGTAATCCCCGTCCCACATGTAACACTGCATGCAGACCATTCACTCCATTCCGAAAAATGGTTAGATGATTTTTTTACCTCTACTTGAAATATTTTTTGAATGATCCCAAGCTTAGTTCTTTCTAGACAAACAAAAACTCCCTTGTCTTCCAAAGTGACGTTTGGTTTAATTAAACCTATTCCAATTAATTTGTAGACATTTGAGTTTTTTATTTCTAAATATTTATCCGTATCGTATCTATACCATTCAATTTTAGGATTCGAACTTCCTTTTATCGTACAATGTAGTTCCAACACACTTCTTTCATCTATTTCTATCACTGAATGTTCGTGATTTTGTAATGATGGTTTTTCTAAAACTTTAACTTCAAAAATTTGTCCAAATTTATCATTTTGATTTTTTAGACATTTAAAGGTTTTAGACGAAACTCCATGGAATTTCTAGAAAATCAAATGAAAATTAAAGTATTAAAATAACTCAAAAATTTAATAAACTTTACGATTTTTGACGATTTTTTTTTCAATGGAATAAAAGTGGTACGTGAGTTCTTATATACTATCTCGAACCAATACACAGATCTGCTGGTTCCAGCAACAGTGCATTCAAGCAAGATTGATTTGCCTTTCACCACCTCGAGTTTTGTTTTAATATTTTGATTTAGATCGATGGAATTAATTACAATTGTTGGCTTATCAACGAACTTTAAACGAAATTTAAATGTTGCTTCTCCATATATATTCTTTCCAACACAGGCATATTCACCAGAGCTATCAACAGTTGGGTTGCTGAAGTAAATTGTTTTTGTGAAGTATTTTACCAAACTCTTGCCGTTCTATTAAAATTGAGTTTATTAGTTATATGAATATAAGTTATGAATAAAAAGTTTGGTTACCTTTTTCCATGAATATTTTGGTAGAGGATCGCCTTCAACTGGGCAGACAAATGTACATGGTACATTTGTAAATTTTTCAAATGAGGATGGGTGGGAGAGATTATATGCTGGTGGTACTGAAAATAATTTAATAAATAACTAACACGTCGTGAAACACTAAAAATAAATATAAAAATCTCACTATTAACTTTGATACTAATTTGTTCTATCATTGGCAGTTGTATGTTATTGTTATATTGTCTATTACTGTTTGTATTGCATGAATAATTTCCGCTATCACTGGCCCGTGCCGATTTGATAACATAAACTAGTTTGCTATGATATTCTTCACTTTTATACTCATAACTTAAAATTCCATACCGCGTCAAATTATCAAGATCAGATTTCTGTATTTCGTTGTCAAATGCGATGAACACCTCTTCATTATTTAATAAACGAGATTTTCTTTCCGGACCAGCGGTTTCTAAAATATTTTTATTGCTGACAATCTGTTTGCTAGAAAATAACCATGATACTGTTGGAAGAAAGTTTCCTCTACCCATGCAGGTTAACCTAATTTCGTCATTTTCTTTGTAATTCGTTTTTGAAGATGTTATTGATGCAATTTTGAAAGGTTCTTAAACATAATATTTATTTAAACCATTTAGATTAGGCAATCTTGTTTGAATTAGTATTTACCTTCTACATGCAAATAAAAAATTTGACTTTGAATGCCGTAAGTGTTGTTACAAATACATTTGTATATTCCACCATCATGAGTTCTAATAGCTTTGAGCTCCAAAACGGAAATGTTATAATTTGTTTCTCTTCTGTAGAATTTTAGAAAAAGAACTAGATAGTCTCGACTTTTATTAATATATGAAAGTTCTAAAATTTCGGCAGAAAAGCATATTATATTAATGCTTTTGTAGAAATATTATTTAAGGAACATCAATTAAGACTATTAAAATTGAGTCGCTCTTAAGGATAATAAAAGTTTAATGTCCTACTCAGCGATATCATTTTTCGCCATCTATTCAACATCAACACCAACACGATATAAAATTAGAGGCTTGTCTTTTTATATATCGCTTCACAACGCTTGTCCCCTGCGGGTGTACGTGTTTTTGCACTACACATTTTTTTTACACCTATTATGGTACGTGCGTCGTGTAGAAATTAATCACCTTACATGATTTTCATTACAATTTTGTCTTCTGTTGGGAGTGGATGACAAAATAAAATAAATAAATTTTAATCAACCAATACAAAAAAAATAATACAAAACGTTAACCGTACTGTTAAAATTATCAAGTTAAAGTTTTAATTAAAATATTTGTCTTCTTATTTGTTAATTTGTTAATTTTGTAACATATAAAATTTTGCATTTCTATGATGTCTTGCAAATTATGCAATAAAAAGGTTATAAGGCAATCTGAGCCTAGTGTTATGTGTTGTGAATGCAAATCACCTAGTTTGTGTTAATTTTACATCTAGTGAAGAAAACCGAGTGTGGCGATGCAATGTGTGTGCTTTAAAAGTAAAAAATTTCGTTTTGAATGAATATCAAACTATCACACCTGAAACCATCTCAAAACAAATAAATAATTTGCAATCGGAGCTAAATAATATAAAAGTTGAGATATCTGCTAATTTGAGATCACAGGAAGGGCGCTTTGTTTTTATTGAAAATGCGCTTCAGCAAATGACAGTTTTACATAAAGAAAACCATAATCTAAAGGATCGGTTAATACAATTGGAGATTTCTTTAGATAACTCTGATCAGAAATATTTGAATGACTGTATAGAAATTCAAGGAATTCCATCGACGTATGAAGGCTCACCATATGAAATTGCTACACAGTTTTTTTCTAAATTATCTCTAACGGTAGACCAAGAAGACATCAACCTTTGTTATAAAGTTCATTTAAAAAATAAAGAGCAAAACAACGCAAGTGAAAACGGAACAACGAAATCTATCGATGATGTATGATATGCAGACAACCAAACCGGTATCAAAATTTCTACTATCAACTCAAATAATTACGCAGGAAAACATGATCACAATAAAAACATAAATAAAAATAATAATTTAAAATCGAATACAGCTAGCTACCACTTTGTTAACTATCGCTCAAAAACTAATCAGTTCCTTGCTATACATATTTGCATCTTTTTGCGAAGTGTCATCAAAATTACTTAACGAACGAATGTTGTATGCTTCCAACAAACATTGAAACAAAAAACAGGTGTTCGGGAGGACCCCCACCACTTACCCAATATTGTGCAAAAGCTAATCAATTCTTTGTTATTAAAGTCTTCATCTTTTTTCAAAGTGTCATTAAAATTGATTAATGAATGAAGTCTGTATGCTACCAACAAACTTTAAAAACAAAGTGTGAAAAGTCAGCAGTTGTATGGTAGACCCCCCCGCCACTTTGATCAATGTGTCCAAAAGATGGTAATTATCTTCTCACACTAATTGGACCCTTTTCCATAAGTTTCATTATAATCACTTCATTATTGTAGGCTGTAGTGTGCATAAACATACTGAAAAAACTTCTAAACAGTACAAAAAAGGATTAAAATTTTACTGGAAGTGAAAAACCGGAAGTTATGATGCAGAACTGTTGTGAAACGTACTAAATGCTCTTGTACCAAGTTTCATCCAATTCGATCATCAGGTACAGATGTTATTGAGATTTCAAAAAAACAGGTGTATGGAACAGGTGTATTGGTAATTGTAGGCTACAGTAGGGATAAACACCTGGAAAAAAAACTTTTTAACCGGAAGTGACAAATCGGAAGCTGGTATGCAGAAATATTGGAAACAACTGTACTAAAACCTTATATACTAAGTTTCAATAAGATCAGAGTCCGGGATCAGAAAATATTCAAGATTTGAACTTAGAGGTGTTCGGGAGACCCCCCGCCATTTTGTCCAAATTTGAAATGAATCCAGATCTTCCATTTTCAAGTGAATCTGTATCATTTGCCAAAGTTTCATCAAGATCCTATGCACAAAGGTCACCCACAAACACACACACACACACACACACACACCCACCCACCCACATACAGACGTTCACCAAAATTTTTATTGGCTTTGTAGATAGAGGATGGTCCAAAACAAAAGAAAAAACAAAATTTGGGGTATGAAAGATTTTTTTTTTCACGATAGATTGCATTACTTCACACAATTTAAAATTGTGGTGAAGTAAAAATATCGTAAACAACTAACAACAAAGTTATATGGATTTAGTACAGGGAAAGAAAATCCGATATATATAAATGAGTGTCTGACAGCAAAGAAAAGAAATTTAATGAAACAAGCAAAAGATGTCAAGAAAAATTTGGAATATAAATAGCTATGGACCAGCAATGGCAACATATTCATGAGAAAAACGGAAGGAACAACTCGTATAACCATAAGAACATTGAAGGACTTGCAATCGCTTAATTTATCAATTTAAATAGTTTCAATGTTTATGTCTATAAATAATAATCATATTGCTAGCCCATATCAGGTTTCTTGCTCTACGAGTTCTTCCGTTCCTGATTCCAATTTTCTTAATTATACTAATATTAATCATAATAATTTTGTTGTAGATATTCAACGATACTCAGTGATGATTCATCAGAATATCAGAGGTATGAAGAAGAATTTTGATTTGTTCCTAACTACCTTGGCTACCTTTAAGCAACTTCGAAAACTAATTTTTCTATCAGAAATTTGGATGATGAGGTCAGTACCTACGAGATAAATAATTACAGTGTTTTTTCAAAGTGCAACAGTTATTTGCTATGCTCACAATAGTGTGGAAGTCATAAGTTTTAAAGAATTTCATTTTAAATCCTCTGATTGTTTACAACTAGATATCAGCTTCTAAGGACAGAGGTATAGCTTCATATGTGCATACCGTTTTCATTTCCAGCTGGTCGAGTTATTTATATCCGATATTAGATCTATGTTTAAAGGAATAAAATCGAAAAATCTCTTTTTCCTCGGTCGGTGATATCTTATATATTAATACGCTGACTTTGTACTTTGTACAGTCTAAGGATTTTTTATTCGAATTTTTTACTCATTCTAAATTTTCACTGCTAACTGATATTAGTATAACCTAGATTTGAGAGATTTTTCGGATTTTTCGGATCATAAATGAAAAAATTATAGACGAATTATAATGTATTATTGAATTCAACTGCCTCCCCTCAAATCAAATCAAATGGATCAAATGGAATCGTCCAAATCTTTTCTTTGTTTATAGTATTTTATATTTTCTTTTCAGTTTATGCATTGATCTAGGAGAGTATGGACGTTATTTTTCTTTGTTGTTTTATCTTATATATTAATACGTTGAATATTTAGTTAGATATATTTTGTTTGTGAATGAAAGAGGATAAAAAATTGATTGTGTTGTTTTTCAGCAACAATTTTGTAATGTGTGTGTTTGGTATGATAGTTTGAGATCGTAAATTTGATTGTTAGAATTTTTAATATATATTTTTTGTGAATGAAAGAGGATAAAAAATTGATTATTGATTGTTGTATTTTTTTCAGCGACAATTTTGTAATGCGTGTGTTTGGTATGATAGTTTGAGATCGTAAATTTGATTGTTAGAATTTTTAATATATATTGTTTGTGAATGAAAGAGGATAAAAAATTGATTATTGATTGTTGTATTTTTTTTTAGTGACAATTTTGTAATGTGTGTGTTTGGTATGATAGTTTGAGATCGTAGATTTGATTGTTAGAATTTTTAATATATATTGTTTGTGAATGAAAGAGGATAAAAAATAGATTATTGATTGCGTGTGTTTGGTATGATAGTTTGAGATCGTATATTTGATTGTTAGAATTTTGAATATATATTGTTTGTGAATGAAAGAGGATAAAAAATTGATTATTGATTGTTGTATTTTTTTTCAGCGACAATTTTGTAATATGTGTGTTTGGTATGATAGTTTGAGATCGTAGATTTGATTGTTAGAATTTTGAATATATATTGTTTGTGAATGAAAGAGGATAAAAAATTGATTATTGATTGTTGTATTTTTTTTTCAGCGACAATTTTGTAATATGTGTGTTTGGTATGATAGTTTGAGATCGTATATTTGATTGTTAGAATTTTTAATATATATTGTTTGTGAATGAAAGAGGATAAAAAATTGATTATTGATTGTTGTATTTTTTTTTCAGCGACAATTTTGTAATATGTGTGTTTGGTATGATAGTTTGAGATCGTAGATTTGATTGTTAGAATTTTTAATATATATTGTTTGTGAATGAAAGAGGATAAAAAATTGATTATTGATTGTTGCATTTTTTTTCAGCGACAATTTTGTAAAATATGTGTTTGGTATGATAGTTTGAGATCGTAGATTTGATTATTAGAATTTTTAATATATATTGTTTGTGAATGAAAGAGGATAAAAAATTGATTATTGATTGTTGTATTTTTTTTCAGCGACAATTTTGTAATGTGTGGTATGATAGTTTGAGATCGTAAATTTGATGGTTAGAATTTTGAATATATATTGTTTGTGAATGAAAGAGGATAAAAAATTGATTATTGACTGTTGTATTATTTTTGTCAGCGACAATTTTGTAATGTGTGTGTTTGGTATGATAGTTTGAGATCGTAAATTTGATTGTTAGAATTTTTAATATATATTGTTTGTGAATGAAAGAGGATAAAAATTGATTATTGATTGTTGCATTTTTTTTTTCAGCTACAATTTTGTAATGTGTGTGTTTGGTATGATAGTTTGAGATCGTGGATTTGATTGTTAGAATTTTTAATATATATTGTTTGTGAATGAAAGAGGATAAAAAATTGATTATTGATTGTTGTATTTTTTTTTCAGCGACAATTTTGTAATATGTGTGTTTGGTATGATAGTTTGAGATCGTAGATTTGATTGTTAGAATTTTTAATATATATTGTTTGTGAATGAAAGAGGATAAAAATTGATTATTGATTGTTGCATTTTTTTTTCAGTGACAATTTTGTAATGTGTGTGTTTGGTATGATAGTTTGAGATCGTAAATTTGATTGTTAGAATTTTTAATATATATTGTTTGTGAATGAAAGAGGATTAAAAATTGATTATTGATTGTTGCATTTTTTTTTCAGCGACAATTTTGTAATATGTGTGTTTGGTATGATAGTTTGAGATCGTAGATTTGATTGTTAGAATTTTGAATATATATTGTTTGTGAATGAAAGAGGATAAAAAATTGATTATTGATTGTTGTATTTTTTTTTTCAGCGACAATTTTGTAATGTGTGTGTTTGGTATGATAGTTTTGAGATCGTAGATTTGATTGTTAGAATTTTGAATATATATTGTTTGTGAATGAAAGAGGATAAAAAATTGATTATTGATTGTTGTATTTATATATACTAGAAGGGCCCGGCGTGCTTCGCTACGCTTATAAATAAAGTTTTTGCGTAGACATTAGTGCGTAGAAGCAATGATTTCAAAAGTGGTTATGAGAAATGCTAGCATATAATTTTTAATTTTTCTTTTTAAATATATGAATGAAAAATAATCAGAACTCTAGCTGATCAGTTCGGATATATGAAAAATTAGCGATCAATTAAGTTTTCGAATAAGGTTATTTGATCTCTAACTTATTTGATCGTTAATTTTTCGTATATCTGAACTGATCATCTAGAGTGCTGATTATTTTTCATTCATATATTTAAAAAGAAAATTTAAAAATTATATGCTAGCATTTCTCATTACCACTTTTTGAAATCATTGCTCCTACGTCAACAAAATGTCTACGCAAAAACTTTATTTATAAGCGTAGCGAAGCCTGTCGGGCCCTCCTAGTAAATATTAATATTTTAGAAGAGAGAGCTCAGGTTGATGAGTATTTATTGACTATGTCATCATTTGGTTTAGAATCTTTAATAAATACTCTAACGAGAGAGAAGTCATGCTTGGATCATGTTTTCTTCAGATTTTCAAATCCGAACATTAATGTTACTTCAGAAGTTATGAATCTCAATATCACAGATCATGACATGGTTAAAGTTTCACTAAAGGGCAGTCTTTCAAGTAAAACTGAAGAAAATATGCCGCAGAAACTAACCAAATATAATTTTTAAAAAATTACCGTGCTATTAGATAAACACGACTGGTCTAATATTTATACTCAAACATGTCCTCTATTGCTTATGAAAAGTTCTCTAGTGAGCTTGGTTCGATAATCAATGAATGTATTGACACTGAAGTTAGGAAAAATAATAAACCAAAGGCCCTTCGACAATGGATTGATGATAAATTGTGCGTCAAATTGAGAAAAAAAAATAACTTATGCAAACGGTATCGTCGGTAACGCTACCAACGCTACCCTTAAAAATAATTGCAAAACCTTTTTCAAAGAGATTAGAACTTTGATCAAAAATGCGAAACAGTCTTATAATTTTAAGCAATTTCAAAACAGAAAAGATAATGTCAAAGGGCAATGGAGATTAATAGATGAATAGGGAAAAATCCAAGATCAATGACATATCTGAAATAAAGGATTTAACAGGCAAGTGTTTAACTCTTGCCTCAGAGATATCTAACGAGTTTAACAAATTTTTTTCGACGATATCAGTAGATATCATCAATTCAAACATTGGAAATGGCTCTGTTGAAGAGTCTCTCCTATGGTCTAACACCACATTTGAATCCGGTTTTTTTACTCCTACAACGCCTGAGGAAGTGGTCTACATTACTTCCTCCTTGAAAAATAAAAATTCCACTGGTGCCGATGGATTCAGTTCAATTTTGATTAAAAATATAATAAATATTATTGCATCGGTGCTCACTTTCATTGTAAACCTAAGCTTTGAAAAGGGTATTTTTCCTAAAGCTTTGAAAAACTCAATTGTTGTACCTATTTTTAAGAAAGGTGAAACCAAGGACATGAATAACTACTGACCTATTTCTTTACTGAGTGTGTTCTCAAAAATTTTCGAAAAAATTGTTAAAGTTAGAATGCTGAATTTCCTATCTAAAACTAAATTTCGAGACAAACGCCAGTATGGTTTTATGTCGGGATGTAGTACTGAAGATGCCGTAAACACTTCCAACTGCCTTGAAGAAATATACCATGCATTCAATAACAGTAAAATAGTGTTGACTTTATTTCTGGATATTTCGAAAGCCTTAGACACTGTCTGTCACAAAATACTACTATGGAAATTAGAGAAAGCTGGTTTCAGGGGTTCCACACTTAACTGGTTCTCTTCGTATTTAAATAGTAGAAAACAAAGAACGAAAATTAAAAATCTGCTGAGTGAGCCAATCAGTAACAATATAGGAGTACCGCAAGGGTCAGTCGTCAGGCCTCTTCTATTTCTTATTTATATAAATTGCTTTTTTACTTCTGGTTTCTCAGGAAAAATTATTGGTTTTACTGACGATATTGCAATAACCTATGTTAGTAATACTCGTTTAACTAATTCTGAAAATATCTCCTCCGGAGATGGTTTGACTGAAATTTACTAGTGCTTAGTAACAAGGCAAAAACTATGTCCTTTAACCAAACTAATAATCACTTAGATCTCTTGAATGTGGTCTACCATAATAGCAACTGTGAGTATGACTGTATACCAAATTGTTTTGAACTCAATCAAGTCAATAACTTTAAGTACCTTGGTGTAACAATTGACAGCAAATTGGACTGGAAAGCTCATTCCTCGCTTCTGAGGAAAAAACTTCAAAACTCAATTCGGAAGATGTAGTTGCTAAGACAAAATTGTCCTGAAAGTGTATGTTTACATGTATATCACACTCTGGTCGGTTCGCAAATTCAATACTGCCTATCCAGCTGGGGTGGAGTGTACGAGACCACCATTCATCCTATAATCATAGAACAGAAACATGTATTAAGGATCATATATAGACTATCATGTCTAGATCTGCACCCTTATTCATCAAAGCTAATATTTTGCAGGTTAGAAATCTCTATATTTACAAAGTCTTAAAACTGTCCTTTATCAGAAGTGAAAATCTTTCTGTACGTGTAAATGACCTGCACAACCTGAGAAACTATAGAAGATATAAAATTCCACGATCATATAAGGAACATTTTTGGCACAGCTTGCTGTATACTAGTCCACTACAAACAAACTACCCGATAACCTGAGTTCAATTGTATCCCTTCCTAAGTTTTTATCTCACATAAAGAAATGGCTCTTTAGCTTGAAAAACGTTGAAGATTTTATTTTCAAGGTGACCTGATCGCGAACATCTACATGCCACAAAACAGTTAACGCTTTAACTAAGTGGCAGGGCAGTCTATAAACAATTAAATGTACAAATTACAAAATTAATATTGAAAAACTGGGTAAAATTAATACAGAAGGTACTAGTAACATGCGCAAGATCGAGAGCGAGGAGCAGTAACGCGCCGGTACCGGCATAAAATAGCACTTTTGAGATGGAGAGAAGTTCATCTCCGATCGTGAGCACAATGTCAAAACACAGGACGAGGAGCATAGGGCATAGAAGTCCACCACTATCAGCTTTAGTTCAGCCTGGAGGGCTGAACGACCCACAGCGGTGGAGGCTCGGTGGTGCTGGTACCAGATGGTCAGAATGTCTACGATGGCGCTGGATATTTCATTCAGCGAAACGACCCAGGATAGCCATATGTTAGGAGACGGAACATCTCAGGTCAAGCACCAGCTATGCTAACAGGATCAGGTTTGTAGGTATTCACTTAAAACCTGTTCATGAGCTGCAAGAATGTGACGAGCAGCTGTCGGATAAATGCCTCGTGTCTGTTCTACAGAAAGTGAAAGTCGGTACACGAAAATGGGAAATAATATGCCGATTCTTCACAAGGTTCACGATTCGTCACAAGGTTTTTTTCCCAAGGAGTGTTAGGCAAACTAGGAACAAATCTCCCTTGCCTTAGATTTTCTTACGGGGACTTGGTAGCTAGAGGGGAATGAACTGCATAAACTTAACTCTTTCTATATCCTGAAGTTTCTAATGGCGGCTTGATTGGGGGGGGGGGTGTTCTAACTGGGTATTTACCCATTCAATACATCATTTTGGTTGCAGTACAACATATCACCACCGAATTTAATCTAATCTTTGTATGTCAAAATTTGCTAGCTAGGAACTGGTAGTTGTCAGAATTAAATAAGCCTCTAATTAAAATGTGGTAAATCCGTTTTCTCTATTAATTTTGTGTTAAATGTTACCTTTTTGTATTTTAATTGAAACTATCTCTTCTTGATCTATATATAATACTTCAGCCTGAAAGTTGCTACAATATTCATCAAGTGCAAAATCGCAGGCCAAGATCTTTAGTTCTTAGGTAGATTGCCATTTCCGAAGATGTGTTACATGTTGGTAAAGTTAGCCTATAGTTAAATAACCTAATACCTTCGGTATACCGAATAATAATACCTTCGGTATTTATTAAAATTATTACCTTGTATTCCATTCGAAAAGTCGTAAGAGGTACTATCATCTTTTGGGATGGAAAAAGCCTATTGCATTGCCTTCAATTTCGCGTTTGAAACAATAGTCCTTGAAAACCATGCAAGGTACCGAAAGGTGACAGCGGTGATGGGGCTGACAATATAAAATAGGTTTCACTAAAAGACCTTCTTAGACAGATGCTTCATATTTCAGCCATTTTTGCACTGTGATAAAAATCACTCTGCTTTATCCGGTTTTAGATTCTCGATTATCCTTGTCCATTATTAAACAATCAAACTGTATATATAGATAAGTGCTAGTACATAGTTTTTAAGAAAATTATATCAACAAAAATATATAATACAGAAGAAATTTGATATCTTAAATGTGAAACAAACCCAATCCCTTCGTTTTTAGCTAGTTTTCTAAAAAATTCGGCTAATAGCTGTCAAATTGATTTCCCTATAACATATGTGCTTCCTGATTCAGGAGAAATTATGAGCTATAATTTAAAAGGTCTTGTTTTACAAATTGACTTACACAGACAAAACGGCGCTTAAACCTATCAGATTTTTTACTTTAAAACCAATCAATAAAAAACGCATTTTTAACAATTTTCTATCGAATAAAAGCGAAAATCACCAATAAAAGTAAAAATATTGTAAGATTAATTTCTTATTTACACCGTTGAAAACCTCTGCAATTTCTAGATTTTTAAAGCATGCAATATAATTTTTGAAGCACATATTAAGTTTTCACACATCATAAAACTACCATACCCATTCTTATACCATTTAATTGTTGGCGTTGGATTCCCTAACACAGTGCAATTCAGAACTACTTGTTCTTTTTCAAAATCTGTATCCAAAATTATTTCCTTCTCGTAATCGGCCAAATAATAGCTAAGTGGAACTGAAATACATAAACAAAATATATTTAAGCTTCAAATTAAAATTGGTTCCAACTCACCATTTAGACCATCAATCAATGTTACCATTTTGTCTTGATATTTCATTTTATTTGTTCCTTTAATTAAATTTTGTTCAACGAACATGGGTGGAGCTAACACAAGCAATTCAACTGAACGTGAATTTTCTTTTATTTGATTTTTAGCAACACAAGTATACACCCCACTATTATTATATCTTAATGATTTTATAAACAAATTTTCGTTGTTTGAAAATATTTTGTTATCTAATTTCCAGAATATTTCCGGTGTAGGGTTTCCCTGAGCCGTACATTTTAATTCAAATTGTTCTAGAATATTAGCAGTGGTTCTAATCAAATCTGGTTTGATTTGTTCTAAATTGATTTTCATTAGATTTGTTGTTATAACCATATTGTGCGGTGCGCATAAAATATCAAGCTCCAAGGATGCTGAAACCGTATCGGCTTTATTATGAACTGTGCACGATAAAACATTTTTCATGTCACAAAGTAGTTCAGGTATATGGAGTGATCCATCTTTTTTCTTATATGACGAGAAGTTGTATTTCTAAAAATATGTATGAAAAATAGTAATTTTTAGGTTTTTAAAAAACATTATATAATCTTACAACATTATATAATCTTACTGAGCTCCATGTTATTTCATACTCTCCATCTTCCACTGGGCAACGTATTATCATTGAACTTTTTTCAGTTGCAGTAATTAATTTGTTATAATTTTCCAAAAGTTTTGGTGCCACAATCTGTTTTACGGTAATAACTCGTATATCATTTCCTATGTTATTTTCCACATAACAAGAATAATTGCCAGAGAAAATGCCTGTAGAATTGTCTATTTTTAAGTGACTTTCATTTGATACATTTTCATTATTTTTTCGCCATACAATTTTCGGTTGTGGATTGCCATGATATTCACATACCATTTCTAATGAAGCTGTGTTATATACATCGATATTTGTTATATTTGATGAAATTTTTTTTGTTCCTTCTGGACATTAAGTTCATGATTAATCTTAAAGTTTTAGAGGTCGATTAAAATGACCAGACTCACCATGATCGAGTTTAAAGATATTAGTAATTTTTGGAGGGTACAATACATTCAAATTGAAATTCGATTCAGCTTTTCCTGCTAAATTACTTGCTCTGCAGCTCAATCGTCCTGTCATATTAACTTCTACTATTTTTATTTCCAACGTTCCATTTTTATTTTGACTAACCTTTACTCCATTCTAGAAATACAACCCCCCTTAAAACCTTAAAACAATTTTTACAGACCAACATTAAAATACCTACATTAAACCATTCAAATATAATATCATTATCTGCAACTTTGACAATTGGACATTCGAAATAAAATGTTGAGTTTAAAATCAAATCAAAATTGCTTTTGTAATTTTCTAATAATTGGGGACCAACTGCTATTTTTAGATTAACTGAGATTTCTTCTTTTCCGTGTTCATTTTCAACAACACAAGTGTATTCACCCGAATCACTTGGATTTGTTGCATAAATTTCAAGAACTTCAGTTTTTGTCATTTCTTTTCTGTTATGTAACCAAATCGTGTTCGGCTTTGGATTCCCTTCAGATTCACATAATATTGCAATTTTCTTTATGTTTGTTACAATTGTTTTCTGTGAATCCAAAACTGTTTTGACAGTATCTAAAAGTAGAGAAAATTGGTTTCTTTATTCAAATCTTTACGTACTTTGTACCGATACGTACAATCATCTAATTTGTATAGATTCAAGATTTTAGGAGGATATACAATATTTAAATTAAAATTTGCTTCTTCATGTTCTGTTCTGCCTCTACAACTCAAACTTCCTGATATTTCTAATGGAACTGATTCTATTTCCAATTTCCCATTGTTGGTATATTTATCATCGATTTTGATACCATTCTAGAATCAAACAAAAGCGCAGTAAAATTTACGTACATCTACAAATACAATACCTACATTAAACCACTCAATGTTCAAATTGTTATTACTAGCTATAGGACATTCCATTTCAAATGATGAATTTAAAATCAAATCATAATTTCTTTGATAACTTATATGTGATTGTGAAAGAATTGTAATTTTTAATTTAGATGATTTTTGTTCGTTATTTGTTCGACAAATGTATTCTCCTACCGCACTTGGATTCGTTGTATCAATTTCGATTACTTCATTATTTGAAGCTTCTTTTGAGCCACGCATCCAATGTGTTTTTAATGTATGATCTCCATCTGTCTCGCATAACATTGAAATTTTTTTCATATTCAATAAGATTGTCTTGAATGGAGGAAAAATTGTGGTGAAAGCATCTAAAATTATTCGATTTCATTTTCAAAATATTCCATAGTTTGTGAGTTTGTTCAACTTGTTCAATTCATTCAATCTATTCAATTCATTCAATTCATTCAATTCATTCAATTCATTCAATTCATTCAATTCATTCATTTCATTCAATTCATTCATTTCATTCAATTCATTCAATTCATTCAATTCATTCAATTCCTTCAATTCATTCAATTCATTTCATTCATTTCATTTCATTCATTTCATTCATTTCATTCATTTCATTCATTTCATTCATTTCATTCATTTCATTCATTTCATTCATTTCATTCATTTCATTCATTTCATTCATTTCATTCATTTCATTCATTTCATTCATTTCATTCATTTCATTCATTTCATTCATTTCATTCATTTCATTCATTTCATTCATTTCATTCATTTCATTCATTTCATTCATTTCATTCATTTCATTCATTTCATTCATTTCATTCATTTCATTCATTTCATTCATTTCATTCATTTCATTCATTTCATTCATTTCATTCATTTCATTCATTTCATTCATTTCATTCATTTCATTCATTTCATTCATTTCATTCATTTCATTCATTTCATTCATTTCATTCATTTCATTCATTTCATTCATTTCATTCATTTCATTCATTTCATTCATTTCATTCATTTCATTCATTTCATTCATTTCATTCATTTCATTCATTTCATTCATTTCATTCATTTCATTCATTTCATTCATTTCATTCATTTCATTCATTTCATTCATTTCATTCATTTCATTCATTTCATTCATTTCATTCATTTCATTCATTTCATTCATTTCATTCATTTCATTCATTTCATTCATTTCATTCATTTCATTCATTTCATTCATTTCATTCATTTCATTCATTTCATTCATTTCATTCATTTCATTCATTTCATTCATTTCATTCATTTCATTCATTTCATTCATTTCATTCATTTCATTCATTTCATTCATTTCATTCATTTCATTCATTTCATTCATTTCATTCATTTCATTCATTTCATTCATTTCATTCATTTCATTCATTTCATTCATTTCATTCATTTCATTCATTTCATTCATTTCATTCATTTCATTCATTTCATTCATTTCATTCATTTCATTCATTTCATTCATTTCATTCATTTCATTCATTTCATTCATTTCATTCATTTCATTCATTTCATTCATTTCATTCATTTCATTCATTTCATTCATTTCATTCATTTCATTCATTTCATTCATTTCATTCATTTCATTCATTTCATTCATTTCATTCATTTCATTCATTTCATTCATTTCATTCATTTCATTCATTTCATTCATTTCATTCATTTCATTCATTTCATTCATTTCATTCATTTCATTCATTTCATTCATTTCATTCATTTCATTCATTTCATTCATTTCATTCATTTCATTCATTTCATTCATTTCATTCATTTCATTCATTTCATTCATTTCATTCATTTCATTCATTTCATTCATTTCATTCATTTCATTCATTTCATTCATTTCATTCATTTCATTCATTTCATTCATTTCATTCATTTCATTCATTTCATTCATTTCATTCATTTCATTCATTTCATTCATTTCATTCATTTCATTCATTTCATTCATTTCATTCATTTCATTCATTTCATTCATTTCATTCATTTCATTCATTTCATTCATTTCATTCATTTCATTCATTTCATTCATTTCATTCATTTCATTCATTTCATTCATTTCATTCATTTCATTCATTTCATTCATTTCATTCATTTCATTCATTTCATTCATTTCATTCATTTCATTCATTTCATTCATTTCATTCATTTCATTCATTTCATTCATTTCATTCATTTCATTCATTTCATTCATTTCATTCATTTCATTCATTTCATTCATTTCATTCATTTCATTCATTTCATTCATTTCATTCATTTCATTCATTTCATTCATTTCATTCATTTCATTCATTTCATTCATTTCATTCATTTCATTCAGTTCATTCATTTCATTCATTTCATTCAGTTCATTCATTTCATTCATTTCATTCATTTCATTCATTTCATTCATTTCATTCATTTCATTCATTTCATTCATTTCATTCATTTCATTCATTTCATTCATTTCATTCATTTCATTCATTTCATTCAATTCATTCCATTCATTTCATTCATAATTTAACAAATTTTACCTTTGTTCATTTTTATCAAATTTGTCAATGTTGATACAGTAGAAAATACATTTAGCGTCACAGAATCTGTTTGTTCCTTGTTTGCTCTCTTCCCAATGCAAGTATATGTTCCACTATACCTTTTCGTAATATTATGTAGAACTAAATTCGGCAAATCAAGCTTATTGGAAATAATAAAATAAGTCATTAAAATTAATCACTTATAAAACTAAAATTGTTTTCTTTGGTACTTTGTGATTTGGTGGTAAAGTTGAGCTTCCATTATGTTGCCATGTAATGTTAACATTTAATCTTGGTGATACAACACATTCAAGAATAACTTCCTGTTTTCCTTCTATCTCATTCCGAATTTTTTTGGATGTGGTAACAGATAATGGTGTATGAATTACTTCAACAACTGTTTTGGATTCGGTTCGACCAACTCTATTCTCCCCAGAACAAATATATGTTCCAGCATTTTTAAGCTCTACATTTTCGATTGTGAATAAAAAAAGCTCGCTTTGCCTGTAAATCGAAAAACTAAGATCATTTTTTAAATTCATTAATTATTTTTACTAACTTTGTTTTCATTTCTTTTAAAACAGTTTCACTTTCATTTTTCCATTGAATAGTTACCATAATCGGAGAATTAACTTGGCATGCTAATTGTACTCGTTCCCCTTCTTCTACTTTTATTGTGCTATAAATGGCAGTTGTATCAGGCGGTTCTATTTAAATATAAAAATAAATACAAATTTCAGGTATAAAAAAAGTTTGAAACACCTGGATCGTATGTCGATATGTCCGATGATAAAAGTCTTTTTATGCTGTAACCTAAGCTGTCGATTCCATATAGCTTTAATATAAAATTTATTAGAAATTTATTTAAATGATCATTTTTTTACTTACATAAATTTTAAAAGCAGTTTTTGGTAATTCTATTAAATTCGTCATGTAGAACACTTCATCTTCCAAAATGTTTTTATTTAATTTATATCTAAACTTTTTGTAACTAGAAGTAATCACAACCGTCGATAGATTTCTTACAAATGAATGATTTGATGGTGCGACTAACAAAATATGTTTTTGGCGAGGTAGAGGATAGTAGCTTGTTTGCTTAATTGATTTTGGAACAGTTGTTGAAAAGCCAAACTTATATTTAACTTTACTCTTGGCTGATATTTGACATAAATTCGATATCTTTGACTCGATTATGATTGTCCATTTTCCAGGTATAAGCTTGGCAATGTGTATCATCTTATCAAAAAAAAAATTATGGTACTAATATGACTCTAAATAAATATAATGATTACCTTAACTTTTGGTTCACTCATCAGCAACCTGTAATTTTTTACTTCCTGTTTTTTAGGATTTAATATTTTAATTAACAGTTTTGGACCTGTGATTGTTATGATAATTTGATCTATTGTAGAATCTACATAGATATCAGTGGCTGATTTACCTTTTGGCATATCGATAAAATCGAAATAACTGGAATCATTGTTTATTATTTGTACAAAGCTGAAAAGTAGCTATGCAAATAAGAAAAAGAAAAGTTTTTAAAGTATAAACATACATACAATCATGCAATTTTTTTAGATATAGCTTTAAGCTTTGGAAGTGGAGAGGTATAGTCTGCGTTACAATCTTGCGAATTTTCTCCCATGGCAGGCAGCATCATGAGCATGACGGCACGGCGTGTCGCGGTGGTAAATGCATGACGTTAGTGACAGTGTGAGTGGCAGCAAAATGAGCGCATAGTGCGCATAACGTGTTAGCATGCCGTGGTAAATCCATGGAGCACGCGGTGTTTGTTGGGAAAGAATAAAAAAATGGAGAGTGGAAAGTAGTTTAACATTTTCTTAAATGACTGATTTTATTTAACTTTTTATGAGATAATATGACTTTCATAATATTAAATTGATTAATTTTATTTTTTTTCATTAAAATTATGCGCGAAAGAAATTGCTTTGTGAAAGTTTTGAAAAAATACACAGAAAAGAAACAGGCACTTTGAATAATTAATTTTAGTGATTCAAAATAATTCTTATGTTTATTTAATATTATTTGTTTGTCATTTTTCATGTTGGTTTACTGATATTTAAATTTTTTTTATAATATTAAGAAAATTGTGGAAAATTAATATATTTTTTTATGTGGAAGCCAAATATTTAAATTTTTTGAATATTGATTTTTTTTTTAAATGGACGCCTCATTTATAAATGCGATCACACACATACATTTTCATTTTACAACTAAAAAATACGACCGCAATCTTCATTTATCTTAATGACGTTACTAAAAATATTAGTCTAGAAAAGATTCATAAAAGAAACACGGTCATGGCATGGTATCACTTGGACGTCCAAGTGGTAGCAAAATGTACGAATTATGCTCTTTATTTTATGGCCATTGTAGCAACATGTGAAATGCATAACGTGCTCCTACCAAAAGTAGTAAGTAAGTAGTAGTAAATAAATTCTGCAGATTATGAATTGCAAAAATATTTTTGGATCGAGCTTTCTGTCAAAACGAGAGAAAACAAAAGGAAAAATAATCTCAAAATGGCACCGTTTTAAGGTAAAGTTTGTAGAAGCACAATAAATTAGTTTAAATTTAAATATTTTTCCGCTAAATATAGTTTTAAGTATTATTATTCAGATGTCGCTACTCATCTATTTATATAGTCAGTGAATTAATTGTAAGGGGGCGACACGAGAAGAAAGAAGATATCAGTTTCCTGACATATGTAGAAGAACGAAATAAAAGTGTGATTTGTTTAAAAAAAAGAATTGTTTTAATTTAAAAGAATCTAACAGAATTTAAGTTTTCAACTTCTACAAATCAGTAGTGGGATATGAAGGGGTTCCTTCACTGGATAAACTTTTGGATATTTAATTTGATTTGTGCCACAATATTAATTTCTACATTTTGAGGTTAGATTTTAGTGAAAATGAGTTACGGAACTAAAACTATTGTAGAGGATTTACAACGTCAAATCGCCGAAATAGAAATCGAATTAGACAGAAGTTTGGAACAGCTACAAGAATTACAACGCAACAGTATTCTTACGCGTAGTCTTATCCAAAACGAATCTCCGCCGGATTTCTCCGATGTATCCAGAAATTATTTTACTTTAAACGAACCTCCCGTTAGTAGGAAAAATAGTATTCCGCACAAAAACACGTATCAACCATCATTCCGGAAACCATTAATTGAACAGAACGAAGATGCAGACGATCATCAAAAAAATCATCTTATCATCAATCCTTCAGAATACAAAAATTTAATTAATATATTCGATGGCGAAACCAAATTGACAGCTACAGAATGGATCAACGAAATCGATTCAGCTGGCACTATATGTCACTGGAACGATGCCTGTAAATATTATATCGCAAAAATTCGACTACCGGGGCCCGCAAAGAACTTCTTGTTTTCAAAAAATGTAAGCAATTGGTTCGATTTTAAATTAGAACTTCAAAAGGCATTTCCATCATATATTGATGACACAGAAATACATTCACTAATGTCAAATAAATCTAATCTAATCTTCGTCCTAATAAATTATTAGGACGAAGAGGTAAATTGAGTGACAGCTCTATTCAAAAATATATTATGCGTGGAACCAACCACACAGAAATGTACCGTGTGTTGTTATATAGCAAACCGAAAGATTTGGACGAAATGTTAGAAGTAATAAGATACTACGAACATAACAAGATTAATGATATTGCTTCTCCGGATATAAAAGGTGCGCCGAAAGCTGAGCAAAATATAATCAATTCTACTCAACCGTATAACAATAAACCAAATGTCAAAATAGATGTTTTAATTGTAATATTGTCGGACACCGTTCAATTAATTGTCCACAACCACAGAAGCGTATTCGATGTTCATTTTGTAATAAACCTGGACACGCACATCAGAATTGTTTCGAAAAAAAAACAGAACATAAATACAAACGAGTTTTCTATCAATATTGTAAGAGAATCACACGAGATATTGTTGAGCCTAAAAATTAATTTTACGTCTGCAACATCTATTAAAGTGAACGCACTTTGAGATACCGGTAGTCCTATCAACATTATACAACGAGAAATCATTCCGGAAGGAGAAAAATTAGAAAAATATTCATATATAATATCACGAGTCGTCAAATAATAGTCGATTATTTTTCATAATCATTATTACGAATGTCATTTGAGGTCCCGAGTGCGCGTAGCGCACGAGGGAAATTTTTGACCTCAAATGGCATGAGTGGTAATGTTGAAAAATAATCGACAAATAATTTGAGGACGAGTTGTATTTAGCAGACAATTTAACGAACAGAAATAGTAACATTATTTCATACAACATAATCCTCTGTTGTCAAACAAAATTAAATATTATTTCTTCTTAGTAGGCGCATAAATGTTATAAATTTGTAATTTATTTTTGATAAATAAACATAAACATGCAATCATTTATGAATGAAAACGGACATTTTTACTATTTGCAAATTGCATTTTCACATAATTTTGTATGTGCATTTTTGTTTTAAATTAATATATAAAGTAGGCGGAAAATATTCGAAAATATTCGCTGTTCCTTCCTAACAGAAAAAAATAATCGAAACAAATCGTTTTGATTTGCTAAAAAATAGTAAATGAAGCGTTTTGATTGGACCTTATTGAAACTTTATTTAATGAGTTGAATTGTCTGGTAAAATGTATAAAGGGCTGAATGATTCATTGTTATGTATTTTAGGCATTGTAAATTTGAATTGTAAAATTAATGATAATTTTTATTTTATTAGATTTATCGTCGTTTCTGATACCGCAATCTCATATAAATGCATAATTGGCCGCGAATTTATTTTAGATTCGAATATCAATTTCAGTTAAGTGTTAAATGGCAAACAAACTCCGGTGAGTATAACATATAAAAATGAAATCGTGGAGGGCAAAAATGTAGAATTATTTAATGAAATTCTTGGTATAGACTATGACGTACATAAAAAAAATTGACTTTGACATAGGACATTATACTGACAACAACGAAATTGAAAATACCGTAAAAGACCTGATTAATAAACCAAAACTTTTAGAACGCGATACTAAATGCAAAATGAACGTAATCTTAAATGGCAATAAATCAATTTACTCTCCACCAAAACGTTTTTCAATTAAAGACCGCGAAATAATTCAAGAAATAATTAATAATTACTTAGATAAAGAAATCATTCGTCCGAGTAGTAGTGAATTTTCAAGTCGATCTTTGCTAGTTCCAAAGAAAAACGGTAAATTTAGACTTTGTGTAAATTACCGCGAATTGAATAAAATAACGGTAAAGGACCGATTTCCAATACCGATATTGGATGATTGTCTTGAGAAACTTCAAGGTAAAAAAGTATTTACGTTAATTGATTTAAAATCTGGCTTTCATCATATACCTATGGCCAAAGAATCTATAAAGTTTACAGCCTTTTCCACACCGGATGGACAATTTGAATTTTTTAAAATGCCCTTCGGGCTTTCTAATGCTCCGGCTGTTTTCCAGCGCTTCATTAATATTATTTTTAAACAACTTATTGACGAAGGGAATGTAATAATCTATATCGATGATATAATGATTGCTACCAAAACGTTAGAGGAGCATTACAGAGTTTTTAAAGCGGTTTTCGATTTGATGTGGAAAAATTGCCTTCAATTGCAATCCGATAAATGTCAGTTTGTTAAGTCTTATATCGATTTTTTGGGCTATGAGGGGGGAGCAAATGGAATAAAACCATCGCAACGACATTTAAACGCGATTCACAATTTCCCGATTCCGAAAAATGTTCATGAACTGCACCGATTTTTAGGACTCATGAGTTTTTTTCGAAAATTTATTTAAAATTTTTCCATTTTGGCGAAACCACTCTACGATCTGTTGAAAAGAGATGTTACATTTACGTTTGGTGAAAAGGAATTAGAGACTTTTATCCTTTTAACATCAAAAATAGTTCTGTTCTGATTTTGTATAATCCGAAATTAGAGACCGAGCTACATACCGATGCAAGTCAGCACGGGTTTGGTGCAATCCTTTTGCAAAGGCAAACTGACAATAATATGCATCCTGTATTATACTTTAGTAAACGGACAACAGACAGTGAAAAGAAGTATCACTCTTTTGAGCTAGAAACTCTTGCAATATTTTACGCATTACAAAGGTTTCGTGTATATCTTCATGGCATACACTTTAAGATCGTAACGTATTGTAATTCTCTAAAGCAAACTCTTGCAAAAAAGGATTTAAATAATCGTATAGCCCGATGGACTTTTTATTTATCAAACTATGACTACGATATAGTTCATAGAAATGGTAACCAGATGAAGCACGTAGACGCCTTGAGCCGATCGCTTAATATTTTGATTATTACAGAGTGCACTCTTTCTCGGCGTTTAGCTTCATTGCAACGTACCGATGACGCTATACAAAATCTTTCTAAAGAAGTTTTCCCGAAATATAAAAAATAATTTATTTGAAATACGAGCCAATTTGATTTATCGTAGATTTAATGAGAAAATATTATTGTACGTCCCAAGATGTTTAGAAACAGGAATTATACGTAAACATCACGAAATAGGTCATGTTGGACGAACCAAAACAATTGAATTAATTAGACGACGATACTGGTTTCCCCAAATGACTGAAAAAGTAGACGATTTCTTAAAATCATGTTTGAAATGTTTAATATTCCAACCTAAAGACGGGAAGAAGGAAGGTTATATGCATATATATGATAAAAGTGAGGAACCATTTCAAACAATACATGTTGACCACTTAGGTCCCTTCGAGAAGACTCGCAAACACAACAAGTATATTTTAGTAGTAGTTGACGCTTTTACTAAATTTTCAACAACGAACGATGTTTAGTACCCCACAGCGAATTATTTCTGACCAAGGGTCTTGTTTTACATCAAAAACATTTGATGGGTTTATAAACCGGATTAACACCCATCACGTACTAAATGCAACGAGTTCTCCACAATCCAATGGCCAAGTCGAAAGAATAAATAAAATAATCGTACCTATGTTAGCTAAACTGATTGACCCAGACGAACGGAAAGAATAGGATTCAGTGCTATGTGAAGCAGAATACACCCTAAACAACACGTTCAATAGAACAATTCAAAATACGCCCGCAATTGCTCTATTCGGAATTAATCAGACCCGTGAACATAATAAGCTTGAATCGATTATGGACGATATAAATAGTGAAGAAAGAAACCCATGAAACACTAGGGAAAGAATTATTGAGAGTACTAAAGTTAGTCAACTTACCTACCAACGTTAGTCGACTTACCAGGACAAAAACTAACCAAGAAACCGTTCAAAGGAGTTTGCGCACCATTTAACATGAAACTATTTGCCAACCAATCGAGGTCGATTGTAGTTTTGGATGATACTGCGTTAAGTGGAGCTAGATTTTAATATAGAGATTGGCTGCTAGTGGCGTTGAATTCTCCAGGAGATGAATATGATGATTGAGATGTTGTTGGAGATGTTGTATCCAATATAATGAGTTACTTTGAATGTGTTGATAAAGCTGAATCTTCGGTTATGATTTAACAAGGCAGCAGATAAAATGTTGTATAAACCATATAATGAATTAAATTTATTTCCCAAAATCTTCAGGTACAGTAGCTTTTACATTCACTAATGGTCTTGAACCATTATTAAGTAGCACGAATATAAATTAGATTCCTTCAATACACAGTAACATTTCAGAGTTTAATTGTATTTATACGAAATAGCTTATACAAGTTACATGAAATTTGCCTTATTGTATTTATAAAATTGATGGCGAGGCGATGCAATATAATTTATATCAAGAATTACATTTTTAATTTAACACGAAAAAACAAGAATTTAAAACTATTTGGAAAAAGCAAAATCCGAATAATGAAAATATATTTTTTGTTTTTTTAATAAATGTTAACGAAATCATCGCCTGCTAAACTTTAAATTTTTTTGAGAAATGATTTTAGTTTTGATGTTCGCCACATAGTGTCAGAACGGCCGCATGTAGAAGCACAATAGTTAAGTTTAAATTTAAATATTTTTCCGCTAAATATAGTTTCAAGTATTATTATTCAGATGTCGCTACTCATCTAATTATATAGTTAGTGTATTAATTGTAAGGCGGCAACACGAGAAGAAAGAAGATATAGCAGTTTCCTAAAATATGTAGAAGAACGAAATAAAAGTGTAATTTGTATAAAAAAAAGTATTGTTTTAATTTAAAAAAATCTAACAGAATTTAAGTTTTGAACTTCTACAAGTTCAAATCACTGCATTCAAAATTTCAACATTTTGAAGGTATAGTGTGCGCTACTATCTTGAAAACTTTCTGCCACGGCAGGCATCACCATGAGCGCACTGGACGACACGGCGTGCCAGCATGCTGTGGTAAATATATACATACGTCGTGGCAAATTCACGAGGCACCCGGTGTTTGTTGGAATACTTTTGAAATCCAGATAAATTAATTCGTCGTAACTCTTAGTAAGTGGCAAAAAATTAAATAGGAGACCAAGACATACACCGTGCTGAAACTTAATCGAATAACCTGTCTAATAATGCCGTCATGTTTAGTGGATGTTTTCGGTTTATATAAAAAAACGACGATTGCTTAATTTTGTGGTTTTATGGCCAGTTTTATGTAGTAATTGTGTTATTTTGACTAATGTTGGTTACACGGACATCCAGAGCCAAAAAAGATTTTTAATAGTGTTTATAAATTTTTCCCACAATACAACTTTCAGAAATTATTAAGATGAGAAGAACGGAAGAACGCATTTATGCGTATTCTGCACACTCCTAAATTCGCACCAATTCTCGGTCTAAAAAATATTAGAGCCTGGGCTTGCTAGAAGTTCCAATAAGTTCAAGTAGTAGAAGTGTAGATTCGGCGTTGTATCATAACAGACCTATTTGGCCTACGCATAGTAGCATCATTTTGACAGACAGAACAATTAAAGTTTATGATCCAATCCATCTACTACGTTCTCTTATCATTTAAGAAATTGTCCAATTACAAAGTTATATACGTTAAATTCTAACACTTAGAAGCAAAAAAAATTTTCTGTGTGTCGTTATGAATCGTAAATTAAAAGAAAGCTTACCTCATTCATTTTTTTCCGTTCAATTTCAAACAGTAATCCATTCGAAGCCTTAGCCAAACTTTTGTAATCCTTATTATACAATTCATCATCCAACTTATTCGAAAAAAAATAAATTTCTGTTCTTTTCTTTTGTATCAATCTTAATATTTGACTTTTAAAGTGTTCGTGCTTTGTCTTTAAATTACTGAATACAAACACAAAGGAATCAAACTCAACGCTTTTTAATCCGTTGAGAATAGCAGTATATGCGCTATTGGAACAATTAGTGTGATTTGTTACTTTAATCGCATCTAAGCTGTTAAATAAAGCTTTTGTGTCGGTCGTCACAATTTTTGATTCATTAACTTTTTCACAATACACCACTAAAATATAATTGCCGATTGGATTATTTGTTATAGCTTCGAAGCCATTAATTAATTTTTTGGAACCGTTTTGGAACAGATCTAGATCATGATTCGTTAGACCAACTGCATCGAATATAATCGCTAAACTTTTTTTTTTATATCTAGAAATGTGGTTATCACTTTCACTTGAACTACTACTTAAACTGATAACAATCACCAAAAACGATAATAAAAGCTTATATAACATTTTATTCCTTTATAACACAAACCAAATTTATGTATTCGCGACAGTCGGAAACTGTTAAATATTAGAGTAGATTTAGATTCAACTTATATTTATAAGTTTTCTGAATTTCTAGGTATCGTCTTACAGTCAGACCTTAAAAACTTCAAGAACAGCTTTTAGTTATGGTTTTGATAAGACTTTCAAAACGTGAACATTTTAATGTGCAATATAATATCGTTCGTCGAAAGTCTATACTGTCTTGTCAGTAGTCAGTAGTTTTTTCCAGTAACACAGTCAAAAAATTTCTCAAATGTTCGAGTCTCTAATATATTTGCTTAAAATTATCTTATTTCCCTTGCAAATGAAGTAAGTTTATGCAATAAACATTTTTGCTAAAATTGTTTTTATCACTTGCCTCAGGAAGTCATCTAACGGTTAAAAACGTGTTTGAGATGATAAGGTTCAAATTTTTATTTTGAATGAATAAAATGAATTTTACAAAATAGCTAATTTTGTAGTGACTGTCAAGTTTTGACCATTGTGAAAAAACTCTTCGTCCTCCGTATCTAAGTGACTTGGATTTGAAGTTATGAAACTTCACAAATGTTCTGCAGCCGCTAAGGTGTTTATAGAACTAGCGTTTTAAGAAAATTGACATACTAGTACATATTAGAAATTCAGGATGTGGCGAGTTTTTAAAAAAGTCTTACGAGAATTTTACTAGTTCCAAAGTTTGATTTACTTACTAGCTTGTTGTTTTGCTTGCGTAATACTGGTTTTCTTTTTTGCTTGTTCCAGGGTGCTTTGCGTGGCAATGTCACACAATTTCGGTGGAAATTTGTTCTAATATTTTGAATCGTACCAGTATGGTTTTTCTTTCCTGTGTTTGAAACTCACAAGTGCAATAAAATACCAATTTAGTGTAAAAATACAATTTTGTATTTAAATTATTCTTTATTTTTATAATTTAACATTCTTCTCAATTGAATATAATTAACTATTATTTAAATATGTTTTAATATTGTGTATTTTTCTATGTAAATAAATCTATTTGTAATTAATACATAATCAATTACTACTTTCAACACACAAAATCAAACACATTTTTAATAATAATTCAAATTATTTATAGTTATGCATTTTACAACATATATAAGCATAATTATATAAATTTTTTGCTTTTATTTGATTTTTTTTTCTCTTCGCTACATAATTGTAATGAATTAATGTTTAAAATTTATAAGAACAAAAATTTCTATTTTGAAAAAATTAGACTTTTATTGTTTTAATTAATTTAATCACAGAATTAGAAATTAAAAAATTGAGTATCGTAAATATGAATCTTGGAAGAGTTAATAGATTAAGACACGAATTAAGTAAAAAGTTACAAAAACAGAGAGCACAGTTTTTAAATTATCGAAAAATAAAATGTGTTTAAACTGTTAATTGATTAATGAAGAATTACATTGGAATTATATCTTAAAAATTAAATTTAATAAATTAGGGTTTTCTTAAGCGTTTTTGAATCAATCAAAATGCAAAAGCTAAAATGGATTAACTACTGTATTCGATAAAATTCCAATTTTGTCAAATTTAAAACTTCATCTTTTGTGTTATTATCAGTTTATTTATGGTGCTTAGTGGTTCGATTTATTTTTTCATGCATTCATAAAATTGTTTGTTTTAGTAAATATTAAAAATAGGTGAAATAAAAAATAAAATAATAATTAAATAAAAGTCTAATACTGTAAAATACATTTAACAAAAAATAAAATGTTTTTTTGTATATCATAATTAATTTGATTAGGAAATATATTTATGTGTATAAATTATTATTAGTATTAATTATATTTATTAAAAATTTTGAAAATTTACATCACTTTTATGAAGGATAAGAAAAATTTAATTTATGTTTATACTTAACGTTAATCTTTTATATATCAACGTCGCGACAAAGTGATAAAATACAAATAATCGGTTAATCCAAAATGGTGGATTAAAGGCACAATCGCATAGAAAGAAGTTATTTTAAGCATTAAATTTCTTAATTTTTTTACTGTACTAAAACATACCTACAACTTAAGAAATTATTTAATGCATGTAAATAATTTTTAACATTAGAATTAACTTATTGTAAGTATAAAAAAAATTTCTTTCTTATCCCATAAAATAAAAAAAAAAAAACTTTTATTCATTCATACAAAAAATTATATCACACAACTCTGTTCATTTATCGGACGGATACACCAAATAATTAAAAAAAAAAATAAAAACATAACAATTATAAATAATTATATAAAGATCACATCTTAAAAAAACACGAAATCAAACAACAGTCACACTTAAATATATCATTTCTTAATTAAATTTTTAACTTTCTTAACATAACGATTAATAAATGTTGGATTTTTCGATCCTTTACTACTAGTACTTTGATCATTTGATGCTATTGACAATGATCTTGCTGAATCATTATGGCTCGATGCTCTTGACAATTTTGAATTTATAGATAAATTATCATCGTGGTCACTTGTTCTCGTATTATCATTTACTGTAATTATATCATCACCACGTGGTTTTTCAATATCATTTTCTAATTGGTTATTACTTGATGTTTTTGATTCAAGTAAATTTTCGTTTGATGCTGTTGTTTGATTTAATAAATCATCCATACTTCGTGTATGATCGGTTTCATCATTTATAAGTCCATTGATTTCATCGTTACTAGGATCCTGTTTTTGATCAAGTAAATCTTCTAAACTTCGTGATCGTCTATGACTATTTATTGATTCTTTGCTATTTTTATTTTTATTAGGTTTTAGTCTGTCTTTTTCTTTATTATGTTCTTCCGAGGCCCCCTCAATTTCTGATTCATTAATAACATTTTCATTAATACGATTATTATTGTTATTACTTTCGTTAGTTACATCTAATAAACCATCTAAGCTTTTACTACGTGTTTCAATTGTTGGTGGAAGTGGTGGTCGATGTGTTAATCCAGCTGCAGAACTACGTCTAATTCCGCCACAATAATCCGCATAATTATTTTTAAAAGTTGAAATACCACTTTTTACACCGTTTTTACTAAAGTTATCAACATTCCTATTTATTTTACTATGATTGGGATTATTTGATGTGAAAATTAAATTATTATTTTTATTTGTTGGAATAATTGGACGAATTGTTGTTCGTCCTGGCGATAACCATTGTCGTCCCGTATTTGATGATTTAGGAAATTTTAAAATTTTATTTTGTGCTATTGATGGATTCGATGATGGTATTTGATGATTTATATTTGTATTAGATTGAATTGAGGGGCCATCTAGTCATTCTGAAACACGACCATGGATTGATCCATTTCCATTATCTTTATCGCTTCCTTTTCCTGAATCATTACTATGCATTCGTTGGTAAATTGGTGGATTTGTTCGGGTTGTTGATGCTGTACCAGGTGTACCTGGTGTTGCATCACCACGACCGTGTAACACTACAGGACGATTTTGGAATCCATCTAATCTTGGTAATTCACCACGCATGAACCTGAAATAAGAAACAAATTATATTATATGCCAGCAGTTGAAATTTATCATTAAAATAAAATAGAGAAAATGAAAATCGAAACATTCAACGATGCTGTCAGAAATCCAGAAAAATCAATCTCATAGGGATAAAAGTGGTATAATAAAGATACAGAAAGATTTTCGAATTTCTTTAGATAATTAACCGAAAAAGAATACGTATACAGTTCTCAGGAGCATCAGCAGTAAGGTTTCCGGTTTTGGAAATTTCGAAAAATGGAGCCCCAAGGTAAAAAGTGGAGATAATTTAAACTTTTATCAACATAAAGAATAACTGAAAGCATGGAAATAAAAGAGAAAAAACGGATAACTGAAAACAAAGAAAAAGAACTGGTACCAACAGAAGGTATTACATGAAATCTAGATTCTAGATGAAATCAACCCAAAAATTCGAGTTCACACGGAGAAATGCAGCTCGCTAGGGTTAATATAAGCTTGATGTCATGAGTAAGGGGAATTTAAAACCATTAAGAACACTAGTTTACAAATTTTGATCTTTTTTTGACTCCCTAACTAAAACCCAATTTTTTTGTGAATTTTGACCTGATGAATACGAATATCATATTAATTTTTTTAGGTTAGCTCTTGTTTTTTAGATATTCGCGAAAAACCATTTTTTCGGTGAACGAACAAACAAACAAACAAACAACGAACGAACGAACAAACAAGCAAACAAACAAAATCAAAAATCTACGTTTTTTTAAATTTTTCTGTATTCAACGTCTTAAATTTTGAACAGATAATGATTGTAAATTTTTTTAGTTTCTTGGAGCCTACAGTTGATACAATTTCCTTTCTTTTAAGTTAAAAATCACGAATTTTGGTGCTGGTTGCACAAGTTATTCAGGTTTTCCCACAAAAAGTCAAAAAGCAAAATTTGAAAAAAACAATTTTTAATGTAAATTCTGCAACATAATTGATTTATGTATGAGTTGTTATACAAATTTTCGAGTTAAAATTGCAAGTTATGGTCAAAACCTGGTCCTAACACTACGTTAAAACGTTAAATAAACATTTTCTCTATTGTACCATCTTGAATGTGTTAAGTTGCAGTTGACATAACTATTTTTCGGCATCCACGGTTTATTTTCATGCAGTTTTATACCGACTCGTATGTATGGAGTGATTTTTTTAGCAGGATGTATTATGGAAATTCCACAAATAAAACAAAATGAATTTGGGCTATTTTTTCACTTGAAACTTCTTGAGAAGCCATTTTAATAAATTTAACTAACACTTTACTATTTTAAAAGAATTCTTAACTGATGTTTAAGAACGACTCAACTTGTAAAATATTATTTACGATGCGGCACAAAAAGAAAAGAAAAATACATAAAAACGCGGTTGACATAAGGAAAACTCAAAATGGCTCGCAGTTTTTATTCGAAAATCTGTATAACAACTTAAATATAAATCAATTATGTTGCAGAATTTAAATTATTCTTAGTAAAAAAAAGTCTTTTTTTTTCCTAATTTTTAGTTTTGCCTTTTATGGAAAAACCTGAATAACTTGGTGCAACCTGCACCAAAATTCGTGTTTTTTAACTTAGAAGAAAGGAAATTGAATTTACCACGGATAAGAAATTAAAAAATTTACAATTATTTTTTGTTCAAAATTTATGGCTTTGAATATGGAAAAAATTTTAAGAAACATAAATTTTTGATTTTTTTCAACTTATTTCGAATTTTTTCTTCCCTGAAGAATCCTTGATGGATTTTCACAAAAAAACTCAAAATTAATTAGTTAGCATCTTTACTATGCACTTGTGTCATTAATACATTGAATTTGTTTGTTTTGTAAAATATGCAATACAAAAGCCTAATAACCTTTTTTTTCACCGAAAAAATTGGTTTATCGCGAATATCTCAAAAACAAGAGCTAAACTAAAAAAATAAATATGATATTCGTGTTCAGCAGGTCAAAATCCACAAGAAAAGTTGGGTTTTAGTCAGGGAGAGAAAAAAAGATCAAAATTTGTAAACTAGTGTTATTTGTATGACATGAAATTTAATCAAACATGAAATTGGACACGGAAATTTTTGATTTTGTTAAAATTTTTGGAATATTTTTGAATTTTAGAAACATTTTTTTTGATTTGGAAAAAATTTCAATATTTGATTTTGTAATAATTTTTGGAATATTTTTAGAATTTTGAAAAAAGTTTGTATTTTTGATTTTGTTATAATTTTTGCAGTATTTTTTGAATTTTGAAAAAAAGTTTCAATTTTTGATTTTGTAAGAATTTTCGGAATTATTTTTAGAGTTTTGAAAAAGTTTAAATTTTTGATTTTATTATAATTTTTATAATATTTTTGGAATTCGGAACAAAAGGTTGTATTTTTGATTTTGGTATAATTTTTCTATATTTTTAGAATTTTGAAAAAAAGTTTTTTTTTTTTTTTGTTATAGTTTTTGCAATAGTTTGTATTTTTGATATTGTGTTAGTTTTTGCAATAGTCTTAGAGTTTTGAAAAAAGTTACTTCGGTCTGAATTTGAATTTTTGGAATATTTTTAGAATTTTGAAAAGTTTAAATTTTGATTTTATTATGGAATTTTGAAAAAAGTTTGTTTTATTTGGATTTTGTTATAATTTTTAGATTTTTGTAAAAAGTTTGAATTTTTGAAATATTTTTAAAATTTTGAAAAAAAGTTTCAATTCTTGATTTTAAAATAATTTTTGAAATATTTTTAGAATTTTGAAAAAAGTTTGTATTTTTGATTTTTTTATAATTTTTGCAATAATTTAAAATTTTTTTAAATAAATTTAAATTTTTAGTTTTGTAATAGTTTCTGTAATATTTTTAGAATTTTGAAAAAGTTTAAATTTTTGATTTTATTATAATTTTTGCAGTATTTTTGGAATTTTGAAAAAAAAATTTCAATTTTTGATTTTGTAAGAATTTTCGGAATATTTTTAGAGTTTTGAAAAAGTTTAAATTTTTGATTTTATTATAATTTTTGGAAAATTTTTGGAATTCGGAACAAAAGGATGTATTTTTGATTTTGTTATAATTTTTGCGATATTTTTAGAATTTTGAAAAAAAGTTTGTTTTTTTTATTTTGTTATAGTTTTCGCAATAGTTTGTATTTTTGATATTGTGTTAGTTTTTGCAATAGTCTTAGAGTTTTGAAAAAAGTTACATCGGTCTGAATTTGAATTTTTGGAATATTTTTAGAACTTTGAAAAGTTTAAATTTTGATTTTATTATGGAATTTTGAAAAAAGTTTGTTTTATTTGGATTTTGTTATAATTTTTAGAATTTTGTAAAAAGTTTGAATTTTTGGAATATTTTTAAAATTTTGAAAAAAAGTTTCAATTCTTGATTTTAAAATAATTTTTGAAATATTTTTAGAATTTTGAAAAAAGTTTGTATTTTTGATTTTTTTATTATTTTTTGCAATAATTTAAAAATTTTTGAATAAATTTAAATTTTTAGTTTTGTAATAATTTCTGTAATATTTTTAGAATTTTGAAAAAGTTTAAATTTTTGATTTTATTATAATTTTTGTAATATTTTTGGAATTTTGAAAGAAATATGAATTTTTGATTTTGTAATATTTTCTCGAAACGCTAAACTAAATAGAGAGGTTTTTGAGTAGTTTGCTGAAGGTTTCATCTTTTCACTAAATTATGTTAATTTATGATCTGTTGTTACGTGTTAGTTTTGTAATAAATTTCTAAACAGAGATAAAATACTTGTACTTTTACAAAGAGTTTTATGTTTAATATACATTGCTGTAGATAACTAAAAACAATGTCCTCATAGCAGCATATTTTGTTCAAAGAGTACGCAATATAGTTGTAAATAAACTAATCCAAAGTCGAATGGTAAAGCTAGAGTATTTTAAACCAATTTTTCATCGTATATTCCTATCGTTTTCTAACAGTGCAATAAAATCAAATGTTCGAACATTTAACCCCCAACATAACATTTAAAAATTATATTCGGTTCTCATATTCAAAAAAATATTTTTTTTGCAGAACTAAATAAGGAAGACAAAAACTTTATATATTAGTTTCCATCAGCTGGTTTCTGCACTAATTATAAAAATAAGACACACATATTCACATACCTTTCTAATTTGTCCACACAAGCATCTTGATAATCATGAATCCAACGAACACCATTAAAATGACATACAGTTCGCATATCTTCTGGTAATTCTTCTGGTTCCGGCCATTGAAAATTATCAATAATCGGAATTATATTACAATTGGAACTTAAAGCTGCCACAATTTCCTAGAAATTCAAAAACGAAAATCAGCACCTGCCCTAAACGTAAAATAAATAGAATAACTTACTCTGTGTACCCAATCTTTACCATCGTAATCTTCAACACAACGATCTAATGCTTTTGGTGTTAAAACTAAAATAAAATGCTTCGCTTGGCGAATACTTTGCAATAAATTATTATCAAATTTTCCAGCCTCTAATCTTTCAACATCTATAAATACAGTAAAACCTCGTAACTGAAGATGAACTTTTAATAAACTAGCTAATTGTGATCCATTACTACGTCGATAACTAACGAAAACGTCTAAGGTTTTTTCCATACTTTCTTGTGACTGTAGTGATAAAGTTGACTCAACATCTAAATAAACAAAACAAAAAAAAAAAGTTGGTGATACTGATGAACAATATAAAAAATAATTCAAACATACTTTTAATTGTATTTAATATTCTTAATCGATGAATTGAGTTTTTTATTCCACATTCATCAATTAATTGATCTTCGGTTAAATTTTTTAATGATTCCTTGTCAACGCCAGCATTTAACATAGAATACGTATATATACTATATTCAAGACCAATATTCAATAAAAATGTATTTAAATTTGCAATATCTCTCGATGAATAGTCAGCCATTTTCTTTAAATTCTGTAATTCTCGTGTGAAACGTCTTCTTCGGATACCATTCACAATACCAATATCATCACGTAAGTTTTCTTCATTTAATTGTAATAATAAATCACCGTCAACACGTGAATCATAAAAATTACTTTCATATTCTGCAAACCCGATTTGTTTAACCCATTCCCTAACGTCCTCTGTCGACCATAACGGTACCTGCTGTGATAGCTTATGGGGAACTTCTTCACCTATCAAACGTAACGCTTGTGCTGCAAATTTGGACGCAATTGCATTTGGACAACTTGCAACATTTTTTAACGCTTCAATAGCACCGATTTCTCGAAATATTTCCGTATTTCCTTGTTCCTTCTTAATTCCGGCTTCCATACAAAAATGAAATGCTGCTAAATTCCGTGCTTCTTCACGTTGTGAACTTAACACAGGTACTAAACGTTGTAACCAATGTTTACTTTGTCCATGTGCATGGGCTAAATTGGATTTAGCAAACTGTGATGGATTATGCGATAAAACAAACGGTTCAACTAAATCTAATGTTCCTGATTTTAATACTTCAGCTTCGATTTCTTTGTTTGCAACCAAAACAGCGATAGCAAGGCAAGCATAATATTTAATGTTATCATCGTCATGAAAAGCTAATGGGAATAACCACATCGGCACTTTACTATTAATCATAGCCTCTTGATTCTCAGCACCACCGTACAATGAGAGATTTGCTAATGCACCAGCACAATGTCGAAGAGTTTCTACATCATTTTTTCGACATTCAAATAGAACTGCATCTAAACCACCTAAACGTATAACATCGGAACATGTACCTTCACTATGTTTGAATAAATGTTCTAATATTCCTGTACCAACACGGGAATGGTCGGTTTTTGTATTTTTTGTACACACACAAGCAACACTTACTACTTTTTCTAGTCCATTATCGACAACATGCGATCGATTTTCTGTCGTTAAACATTGTTCTAATAACCGTGCCGATGAAAATTGTATTTCTTTATCACCTTCAACACAGTTTTTCATTAATAAATCTAATCCTCCACTATGTCGTAACGCATTACACAAACTATAACCTAATTCATGGCCGAATGTTGGTACCGCCCAAGCTCGTTTTATAATTTCATTTATTTTATCTAACACCGTTGGTGCTTTTTTCATTTGATCCCGTTTTAACGTTTTGATGTACGAATCCAAACAATCCGAATATTTGTTAATAGCTAATTCAATATCTTTTGGATGACTGGTTGACGTTAAACGATCTAAATCTTCAAAAGTTGACATAAAACTTTCATCTATTAGAGTTCCATTCATTGCTTGATTTATTTGATTTAGTTGGCTTGATGTAATCATGCTACTTCCAGTACTACATACACCCTTTTTGGTTATTGTATAATTTGATTGTGATGATGAGGCTACATGTTTCTCTTGATTAAATATTCCGGTTGTGGTGACCGTTTGTCGTTGTTGTGCTTGTGCCATTGCTTTTTTCTCAGCTGTAAAGGAATCACTTTGTATTTTCATACTTGAGGCTGCCATGTTATTTGATTCTTGTTGAGTAATATCACCTGCCTTTAGTGAACGAGCTTCCTGTAAAAATAGCATGGAGAAAAAAATAATTAATTTGATGATCTTGATTTCTTTTTGGAAAAAGTTGTTAATGGCGTTTGGAATAAATAAGTTAATTACATTTTTTGGAATTAACAAATATTTTAGTAAACAGAGCATCCTCTGGAAATATATTTTATACTGAATCGTTATGCTCAAAACGTAAAGTTTGAAAACCAGAGAGAAATGTCAAAAATGAGAAATGTTTGTGACAAATGAGATCAGAGATATATGGCCTATGCCCTATGACTAATGATCAGATACGTGAAACCTAAAGAATGTAAGCATTGAATTTTAAAGGACACGAATACCCCCCACTGTGAAATCTAATGAAATAAAATAAATCGCATACGCATTTTTTGGCGATGGTATTCGCCCATCGACCGATATTAAAAGTTTCGCTAACTTTTATTTTAAGAATAACATTCGTGCTAATTGTAAATAAATGAATAAAAATACAAATTTATGAATCAATTTTACAAACCAAAATTCCTGATGATCCGTTTATTATCATCGTCATTGAAAAATTATTTCTAATTCTATTTTTATCAGAAAATGAAATCTATTTTTATAACCGAATAATAAAAAAATGTTTTCAATACGAAACATGTTACATGCATGTAACTGTTTTTTTAATTTTTTTTCTAATCAACAATCAATTTTCATATAACAAAAAGAAAATTTGAATCACTCTGAAAGTACCAGAGTCGGTTAATTTGTTACAAGATTCAGGTGGCAAGTCAAGAAAAAAATCCAATTAGTATCTTTTCACATTATTATTAGACTTATCAACCAAGCTTTTAAAACCAAAGTAATTTTTCTGCTTGAATTTTTACGAAAAAAAATTTTGATTCTTTTCAAAAGAAATAAAAATTTCAAGTCGTTTGACGTAAATCGAAAGAGAAAACTTAAAAATAAATTACTGCGGTAAGCAAAAAAAAAAACGACAGACATCTGTTGAATCCTGAACGTTTTTTTTTAAATATCGTTATTTTTAGTTTAAAAAAAAAATTAAAACTCCAAAGTACCTCAATTATAGGAACGTCGCGTATTGTTTTTATAAAATTAACTGGAGACGGTGATTTTGAAGACGTTGGAGAATTTGATGTGATTGGAATGAAAGATTGTTGAGATATGTTCGTTGTCGTTGGTGACAAGGGATATTCTGTTATATTTACAGGAGGAGGACTAAATGGATTTTTTGTAGGTGGTTTAGGTGGTGGTGATGTTGGTAATTCAATAACCGGACTTGGTGTTCGCGTAGGAAGAAAATCTGATTGGCCTGTCGAACGAAAAATTCCTTTTCTTACTGGCCATGGTGCTTGATTATTTGCCATTATAATAATTTATTATTTTTATTCACAAAACTTATATTTTTTTTTTAATTGTCACATTCATTTAAAAATAACTTCTTTTTTATTTAGTATACGTAGATGTTTTTCATAAAAATTCTAATTTAACACTAAATATAATTATATAAATAATACACTTTTTTATAAAAAAAAAAAAAATAATAAATAAGCGTTCAAAATAAAATTCAACGAGATTTATATAATTCAGAGGTCGATCGTTAACTAAAGAAAACTACGTGATCACTGTTTTATCAATAAAATTCTCTAAAAAAACAGAATTTTTTCTGTGACGATCATTTGATCTCTGTTTTATATTTTAAACATCCGAAGCAAATTAGAGCGAAGAATAACCGAAAAGTGTTTGTTTTATTTAATGTAGAAAAATAAACATACATATATCGATCAAAATGTGCTTTTTATAATTATACAGCGTGGGCCACAAATTGTAAACTATTGACGTCCCAGTTATTACCCGTTAAACGTGTGTCGTCATTTAATTTTACTATTTAAAACAGAAATTAAATGTGTTTATGGAATCAACGGTCGATAGTAGTGCAATGTATCAGAAAAACGAAAAGTTATATAATCGTTTGTTGCCAGTTGTATGGAGCCTACGGTTTCCGGTATATTTTTATTACATTTAATTGTGTCTTTTATTTACAATTGCTATCTTTTGTTTGAGAAAAAATAAAAGCTAAGATTTGCTTGATAAAATTATTGATAAGGTTACAGATTTATGGTTATTACTTTAATCTCTGATGAAATATTGCAGTAAAAACAATCGTAAATAAAAGACTAGGAACAACGTGCGTGAGAATGATAATCTTAGACTTTAATTAACAATAAAGTGGCAACTATCTTAATACTTCACGGTTCCCATTATATAGGCTCATACAGATCATACATCTTTGATTTTCTGTCATTTAACATCAACAAAATATTAAAATATTGCAGTTTTTTCGTTTAAACGTAGCAAGTAATATCAACAATATCAACTTTAGAATCAATTGTACACGGAAGGCGATATAATGAAAAACGAAATAATAAAGAATTTTAAATGGAAGTTTATATTTTTTAATTAAAATATTCTAGTCCAAAACGTATAAAATGGAATGATAAGTTTACTTTAAAATCTGTCAGCGATTTATTCACTTTAACAATTTTCAGAACTATAATAAAAGGTAGAAACACAACACGGACGATAACGTCGGACTATAAAAAAACGTCTACAATTTCGCTGTTGTAACCACAACAAAGGCGTCAGCGTGAAAAAAGCTGTCAAAAATAAAATTGCATAAACTAAAATACTTTGTTCTTTATCAAAATGAATTCCACAAATTTCAATTTTAAAAATAACTAATTTTTACTAATAAAAAAATAATAATAATTTTTCTACTAATAACTAATTTTAAAAATAAAATACAAAATACAAATTATGAAAATATATAAATGAATAAAACCGAACTTTGAACATAAACTGAAAATTCAGTTGACAACTCAAAACAAAACGATTACAACCTCAGAAACGCGAAAAACATCAGAAAATCATATTTTTCAGTTGGCGGCACTGTCACAATAACATTAAAAATTACCCTTGCAGCCAAATAAAAGTAAAATTCATATCTGGCAATAATCATCGCCGACGATAAATTAGAAATAGAATCTAAATTTTCTCCGACGAAAAAAACTTTTTCGTTTATCGCTGTAGTTGTGTTTGAAATGTATATATCCTGTGTATTTTAATGTTACTAACGTCGTCGTCGGACGATTTCGCCCGTGTTGTGTTTCTAGCTAAATTGAGTGTTTAACGGACTAACAAATGGAGGAAATATTTTAAAATAACGTCTATTCGCTCGAAAGTAGTGGTTTAAAGAGAGTTCAAGAAGGATTTTGATTAACAACAATACAGCAGAACTCTTCTGAACTCTAATATATTTTGACAGACTTCAGCACCAACTCTGAAAATATAATCTGATGGGCTTCTCTAAAAACCTTAATTAATAGCCCACAACTTTTTCTTAGATTTAATTTAAGGATAGTTGTTGCAAACACATATAAAAAAACCCATATACCAAATTTAATCAAAATTATTTTATTACTGTACGCTACAGAAGTATGCGTATAAAAATTTAAAAAAAAGTAAGCTGGAAGTGCAAATCAGCAGTTAAAATGCAGAAATATTGGAAACCTTAATAAAACTTATATATCAAGCTTTGTCAAAAACGAAAGAAGTGTCATACAAATGAAAAATGAGTTGAAGAGTAGTCAGTTTCGGGATTCAGTTGTAAAAACATTTTAATTGTTTTTTATTGTTTTGTAAATCCGTGTTAACTAGTTTGGCTCTCCTAAATTGGTGTTAACGACAAGAAACTTAAAAAACCATTACTTGATTGAATTAACTTATCAGAGTTCCCGTATACAATTGTCCATTCAATAATGAAAAACAGAGAAACATTTACAAACAAACAAAATACCGAATTTTTAGTTTAATCGATTTTTTTAGTATTTTATTTTTCATTTCGTTTGACCTTCATGGAATGGATTTTTCGTTTACATTTTACATATAAGGTGAAACTTCCACCATTAGTAATATCTTTGAAAAAAAAAACGAAAACTGTTTTAATTAAATAATACATAAGTAGAGGTGCCTGGTAATTTCATTTAAAAAATACCAAACGTCTCCATCGCATCAACATAAACACTTGTATGAAAATATTCTTCCTCACCCGAATTAAATTATTATTGGTATTTTTTACTTTACTACATTGATATCGTCTTGACACAATTAAACAAATCGATAAATTTAAATTTTTGAATAAAACTGAAGATGAAAGAGACATTTTTGTTTGTTACTTTAAATTTTTTAGTTTAATAAATATATTTTCCCATTATTTTCAATTGCTGTAAAAATTTGACTATAGAAATTTTTTTAAACTTATATGTTAAAGGACAAAATCTAGACTGAAAAAGGAAACAAATAATTTGAAGGAAAAATATCCTTGGTAAAAGGGGTGTGAGGTTACGACGATGAGTTGACAAGTTAATAGCTTTTACATGTAAAATTGGGAGGAGTAGATTAATGGAATATATATTTGTTTGCGGTTTTTACTATGATGGATAAATTTCCTCGCGTGTTTATTTTTATATTGAGTTTATGACCACAACTTTTGCAAACAGAAATAAAATGAAGAAAATGTTTTACCATGAAAATTTACGGAAAGAAGCAAAGGAATTTAGAAAAATTCGCGGAAAATTGTTTTTTTTTGTCACGCGATGTTATAATTTTATTCAAATTAAGTCATATATATATATATATATATACAGTTAAAGAATTCTTAGAAAAATCATTACCTTTATCATAGCGGAGTTCTGTTCTGCAGAAATACCATCAATTTCAACACGATTACGCATTGCAGCTGCAGCACTAGCTTCTTTATATTGAAGATCACCAGCTTGCAACCGTTTCATTTCAGCGGAATTTGATGTTGCCTAAAATGAGTTGTGTATTAGATAAATTTTTTTTTATTTATTTCGTTTGGTTAACTGTACCTGTTCGCTGCTATATCCATCGGTTATAACTTTTGTTTTTGATGCAGATGTCATTCGTTTCTCTTCAAATTTTACTGTATCCGAGTGCGCTATTAAAAAATAAAAGTATTTGTTAATAGAAACGAAATTTTACACATTAAATCATGCCATTCATTATACCTTGTAATGTTCCATTTGTTAAGTGTTCTGGAGGAATAGGTAATGTGGGTGAGAGTTCGAGGTGAAGATCAGTCGATGGTGAATCAGGATCAGGAAATGTGACAAGTGGTTCATTTTCAGATCCATCAACTAAATTTTCTAACGATGATCGTAATCTAAAACATAAAATTAAATCAATTTTAAAAATCATAAAAAAAAATGTTTTGGTGGTTACAGAATTATTATAATTAATGACAATAAATAAAATAAAATTTGAGTTTATCCTCTTGAAAGGAAACAATACTTCTTAAAAATTAAGTCGTAGTTAAACAAGAATTCAGTTTATAACGATTAAATAATGATGATAAATCCCACTTGAAATTTGTCTAATCGTGATTAATGATTAATCTCTTTGAAATCAGATTTTTTAAACGATGTTACGTTTAAAATACTAGCAGGTGTCATTAGTCATAAAACGGCGAGAAGTAGTTATTGAAATTATCAGACTAATTGACATGTCAAAAATGTTTACTACAATGATGATTTCAATATGACATAACAATATTAAAAAAATTTTATTCCATGGGAAAACCTTATTTATGGAAATTTTTATATTTTTTTTCTAAACCAAGCTTGAATAATTCAACATGGATTACAGCTATGACGCTTTAAGACAAAAACAGTATAAGAAATATAAATGCACAGCCGATGGAGTTCTAAAATATTAACGCAAAGAATTATTGTGTATATTTAGTGAATTGGCTAAATGGTTGGAGAGTTTCATATCTGCAGATAACAACATTTGTTGTTATTTTTCCAAATTCAGGTTCAATGAAATTATTTCTCCAACTCATCGCTGTTGTTACTATACTCAAGCTATACTGACAGGAATAGTTAAACAAATTTCACCTAAACCAAAATTCCAGTAGGAATTTCCACAAATAACTTGCATGCCACAAAAGTGGCAAAAGATCGTAAGGGAAAAGAAATTTGTTTGGAAGAAATTTCATCAAATGGTTATTCATTACAACCGGTCTAATCAACGTCTTGTATAACTTGAGTTTGGTGTTAGTTGATACATATGGAAATCCAAGAAAAGGCTTTTGTTAATTGAGTAGGAAATTCGATTACCTGCAGCGGTTCGAGCTTTTATATCTGTAAGTATGCTGTTGTTCGAATCAAGCAAAATATTTAAAAGATTCAACTCCCTCAATCCGTTCATCGACGCACATCAAATCTTTCTTCTCAGCCTCTGAAACATTCATATGTTTAGTTTTTATCGTAGTTAATTTAAAGACCAATTTTTCTAGCACCACTCTCAAGCGACTTGAAAGTCTCACTCATAACAGCTTCACTTCAGCCGAGAAGGACAACATCATCAGCGTACGCGATCACCTGTACTGAGTTTATTGACAAGATATTGTTATTAGTTGGTAGTTTCTTTTGACGGCACACATATTGCAAGGCTAGATTAAAGAGTATAGGAGAGATAGCATCACCTTGTCTTAACCCGGAGTCGACATTAAAAAACTTTGATATTTCATTCTCTACTCGTACACAGCATTGAGAGTTCTGTACTTTCATTTTGCATATAGTGATACCAGTTTAGTCCAGTTTAGTTCAGTTCAGTTGGTACGCAGGTATGTTGAGCTCTCGACACTTTTCTAAAATCATCCTTATCGAGGAAAGTGCATCAGTGGTACCTTGGTTTTGCCGGAAGCCACACTGATATTCTCCAAATAGTTGTGCAAAAGGATTGATTTTGGCTAGCAAAATGTAGGAAAAGATCTTATATGCTGTCCAGAGGAGAGCGATTCCTCTGTAGTTTGCACATTGTAGGCGATTACCTTTTTATTGAATGGTATCAGCATCGCTGAGTGCCAGTCCTGTGGCATGGTTTCAGTCCTCCAGATCATTTGAACAAGTTCAAACAATCTTAGGGATAGAGTTTCACCACCAAACAATCATTTTAGATGTTATATCGTCGATACCAGGTGCATTATTGCATTTTAATTGGTTTAATTGGTTGGTTCGTCTACACGTACCTTTGACGCACAAATAAGCTTTGATCGTCGTCCGACTTGTTGCTGGTCACTAATGTAGAGAAGATTCTCAAAATAAGCGGCCCAAGTATCTAAAATATTTTAAAGGTCTACTTGTAGCTCCCCATTTTCGTTTTAAATAGCATTCGATCTAGTTTGAGACCTTCTTTAAGGTCTTACCCTGTTGAAAGAAGTTACGCGATTGATGTTCCTTATTGAAACTTTCAATCTCCTCACACTGTCTCTTCCACCATTCTCTCTTCGATTGCATCTTTGAGGAAAAACCATGACTTATCGACGTCTCCAGTAATGAATCTTGATTTGTTCAATGATTCGGCAATACGGATTTGATATTTCTCTACTGTTGCAGCATTTTTTAGTGATGAGATGTTAAAACGTTTCCGTTGATTGAATTTTAGAATGCCTGGATTTGGAAAGCGGAACCTTATTTTAGCACGTACAAGGAAGTGGTCACTTCCAATGTATGCACCTCTAAAGGATCGCACATCCAGAACACTAGAAAAGAAACCTACTGTTACAAGCACGTGATCAATTTGATTTCGAGATGTTTCCATTCGGTGAGACCCAAGTATGCTTATGAATCGATCGATGCGGAAAGAAGGTACTGGCAATTCTCCAATTATTTAATAATGCAAACTCTGTCATTCTTTCACCATTATCATTCGAATTCAAATGCAGGCTGTTGGGGCCCACCCCACTTTTATAAGACATATCTCTTCCAACTTGTCCATTAAAGTCACCAAGAACCATTATGAAGTCGCGTGCTGGTGTTTGTTTCATAACCTTTTCCAGTGCTATGTAGAAAGTATCCTTCTCGTCGACGGTCTTAGCTTCAGTAGGTGCATGCACGGCAATAAGAGAAATATTGTTATATGTACCGCGTACACGTAGGTAGCAGATCCTCTCACTGACCGGGATGAATTTCATCACGGCTTCTTGTATGCGTGCACCAACAAGAAAGCCAGTTCCAAATTCTCTTCGAGAAGGATGACCACTACAGTATAGAGAGTGACTATCCAAATCTGGTTTTTCCGATTATCGGCTGTCTAATTTCTTGCAGAGCTATGATATCCATTCTATACCTCTCAGCCTCTGTTTCTAGACTTATAAGAGCATCAGGAGCGTAAAGGCTGCGCACGTTCCACGTTCCGATTCGGTAGTCGGGTTATTTTTCACGTCCAGGTAAAATTCTGTTTTTGTGTCCGGGTCGATTATTCTCTTTTTGATTACCAAATTTAACAAATTAGTTTTTTTCCCGGGGTTAGGGTGTTAACCTTAGGCCCAACCCAAATTGTCGTGAATGGGTCCGTTCTGCATCTTAAGGTTACCAGAAACAACTATTTTACACGTTTATATAGCGAGCTGCTTGATCCAAGATAGACGCCCGCTCCAAGCCGCCCCTGACATGGAGAACAGACACTTGAGTCGCATTGGTTGTAAGGCGCCAACTCGCCGTGATGTAGCGTCATTGACTAAGCAGTTTTTACTCTGCTTGTCTCCAATACCCCAACCTAATTCTGACAGCACGGCGTGGACGTCGAATTTCGGATTTCGCTACCCATAAAAGTATTATAAGAAGATGTAAGCAAAAATAAACGAATTTTTTACTTTCAAAAACACAAAATTTGATTAATTTCAATAAATGAACCTATAAAAAGCTTTGGATTTGATTCAAGCAAATACAGACATACATAAGAACTTCAACAAAGATTTATAACGTACCACGAATTATTTTATGATTTTCAATATTTCTTATCAGTTCCGCAGTTGTTTGTATTATCAAATTTGTCAGTATTCGTCATATATAATAAAACAGATTTCATTTCAAAACTTTATGAGAAATATGACTCAATTATCAAGAAACTAACTATAGCGGTTTTATGTTATCTAAATATTTAACTAATAATAATCCAATTACCGTTTCTGTAATTCACTCATTGTTGTACTGTTCGATAATTTAATTTCCCCAACTGTGTGTTGTTGTTGTTGACCACTTGATGTACTTGAACTTGTCGTTGTTGTTGTACGTCCCATCGATGCTAAATTATTTATTTCACTCATTGAACTTTTTATATCACTAAGATCACGTTTTAATGCATGTGCTTTCATTTCTGATGTTGATGTTGTTGATGTTACGTGATGTAAACGTTGCGACGATGATGTTTTAGCCAATCGTGATGTTGTCGTTGATGTCGATGTTGAACTACTACTATTGACCACCTAAAAATAAAAAATTAAAATCATTATCAAAGATGACACAAGAAATGACTGAAATTTTAATTATACAAATATGACGAATCAATTTTTCTTTTTGTTTAGTTTAACCGAAAACTCTGTAATTTTCTTTTAGTTGATATAATTTCCTTTTTCTAAAAAAAATGTCTATTTTTATTTTTTTGTTCTCACTTTTATAATTGTTGCATATGTTTTTGTATCTCTTCATTTCATAACAGATTGTAATAAAAATCGACAGTTTTTTTTCTACTTTCAAGGCTAATTATTTAAAATTGTTAACTAATAATCCTACACTAATGCAATGCGTAGGAACATTTCTAACAAATAAAAACTTATTACCTTTTTTATAAGATTTTGAAAAAAATCACGTATTAAAAGAATATCGTTAAATTTATTTTAATAATTTACGCTTAAAATTCATTTGATATTTTTTAAGTTTTAATTAATTTATTATATTTAATTTTTAATAAGCCACAGAAATTTTAATGAATAAAAAAATACAAAATAATTAAATAATTAGAAATAATATTAGACTTTACTTAGAAAGTCGTTTCGTTCGTTATGTTAAATTCGTACTGAAATTGTTTAAGAATTTCATTATTTGTGTGATCGCGGAATTATATTAAAAAATGTGTTTGCTGTAGAGAATAACCACATTTGTCATCGTTGTTTTGAGAGAATTAGTTATAGTGGAGGATATGGTTTTTTTTTAAAGTGAATGAGAAGTAAAAATATTTAAACTTAATTTCGCTCAAATAGAATCTTGAGCTTTTTGTTGCACCGTTTTGCTGACATATTGGATTGATCACAGAATTTTACGTTTTTGTGTAACAAAGCATAAATTACTAAACTTTAACTTTAGCCAACTGTCTAAATTTATATAGAACAAAAAAGCTTGCATGAAATGCACAGTTCATAAGGCAGAAGTTAACTGCTCGTTGTATCATCGATGGTCCCGTGAAAAGCCGCTAATTGACAAGAGAAAGTTTACGCCACTGATATTCACGTGACTAATATCTGCCTCTCCCTTTTACCAATAATTTATAGAATGTCATAGAGAATGTTTTACTTTCTAGAAATAAGTATTATACATTTCTACAAAACACATGTTACTTCGGGCTGAAAGACCTAAGTATTACATTCATGAGCTAAAAGTGAAATTCTTACCTCCACTTTTTTTTGGCATTTTTCGCTAAAAAAGCAAAAAAAAAATGTATGTCTGTCTGTCGGCCGTCCGGCCGTCACAACCTACGAAATCTAGAAAACCGCTGGACGGATTTCAAAAATTTTTTTTTTTCTAAAAATAGGTTTACTCAATGGGAAGAGTAGGAACATTGAATTTGGGGAAATCTTGATGGTCGGGATTGGTATGTGAGACCCAAATCTAGATTATTGCATTAGAAGTTTGTCAAAAAAACGTTGTCAAGTGCGTCAAAAAAAAGATTTTGATTTATTTTTTTACCCAATTTTTTGGAAATAAAAAAAATTAATAATTTGTATGACATGAAATTTTATTATTAATATAGAGAATTATGGCATTATAAGTTTGTCAAAAAAATAATGTCAAGTGTGTCAAAAAATGATTTCATTTATTTTTTTAGCCAATTTTTTGGAAAAAAAAAATGTAGCTGTTTTTATGACGCAAAATAATAATTAAAAATGAAATTGGACATGGAAATTTTTGAATTTGTTATAGTTTTTGAAATATTTTTGGAATTTGGAAAAAAGTTTGTATTTTTGATTTTGTAATAATTTTTGCAATATTTTTAGAATTTTAGAAAAAGTTTTAATTTTTGATTTTGTAAGAATTTTTGGTATATTTTTGGAATTTTGAAAAATTTTAAATTTTTGATTTTATTATAATTTTTGGAATTTTGAAAAAAGTTTCAATTTTTGATTTTGTAATGATTTTTGCAATATTTTTAGAATTTTGGAAAAGTTTGAATTTTTAAGAATTTTTGGAATATTATTTGAATTTAGAAAAAGTTTATTTTAAAAAAATTTTGATTTTATTTAATTTTTACAATATTTTTGGAATTTTGAAAGAAATATGAATTTGTCATTTTGTAATATTTTATCGAAACGCTAAATGGAAAGGTTTTTGAGTAGTTTGCTGAGTATATCATTTTTTCACTAAATTATGTTAATTTTGTGATCTGTTATAATTTTACGGCAACGTATTGATGTACATCGCTACCCAAAACTAAAAACCATGTCCTCATAAATGTTTTTTTGCCGAAAACTATATCAAAATCTTTAACCCAAACCGAAGTCTTGATATCTCAGAGCTTTGAGATTTCATTTTACATTACCAATTTCACTGTTTGTATTCCATTTTACAACAACACAGATCAATCTCTTTTATTCTCAAAAACAGAGAGTACAAAGCACACTTAATGTTTTTATCACCTCCCTAAAGTCCACTAATTACACGAAACAAAAAAAAAGAAAAATTTAAGTCGTGCCAAGAAAAAAAAATAATAAGAAAAATTCTAAGAATTTAAAAAAATAAAAAATTAATTTAAGATAACAAAAATAAATAAAATGATGACAAATTAATTATTTTATTATTTTTTGATGATTTAATAAAATTTATTAAAATTAACCGATTATGAGCTTACGAGTTTTGTTTGTTTTTTAACTTTCTTAAATATGATCAAGTTTTTTTTTCCAAAATAGAAATGACAAAATATGTTAAATGTAACTGACCAATCCACATAAATATAACAACAGGTCAAATATTAATTTAAATAAAATATAAATTTTTAAATCTCACACTTTTGGTCGTAAATTTTAAAAGAATAACAAACAAACAAACAAACGTCTTGAAATTTTTACTATCCGAGATACGGAATAGTGTAAAATTACATTGCATGACTAATTAACAAGAAATAATATAAAGTAGGTAAATTACATAATATACATGGATACATCTATAAATAATTTAACACAAAATGATATCAATATGATAATGAAGTTTGTGTCAAAAGAATTATCAGGTTTTAGATAAATATATTAAGATGATATTTGTTTATTTTTTTAAAAACAATTTCTTAAACTTTTTTGTTTTAAATACTCTAACATTGCCTTGAAGAAGCTTTATAATATCAAAACTGGTAAACATTTATAAAGTTGCAGTTATTTGTATAAAATAAATAGTTTTATGAAGAAATTTGTATAAATTAGAACATTCTTATTTGACGATGTAACCGTTTAAAAGTGGATGACCTATAACTGAAGGTTAGATTTTAAATTTAAAAAAACTAGTTGATTTACATCATTCTTCAATATTGGTCTTATAAATAAATATCTTCGTTTAATTCTACCAATTCTGGAATTAGCGTTATTTCTCATTTGGTAACGCGTTAAATTTATGGGCAATCAATCAAATCGTAAGTCTGGATGTGTGGCAGACTTCATTTTTTACAAACGGATAGGTCCAAAAAAAAAGTTAAAAGCAAATTCTTATAATTCGTTTGTATTCGTATTCTTATAATTCGTTGTTCAGGCATGTTCTATCATCAAGATAAACTAAGACAAGTTCTAATAGGATATTTCATACCAATCCCTATCAGAAATCATATTTGATACGTATTCAGCTGTCTTATTTGTCCTGATTTGAGCCTTATTGCATTTGATCAGATACAAATAACTCTGCCCCATTTCAGGTTTGTTAGACTCTGAATCCAACTCAGATTCGGTTAAGGAATCATAACAGGTTCAGTTATTTATTGACAATACATCGAAAAGGCAAAATTTAAAAAAACCATTAAAAGCTCAAAGATTATTAAAAGATTAGATTGATAAGTACCCGGGAAAGAACTGCCAATATTAAACAACGAACCAATCTTGAGCCAGTATTGGCGAGCCAAGCCTTGGCTAGTTGACTTTGGTTTTAGTCTGGGCCAGTTGTAAATGCTTAGACTGAACTATTTTATTACGCGTTATTCACCAGGTTAATGCATTGTAAACATGTGAAAGCCATATTATGTTTATCTTTTTTTATATATGTTAGTCTTTCCACAACCTCTTTCCAAACATTTAAAGGAGGCCTGGGGATAAATTGGTTAGGAAAACCTGGCCCAAATCTTATTTACCAGACTTGACCCAAGCCTGGTTTGCCAGACTTGGCTTCAGGACATAAGTCCAAACTGGGTCCAAGTTTGGGCCGTTTGTAAAAGTTAAGCCTGGCCCAGACCAATGTGGCGCAGGTTTGGGCCATGCTTGGTCCATTTTACCCGGGTATTCATCAGCTATTTCTTTATAACTTAAACTAAATCTGAAAATAATTCGTCGAACTACTTATTTCCGTATAACTTTGTTTTACATGTTAATTTTCAAACGAAAACAAATTCATTTATTTTTCGTAAGAAAAAAGATCACAAAACAATTTTTTTGGCAACATTAACATACTTAAACAAACAAATTTCTATAACTATTATAGAAAAATTAAATATAAATATGTTTATTACCTGTTGTGATGTAGACGAACTTTCTTTAACACTAGAAGTAGTACTATTTGACATTTGTCGTGTACCACTAGCTGTCGATGTGGCTGATAGTGATGAATTCTTTTTTTGTAAATTTTCTAATATTGCTGCCATTTCAGGACTAACATGTGATGTTGTATCAGGAAATTCAGACATCTATAAAATACCAAAATAAAAAGGAATTGTAATTAATTATTTAACAGTGAAAAATTATAAAAAACTAAATATGTAAATAAATAAACATAATTATTAGAATGATCATCTATTGTCTTATTCTGTCGCTGGTCGAGTTGGTTAAATGGTTAACCAACTCTGATCAGAAGGACGCCGGTTCGATTCCCGAACCGACCGGTTTTTTCAAAGCAATTTTTCATTTCTATTCAATTGAATACATTCATTTCTAGTGACTTATAATTCTACCGTTATTAACAATAATTAAAACCAGTAAACGAATATGGTAATAATTACAGAAAAATTAATTATTTCTGATAATCGAAACAATTAATTGGAAATGTTATTATCTAGCGAAATGCAATTTAAATATTTATATTTCTCTACAAAAAAAGTAATTCAAATAGTTATTATAACGTAGACAATCGGGTTATGAGCCCACGAAAAGAAATTTTATAAAAATAAAAACAAAACAAAAATCACGAAAGTTTGTTTTTACCAACAACACATAAATTTTGTTCTTTGTTTATAAAAATCTATATTTTTTTTTATTATTTAGATGGCGCTTTCCAATAACATAATATATTTATTTTTAATATCGTGGGTGAACCAGACATTAAATTTATTCAGTCATTAAAACAAATATAATAAGAAGTTTATTTATCTCAGAAATTATAAGTGTAAAATAAAAAAATATTTGTTTATTATAGAAAGTTTAACCCTGTGCATAATCATACACAAAATGTTTGCTGATAAATATTTGACTTAACAAAAATCTCATTAGGACAAACATGAAACAACAATTAAACCAATGTCAAAATGGAATATAAAACAATTACTCACAAAAAAAAGTTTTAAATTTAAAAAACCCAAAAAACTAAATACAATAACAAACCATCATTTAACAATTTCCTTTTCCGGTCAACTCCGGCTTTACAAAAAAAAAATTATTAAACACAAAAATTAAAATGTTATCTTTTATTTATCTTAAATACCAGAAAAAAACATCAAACGAAAATTAACTGTCTTTAGAAATCTAATTCGAGACTCGAGGTCGCCAAATCTACAAAATTATTTAAGCTTATAAAAATTATAAAATAATTAAATAAAAACAGAGATTCCATCTTATGACGATAATTTTTTTTATTATATAATTATTGTTTATTTGATGACTCAGACAAAAATAATCCAGCACGGGATGTACGTATATACGTACAACAGTTAAAAAAAATTATAAAGTCTTAAAAAATGATAACATAAAGAAATAATTTTAAACGTCACAGATACGTGATTTGTGTGATCAATCAAACTACGACAACAGTTTTTATCAAGTTATTATTCATTCAATACATTAATTTCATTAATTTAAATCCAGTTTAAATTTAAAAGAATGAATCATGTGAAATTATTATTACCTTTTTTTTAATTTAGATGCAAATCATCAAAAATGATTATACAACAGTTTTGGCACTATTGTTGTAGCACTACCCTATCATCATATTGATGAGGTAATACACTATTTTGTGATGCAAAAATGAAATAGCCATCCACTGATATATCCGTATAAAACAAAGAATAACGGTTAAGATAGTTTATTTGACTGAATGTTGAGAAGTCTTTTTTGTGTCTACCCCTATCTTTGGATACATTCTAGTCATTTGTTGATTCTGTTGGGTTGAGTTTATGAAAAATATGAGAAAATAGAATGATGCAACTTTTAGGCAAATAATTTTACTGTTGGGCCAACAACTTCACTATCATTACTTAAACAAAATATCAATTCGTCTTTTGCAAACAGGGCATTGAATTGCAACAAAGAGCGCTTATGTAAATTGAGATTGTTTTAAAAATCCGATACAAAGAACTCACCGTGTGAAGGATAGCTATAAAAAAGTCAGGCAAGTGCGAATATAATTCGCTCGCTGAGGGTTCCGTGTATATAATATTTGAGAAAACAACAGTTTTTGTTAGAATAGTTTCACGTTGGGTTGCATTTTATCCAAAGCTGTTTATGGTGACTAAAGAAAGCTTCAATAACGCCACCTTATAAATTATGTATATTAAATATATTATCAATTGATGTAGCTTCAACTGTTGTTGGTTCATGAATTTTTCTTTGTAAATTTTTCTATAGAAAATAGTTTGAGAGCCAGTTTTGAGGATTTTTACTGAAACCAACATTAAAGTCACCTATCACAATAGTTGGAAGAAAAAATATCGCCAAATTATTGCCAACGAGTGCATTGTTAACACAGTCGAGTGATTTGTCTACTGAACATTGGGGAGATCGAAATAACAACAGGATTTGAACTCTAGCTAGTGGAACATTTACAATGACTGCCAGCAGAGCTAAAATCAAAGTGATGGTGGCTACTATTTTTCTGCACTGGTGGAACTGTATCAGACCTAACGAAAAGAAGAGTTGCCCAACCTCAATTTACTTTATTTTCTGGCCGAGTTCAACAATTTCAAAAATGTTTGTAATTAGTGATCAACCCCACAGAGGACATTTGCAACGCAACCGTATTAAATGATAATCTATCAAATAGCAGGTATGTTATCGCATTATTTTTCAACCTAACGCCTTTTGCCTGAAGTCGAGTTCATTTGACTTGTTAAACTTGTTTGACCTAATCTGATATTGTTTGTTCATTTCTATATTTCGTTTGACTCAATATTTTACTATAATACATATTTGCTACAACGTAGCAAAATTAATCCTCTTCTACGATTATTTTAGGTGAATAATAAATACTTCACAAAAACACAATTTTAGAATTTCAATCAAATGAATCAAAAACGATGTTTTCGAAAACTGCAAAAAAAAATTGTTTTGGACTAGAAAAAATCGACTCGATCCCACTCGACAAGGTCAAAAATAATTTGTTTTCAAAATTTCCACTCTCAACCCCCTCAAAATAACATTTAAAATGATGAGCTGACCGCTATAGTTTTCATTCAATCTTTACAACATTGCCAATAACCATGAATTTTTCCAAATTTTTTCTTTTGTAATGCTCGAAGTTAAGGGGAGGGGACAGGCATTTTTTTTTTCACATTTTTGAATATAACTCAAAAGCTGCGTTTTTGAAAATTACAAAAAAACATTATTTTGGACTAGAAAAAACTGCGCTTTTGAAATTACAACAAAAAATGTTTAATACTTGAAAAAAAATAAAAAAATTAACCTTTCATATGATATCCCACTTTACAAGGTCAAAAATAAAATTTTTTTCTTGGGTAATGTTCGAGTTAAGGAGGGGACAGGAAAAAATCTCTCATTTTTGGTAATATACAAAAAACTAAGCAGTGAAAAATTCATTGAAATTTTTTTAAAAATATTTTGATCTTTTTCGATTTTTCTAAACCAAACTCGATTCCTTAAAAAAACTTTTGTTTTACTATCTCCTTATATATGTTCAGAAAATATAGAAAATATAGTTGAGATAGGAATGTAGACCATCAGAAACGAGCGGGACCTGAATACTACTGCGTTGAAGCAAAAACATTTGAAGCAATAACATTCCTAGCATGAAACCTCTGAAACTAAATCTGATCTAAAACGTATGTAGAAAAAAACAAACTGTGAATAGTTTTACGATGAAACATCGAAATAAGAGAGTTTCAATCAACAAAATCCAATCCAATTCAATCAACAAAATTGAATTGCTAAAATTCAAACTGAACTGGAATTTTTGCACCAATAAAATTTCTTACTAGTTCTAATTGCAAATTGATGAAAAGGTAGTTTTGTTTGACAAGTAGTGCCGAACTAAAATAACTAACACTTGAATAATTATTTGAGTGCAGACCTTATACATATTTGTTTTAATTTAAAATTTTTAAATCATGTTGTATACAAAATGTGCTTAGAACTTTCGTGCATATAATATTGTGATACGTTATGAATATTTCCTACACTAATATTTTTAGTAACGTCATTACAACAAATGAAGATGTCGGTCGTATTTTTAAGTTGAAGCTTGACAATATAAGTATGTGATTGCATTTGTAAATGATGCGTCTATTTTTTGCCATTTTTTAATGATAAGATCTAAATAAAAAAAAGTCAGAACTCAAAAAATTTAAATATTTAATAATCAGTAAACCGATATGAAACAAGGCAAACAAATATAATAATTTTTTTTAATCAATAAAATTAATTATTGAAAGTGCCCGTTTATTTTTTGTGTTTGTTTTCATTCCTTCACAAAAAAATTACTGTCGCATATAATTTTAGAATAAGATAAAATTCATCAATTACGAAATTCATATTATCTCATAAAAAGTTGAATGAAACCAGCCATTTTATAGAATGTAAAAATTACATTTTTAAACTTTATAAACTTCGCTTTATTTTTTATTATTGGTAAAACATACGGCTGACATGTGTGTGCATATATGTGCTAAGGCATATATATGTGCACGATGTGGTGCATGACATGCATTATTTTTTTTTTTTTTTAATAAAATGTGTTGTGTAATAGGGTTTAGAATATGTGTCACAACACATAAATACCTTTTAAGACCTAGGTCTAGACCTGGGTCCCACAACAACTGGCGTTCTAAGGTGTAGATTAACGCTTTTTTTAAACACATGTGGGTTGAAGCCACCTGAGACTAAGTGTTCCGGCAAACCATTCCACTTGTACGCAGTTCGAACAAAGAAGTCTCTCTGCGAGAGAACAGAGAAAAATTATGCATAATTGAATCATGCCATCATTTGCCAAATTGAATCATGTTTAATATCTAATAACTGATTTTTTTTTTGCTGAAATGTCTATAGAGTCTAGACAATTCGGTTCTATTTAAGGTTCGGTTCTTTTCTTAGTGAATTTCGAAAACCAAAACGAGTTTTATGCATCTCCTTAAAAGTTCTGACTAATCGAAGATATCAGTAAAGAAATATTTGAAACCAGCAGCAAAATGTTTGAATCATCGAATTTTCGATCTTCGATGATTTGCTATTAAAATCGATGATAAGTTATGTTGGATAGTTAAAAAAAAGTAAAATTTAAAAAAAATTATTTTTTCGATTTGATGATGAAGGTTATGTGATGATGTAGTTTTACCCAACATTTTGCTACAAAATATTGTTTCCATCTTTACCACGACTGCAAAATGTTGAATCATACTCTTCATCAATTACAGTAAATGCAACAATCGTTTCGAACTGTCGGGATCCATGCACGATGTTTATTTTGGAAGTGGGAAATCACTCAATTTTGCATATTTACGACACTAAGATTCGAACGTCCTGAGTTGAAGTAGGGTTTTTCCTTTCTAATGGATAACGTTAAGTTTTTTAAATACATATCTAAAATATTAATACATCCTAGTTTACACTTTTTTTAAATATCTAAAACCAACAAAAATTGCAAATCAACTTGAAAAAAGTCCAACTCAATATTCGTCATTAAATTAAACGTTAAATTTTCTAACCTCAACACAAAGGTTTCGAATACTTAATAAAACCTGGCGTTTTCTCTTACTTAGTAATCAAAACACAAGAAGTTTGAGGAATCATGTGTACATTGTACGGAATTACTAGACACGTCAATTCGAGACTACGTTCGTAACAGTATCAATCTGAAATTGATATTTGAATGTGAAAATCGTTGGGCGGAGGAATAGAAGACAGTAAAATTATTGAAACTGTATTGATAAATCGATGGAATGCCCTAGACGAGTTTCCCATTCCAGATTACTTGTTCTATATAACAATGGGCGCCTTTGCGTACAGAATGTTGGCCTATAATTTTGTACAATGTTGCACGAAGGAATACAACAAAACAGAGAGTTTCAGAAGGTTTCGATCCTGGGACCATTGTGGTAGAACATCATGTATGTTATTCGATGAATAAGCCCATGAACAACCAGCTAGTATACAAAATTTGTAGAAGAGACAATTATGTAAATTAAGAGATGGAAAACTTAAAGTAACGAAAGGTAGAGTTTTATGATAATCCGCAACAATCTAGATGGATTTTGAACATCGCACGGAGTGAAAGTCAAGGGTTGTTTGGTGCAACTTTTTTAGTTTAATGGTTCGTCATATGAGTACATATGCTAGTAAAAGCATACGTAACGGGTCGAAGTTGAGTTGGCGTAGAGAACGCGAACTAGAACGAGAACGCCACAATTTAATATTCTGTCATGTAATGCGTTGCTTTTGTCAACATTATCTTACCATTCAAAACCAACATATCGTATGATTGACATGATTAAAAGCTTTTCGAATATAAAAATTATTTAATTAATTTAAAAAATATTCAAAGATAATAAGAGATTGGTCTCAAAGTTGTCGTTGATTAATAATATAATATACTAGGGGGTATCGAACACGTCTATTATGAAATATTTCTCTATAGCAGGCTACAGACCTACAATCAATTCGAAAACGAAAATAAACGAAATAAAATTTAGTGTAAAAATCCCCTTAATTTTATTTCGTTTATTTTCGTTTTCAATTGATTGACAAATCGACTGAAGGTCTCTAGCCTGCTTATCTTGTTTTGCAAAGAAAGAACAAATGAATTTTATGAATTGTTTCTTAAATTTCTAATCAATAGAAAATATTTAAAAATAAAGAAAAATAATAATTAAATCAAAGAAAATCAAAGAAAAATAATAATAATATTTAAAAACAAAGAAAAATAATACGTCTATCCACTCCGAAAGCAAAGCATAAACTAAATTGAAATTTGAAAAGAAAATATAAAATACTATTTACTAAATAGAAATTTAATAAACTTCGTTTATGTTTCGTTTTTTGTTTTTCTTCGTTCCCTACCGTATGCTCTTCAATTTCCTAACGTATGGCTACGCTTTTTCGTTTTTTTGTGTATTATATATAGCTATGAGTATTTTTAATAATATGAGGATAGCTTTGGAAAAACTAAAACAAGTCCTCAATAAATAAATTAAAAAAAAATTATAAAAAATTGATTTTTGGACTAAAATTCGATTAACAACAATTTTTTTAAAATAATTTATTTAAAAATTATGTCACACTAGACAAATTTTGTCAAAATACTATTTGTGAGGCGTTTCTATAATAAATGCTAATTGCGTAGTGTAACATAATTTTAATAAACTTATTTTTAAATTAATTATTATATTATTATTGAACATTTTTTGTATAATTCAAAAATTTTCTTGCCCCTAAATACGTTGTATTATGTCACGTTCTTTGGCAAAAAAAAAATCGATCTTAGATCAAAACAATTAGCTGTCAGATCAAAAAAAATTGCTTAAAACGTCCTATTCGCGTTCTTTGGCAAAAAAAGATTGATTTTTTTATCTAGATTTTTTGGTAGATTATGTCAAATCAATTACAAATGTAAACATCAACTGACAGAACAAAAAGTCAAAACAATTTACCACTACATTTACAAAAGTAAATTGATTTATTTTATGCTGTTCTTTGGGAAGTAAATAAATCAATCTTTTTTCGATCAAGTCAAAGAACGCGACATTAGTAATTTTCGCTTCTGGTAAATGCAACTCTCACTCAAAGATAAATATTTGGTGTTTGTTTTGATATGATAGAACAACTTCCAAAAGGGTGGGATAAATTTATTACAGAATTTGAAACGCTCCTTGTATCACTCCTTACTTCGTTCTTTTAGAGCGAGTTGCTTAAACAAAATATAACACTCCCAAATGCAGGAGTGAAAATAATAAAAAATCGTTCTTTCTCGGAAATTGAAATAAATATTTTATTTCAAATATTCTCACATTTAGTTGTTTTCCAAAATTGATGTTTTCCAACGTTCAAAATAAAGAATTTATGTGAAAGCTTTGTTCAATTTTATAAAAATGATAACGGTAATAATTTTCATCTTTTGCAAATGAAACGAAAGAAAATAAAAATAAAATAAAAACTCCAAAGGAGTGAAATCGAAAAACTAAAAACTTCACTCTTCAAGGCAGAACGATATTGAAAATTGAAATTATAAACATTTTAATTTATGAATACTATTATGAAGAGTGAAATGAGTGTCCGAACAAAATAAAATGGGAAACTTAGGATAAAATAGGAAAATAAGGATAAATTTATTTTAATTATTGTTTTTTATTCATAGTTTGCCATTTCATCAGGATTCAAGATCACGCTTTAGGTTTGAAATTATTAAAATTTACTTTGAAAATCAGTCCTCAATTTCGCATAGAAAATTTCGTGAAGTTTATGCTCGATTACGTCAATTAGAACAAGCAATTCGTCGTATTGTTGATAAATTTCTACCATTTCTACCAGAAAAGTAAATCTTGATACTAGACCAACAAAACGTCAAAGAATTGTTCGTACTGATATTATAAAATAATAGCCGCTGTTGAATTATATGAAATGAATTATAAAATGTCTAATAAGATTAGACAAACATTTTCTATTTTGCGACACATTGTTTTCGGATGGTAAGAACCACTCGACTGAAAAATTATAACTTAATTTAACTTAAGCAAAATGGTTATTATTTTCGGTTTCAGTTTGCATTTTCGGCATAACCACTGTTGTTTCTGTTAAATATTCTGGTTGAGCAGAGTAAATTTTTATATAAAATACATTTTATTGTCATCAGTACAACTAACAGCTCCAAACTATTTAAAACGATTCACAAAAAATTCTCTGTTCCGATTGTTTCATATCTTTCGAAGGTATCCTTGCTTTAACTGCTGACATTCCATGCAATTGGATAGTAAGAGAATTTATTAATCAAGAAGAGATTTGAGGCTTTTTGGTCCATATATACTCAATTACGTTAATTCGTATGTCAATTATTAAATTAACTAAAAATTTACAAATCAACAAATGCTGATTCATGTATCAACGTTGCTTGTAACAGTCAATCACTTGTTTCAAAGTTTTTTTGTAATTTTGCTTGCGGTATATAATTAAGCTTGCTAGATTTCAATAAATAAAAGGAAATACTTATCTGATCAAAAAACATTTCGACTATTTACTTCCCCAACGGATTTGATCACTCATAAACATTGATCAACAGAGTTTTCAAAAAAAGTTACTGCATTCATCAAGTAAATCGACAATTTATATTTTATGTAAAAAATAACAAAAATATGTGAATGTGAATATTGAATATTGAAAGATTATTTTGTTCAACGTATAAAATTATTTTTGTTTTTTAAGGTATGTCTTTGATTTTGTCTTATCACAATTTATATGCTTTTTTCGTTTATATTTAGTTTCCGCACCTTTGATAAGTAATTTTTTGCAAAATAAATATTGCGTGGAATTTTCTAGTTCTATAGGAACAATGAAAACGTGAAAATTTTGGTTATTCATGTAGGTAGTATTTACTATTTAGATAACCAAGGTATTAGAATTCTAAATATTAAACCTATGCCTTGTTTCAAAGAATTGAACAAGAATGAATTTGTTTTGTTGTAGCCAATTCCAGATCAATTCCACAATCACTATTTCAGATAATCCTACAAACTTATAAACTTAATTAACATTTTATTACTGCGTCGTTTTTGAATGAATTTAAAAATAAATAAAACTATCACACATTCCATGTGATTCGTATTAAATATGCAAATAATTTATGTAGGTTGTTCTTAAAATTTACGTGAAACAAAATAGATGCAACCAAACTACATCTTAATATGATGAACAAACATTATACTATTTCGAATTAAATTTGTATCAAATGTTTTATTGTTTGAAATATATAATATTAATTACTCGTAGGTAGATTAATTGGAATTTTTGAGTGACATACCTTAATTTAAAAAATTTATTGTCATTTCTGTTATTGTAAAATTATTTTATTATATTACGAAATTTTGTTTAGTTGATTAGTTTACCCATGTTGAATTCACAACGACTGTTAATCGAGTCTACGTGTTCGATTTTTCCAAAATATCTACAGAAACCTTCAATTCAATAACCAACCATCAATTAACAGTATATCTGCATTCTGTATATATTCTATGTTCATTAATGTTGACATCGATAAATTTAACAAAATTGCATGCATCGCATAGTAATAGAAATAAAAGATAAATGGTTGCATAAATGTTTATTTTGAATCCGTATATTTTGTTTCCAAAAAATCTTATTGATTTATTTATTAACTAAGTTTTAATATTTGTTATGCAGAACACAACTTTTTTTAGTTTGTATTCTACACTTTCGACTGTTCAAAATAAAATACAACTGAACATTGAATTCGGTTACTTTCTGAGATCTTAAACAAATATACGTTGCAAAATAATCAATGGTAATTTTTTATGGTAACTTTGAGGGCAACGTTAAACAATTACATGTCTCATAAAAAACGATAACGATAATATTACATCAAATCAAACCGGGATTTACTAACTTCACTTAGACTAGACTTCACTTTGGCATAAATGTTATATAACTTATCACGTTCGTGAAAAGCAGTTCGTGAAAATTTGTTTGCTACTTTACTATACATACTATCTAGTGACGTGTCGAATATAGACTGTGAACGGGTATAGATAATCAAGATGACGTGAAAGGGGCAATATTTTTTTCAAGGCAGACTAAAACTTGACAAATAAAAATTCTATAAAAGGGCGCCATCGTGACAATCTCAATAACAAAATAAAACATTTGGAAAAATGTATGTAAATGTTTTTGGTGCTGTCCATAGAAATTGCTTTCTTCTAATATATGTGCACTTTATCTTAAAAAACACTAAAATCAGAGATGCGTTTCATAAGCCTATTCTAAGTATTATGAGGAGACAAATTTTCTATAACAACTGATACTTGTTTGGTGATTTGCACGGGCAGTATCGATTTGTACAATACATCTTATACGAACTGGAATGCATACACAAAATTGGCCTACTCTAAAAAATATGTATTAACCGCATCTCTTAGTCATTAGGAGTATATAAGCGATGGCGCCCATATAGAGACCACTGGATAGTTTAAAATAGAGCCGCACAGCTTGAAATAATGTGCTTTTGAAATTCGGGATGTGAAATCCGTTTACCTATGGAATTGTAATACAAACGGTTAAAAACTTCAATGAAAATTATTTTAGCAATCATAATTTTGCCTTATTATTTTTCGTAACCGTGATGTAAATTAAGCAAATATCTATTTTTCACATAACAAAAACATTTCTAACATACAAATACAATAATTTTTTTTCTTTTAAAAAATACTTTAAAAACGTCAAATCTATTTTTTTTAATTTTTACATTTTATTTTTAACTCAAGGTGGTTTTATTTTTGGGCAGGTGAATATTTTTTTGTTTTGAACTTATTATTGTTTATTTATTTGTTTTAGTGTTCCTGAATTAGGTGAATATTAAATCATTGCAACATTAAAACATCCAATATGGAATAGATGGCATAACATGTAAACTATATACATACCAACAATAATCATAATAATAAATATAGTTGAAATATTAGAAAATTTATGATAAGATAAATAAAAGTTTAGCATACGTCGTACCATATTAAGTTTGTCTATCAGGTATGTTTTTGTAAGCAGTTCGTTTTTTATCAACTCACATTTTTAAATATGATAAAAGGATTGGCACCTATTCGAAAAAATAAATCGTTGATATAAATAAACAAAAACTTTATATTGTATTTTAATTTTTCAATTCTTATTATAGCTTTTAAATAAATTCGCGATAAGACTGATAATTAAAGAGACCGACCGACCGCCTTAAAAAATATGAAACAAATAGGAAATAAAAATATTTATTTATTGTAGATAAGACAATGTTCAACACAAATCAGAAAAATTATTATTATTTATTTTATGGTCGTTGATTCGGTAATTTATTCAAAATTACATAAAAATATTTGTATATTAAATAATCAAAAAAAAAAGTTCAATCAACTCAACAGAAAGCAACACAATTTTCCTCTAAATCCATCTACAGAGAAAACAAAAAACTAAATCATAACTCTCGATATTTAAACTATTCATAATATATTGATTTCACCTTATTTTCCATTATGTATTTGGATGGTTTTAACACTTCTGGTTTTAATAAATTCTTTCATTAAATCTTCTTAAGAATCAAATCTTATTTACATAACACAATTCACTTATTCTATTTTATGAACCGGATTCCACAATAATTTCACGATCACTTTATAATTATTTCTTTTTCAATATTCTTTTATGACTGGAACATAACCTCAAAAAATTGGAATCTAAGAAAAGGTTATGGTTTTGACATTTCACTGTTAGAATCGTATAATATATTATTTTTTGATTTATCGATTTTTGTTTCATATAATTTGATATCATAAATTCTAGATAGATTTATAAAAAACTTAATATATTTATTGAAATAAAAAAAAAATGTTATTTTATTTTTACAATCGCGAATAACATCTCACTAGAAACAACAACGAAAAACTAAAATAAGTTGGATTGAGTTCTCCCCACTTATATCGAAGTGAAGTTTATAATAGACAGACATGAGTAGTGAGTGAGTTAACCACGTTGTTTTTGTTTTTATTTCTCTGATATGTACTACTACTACATTTACTAAGTTTTATGTCTTTACTTTTGGACGTAAGAAATAGAAAGAGAGAATTATTATTTATATTTATTATCATGAACACCAACCAAGCAACATATTATTTAATTTTTTATAACTCAATCTAATGTGTTATTCTTTCAATTGCTAATTTTGCACACTTTGTTTAAACACTTAATTGTTCTTGTTAAAAGTTACCGAAAACTTACACAAAATATTAATTTTAAAAACTTTTGTGGAACGTTACAATAAAAGGTTTACTTCTTCTGATGCCGTATCTTGTTTGTATTTCATTACTTTTTTCGGAAATATTTGAAACTGATGGTACACATTGAACTGTTTCTATTTATTATCATTATTATTAACAATATAATGGTTTTGTTTATACATTTGCATGGATGTCATTGATAATGAATTAATTTAATTCGAAGAAGAAAGAATTAATCATTATTTAGGTGATTCAAACAACGGAGACGATTCAACAGACTAGTAATGCCATGTAGACCATGTAAACAAGATTTGTTTTCTTTCTAGAAAATTTCAGAGGTACAAATATTTTCGGATAGCTTAACCGCTTCAAGCAACCGACATAAATGTGTTTTTGAAAACGCGCTGCGCCTGCAAATAAAAATGAAAATTCCTTTTCGAATATCTCAAAATTCTTCCTCAATCCATTAATCCATTCTCACAATGTTCAAATTTCAATATCATTCTTTTCTTTTATATGTTTTATTTAAAAATATATAATCATAATAATTGTTCATCTTGTAGACAGATCTCAAGTGTTTAGATCCCAAGAATCAAGAAGAAAAAAAAACAATAAACATATTAAACAATTAAATGAAAAAAATAAAAACGACAAAAATTAACATATATAAAAACTGCTAACCTCGAATCAAAAAAACTAGATAAATTATTGTGCTTGATTTATGTACAAAATACAAATCGTGTAACAATAACAATTAGTAAGTGTCAATTTTTGTTGAACAATAGATGAATTTTTTTTTGGTGTTACATACTTTAAATTCATATTAATTATCAACCTTCTAGTTTTAAGGTTTTTATAGTGAAGTTAAGGAGCTCAGGTAATTTTAGCACAGCAAAACCATTTGTAACTCAATGCTTTTAATAAGCTAATTTTTTAATTCCTACACATTTTTTCTCAGCTTTATGTACTAAATTTATATTACAAGTTTGTCTATCATTTTACTACTAATTAAAGAATTTAAAAAACTTGCAGCTTCAAAGCTGAAAAACAAATGATTGTTCCAAATTTGATTTATATATTTTGAGTTGATTAAACAATTTAATTCAATCAGAATAAAAATCAATTAAATGGCTGCGCCAAGCTTTAAATTTTATGCACCAAACCTTTTTGGATCACAAAAATAGATGATCACAAAAATAGTGAAACTCAGTCGAAAACAACAGTCAATAGAGATAATATAAAAACAAGTCTTTATATAATCTTCAAGACGTAAATAAACTATAAATTAGGTAGAAACCAACAGTAATAAAAATAACAAAACCAGCTTTATTGAGTCATAACTCATTATTTCAAAAAGAGATTCCATTTGTATAAACAATTAAGACCAACCTCTGGTCCATAATTTCTATTCGAATCAATTATTCTATCCAATTTCTAAGAAATTATATCAAATTTCCAATATCTGTTAAAAAAAAACAAGCAATTTTACAAGTAATCGAGTATGAGACATTCATTGAGTTTTATAATTTTTTGACGGTTAATGCATATTTTGTTATTCCATGAAATTGAGTTGATGATGATTCATGTAACAAAATATAATGACATATTCGCTTAGTGATGATATTATTTCATTCATAAAAATAATAACTGCAAAAAGATTAAATGACTAGACGAGTTTACGCTTTCTTTAAAAAATAAAAAAGTTTTTAGTTTTTATAAATTTAACAAATAAATAATTAAATGACTCGCGGTTGTATTATGTATAGCTGTAGCCTGTAATTAAACAATTTTTTGTTGAATGAATTTCGATTTAAATAGTAATTTTTATTTGTTGACAATAATTACTGAGAATTTTTAATTTGTGTTATAACTTATACTGGTTATCGTAATTGTTGTTGTTTGCAAGCTAAAAAGCGAACGATTATGTTTTAATAATTAAAAGATTTGTTTTCGTAAAAGAACAGTTTTTGGTCTGACGACCATAAAGTAAAATCATCTCTGAAAAATGGTTACGATCACTATCACTATTCTAGTATGCTTGCATCTGACCAGACCCATCTTTATATAACAACATCAATTAAGTGTTGGTAAATTTTCAATATTAATTAGATTAATAACTATAAAAATAACTAACAAAAATATGCACTATACAAAGCATTTTAAGCGCTTAAAATATGCTCTAAAAATACTATTTTATGCATTTAAAATATGCTCTAAAAACCGAAAGAAACCATTGAAATATATGTTTTTAGAGTTTTATTTTTTTTGATTCGGTTCCTAAGAGGTCGTAGTGCTTTGATCACAGATACGGAACTAGCATACTTAAGATAGTGAGGATATGAGCTTTAGTCCGCTTTCATACTGGAAATTGACTACTATTAAATATTAATTACATCAGTTAATCAAAACTTATTTACAAAAATCTAAACTGCCCAAATCTCGTAAAGTTCTTTCCTTCTCAAACAACACCGGTTTTCGGTTGACACCAATGGTTTTCAAAATTTTGCGAAGTTTTCAATTTTATTCGTTTTGAGCAATTTCACGCAAGTTCAACAAATTTTTGGGAAATTTTGACTTGACCACTTTTAATTTTAATTTTTTTTTGTTTATAGATAGTCTTTCATAAACAAAAAATATAAGTTCTCTTAGAAATTTTTTTTTCGACCAGGGGTCTTCACAGGGTGCCCCCTCAATTTTTTGTTATTTTGTGATGTGAGTGCATTTTGACGAGCGATTGTAGAAAAACTACTGAATCGATTTTCATAAATGATATGTCGTTGAATAGGTATTAGAACAAAGTTTTTAAAAATGTACACTGTTAATTTTTTGAAATAACTTTTAATGGTGTAACATAAGAAAAAAACGGTGTAATTGAAGAAAAGATGGCGCTACACCTTTTTTTTTTTAACTAAATTGAAGCTTATTTTATATCTAACAACTTGTGAAAGTTTATTACTAGCACTATTTTTTGTTTTAAAAATAAAATTCGTTGTGCATATGACTGTCGGGAATCAGTTTTTTTTGTTCTGAAGGAAAATTATAAAAATGGCGTTATAAACTAATAGACTTTTTCTATATGTTAAATATCAAATATTTTATTACTGAATAAACTTTTTAAAATATTATAAAAATATATGTAGTACAATAAATAAAATAAATACAATTGTTAAAAATGATTTACTTATTTTACAAACAGAAGTTTCTTGAGTTTCTCAAATCGATTGAGTAGTTTTTCTACAATCGCTCGTCAAAATGCACTCACATCACATAATAACAAAAAATTGAGGGGCACCCTGTGAAGACCCCTGGTCGAAAAAAAAATTCTAAGAGAAGCTGTATTTTTTATTTATGAAAAACTATCTATAAACAAAAAATAATCAAAATTAAAAGGGGTCTATTCAAAACGTTGTTGAATCTAAGTGAAATTGCTCTTATTGTTCTCATAACGACGGTGTAAATGTTTCTGTTTAAAACATAAATTTTTCTAATAATGAAACCCCTTATTTTTAATTTATTTCAACGAACTGTTAAAAATCACCAGTAACCCAATAAATAGTTTTGTAGACGATAGTACACTGCATAAATCATTTTATCTCATATTTTCAAAAGGTAGATGCATGAAAAAATAAATGGTCCTCGGTGAAACGCTGTCGTAAATGAAACGAGAACCTAAAAAATGTTGTTGATTGTAGTGGCCAAAATTTGGTCAATTTTAATTTGAAAAAACACAGTTACTGATTGTTTGCAGAACAAAGGATAAGTTCAACAACGATGTTTCAATTAGTATGTGTGACAGATAAATAGTCGATTGCGTAAGCATTTCTTTATTGAGAGTCATAATTTCCAATGACTTACTCTGTAACGATCTTAAAATGCCGATGAAAAAGAGCGTGTCGAAAAAAATTGATCTCAAAAAATGTAAAAAATTTTAAAAGTTGTCAAGTTTGGTACACTCCTGCCTGGCTCTTTATGACCTCCTGCCTGGCTCCGTTAAAAAACATGCTATACGAATTGTAGATGAAAGTTAGGATAAATGTTAGGATCAAATCATGATTTCCTTCAACATCTTCACACTGTTGCTCATCTCACTGTTTTTGTAAATATCGTCACAAACAGTGCTTTGATAAAATCAGATGCATCATGCTTAAAACATATTCTTTTCGTCGTTTTACTCAACAGATGAGTTCTGCTAAATGTGCAAAGTGACTTGTGATTGTTATAGGGAAAAATGCAGTGGCTTCGAATGCTTCTTTGCCCGAACTGGATATAAATGGACTACTTCAATTTCTCCACAATACCCGTATTCATATAATTTGCCGTAAGTTTCATCAAAATGTTTGCGTAGAATCAAAGAAAATTAAAAAAATTTGTTGGATCAAAAAACATATTTTCAATGATAGGAGTCTAATGTCAGTTGAGAATTCAACTTAAGTAGATAGAGTAATTGTTGAAAATCAAAATATCACCACATTGGTGGCAAAGTGGATAGCGTGTTTGCCAAAGGATCGTAACTCCCTGGCATTAATAAGGTTACGAGATCGCATCGCTTCTAATTTATTTCCAACAATATCTTTGAATTGAAAAAATTCAAATTATTTCCTTAGTTACTTGAGATCAATTCTTTACAAAAATGCCGAACAGTCAAACTGTAGAGTTTGACAGTTTGGCAACAGAGAGACTGTCACTCACTGTCATAGAGAAAAAATGCAGAGAGATTTCTTTGTCCGCACAGGGTACAAATGGAATGCTTTGCACGAATCAATAGTCTCGGGGGCGTTCGATCCACAAAAAATTAAAAAGCGTTCATCAACACCTTAGAACGCATGTTGTTGTGCGACCTCTAGGTCTTAAAAGATATCTATGTGTTGTTGTGATATAAAGGGTGTCTCATTAAGAGTACACTTTTCCATTTTAAAATAAAAACACGTATTTCATGAGAGAGTTGTGATATTTTTATTGGATTGTAAAGAAGACATGTTCCGATTAAGTATGGAATAAAATATCCAGCAAACGGCCCCCACGGCTCTGATAACAGGCCATTACTCTTTTCATGAAATTTTCCATGACTTTCACACAGAAAGGTGGCTGCATCTCATTGATGACGCGTTGGATCTATGATTTGAGCTCAGGAATTATTTCTGGTTTATTCGCATAAACCCGAGATTTCACAAAACCTCAAAGAAAAAAATCGCACGGCGTTAAATCGCACGATCTTGGTGGCCAGTTGACATCAGAGTTTCGTGAGATAATGTGTTCTGAAAATCGTTACTGCAATAAGTCGATTGTTTCATGCGCGGTGTGGCAGGCACCGTTCTGCTGAAACAACATGTTGTCCAGATCCATGCCGTCCAGTTGAAGCCACAAGAACCCCATTATCATATTCCTGTAACGAATGCCGTTCACAGTCACTGCAATTTCGGCCTCATCTTCAAAAAAGTAAGGCCCAATCACGCCGCCTGACCAAAATCCGCACCAGACAGTTGCTCGTTGTGGGTGTATTTGTTTTTCATGAATTGCATGAGGATTTTCTGACCCCCAAATTCGATAATTTTGTGTATTCACATAGCCGTTCATATGAAAATACTTTCCCCATTTTTGTAATGAGTTTTCACAATTATAACGCGTGGTTCTTTCGAAAAGCGTTACATTTTTAATAATCGGCATAAACATAGGTATCAGCTGTCAAATTTCAGAGTTGCCACTTGCACGAAAAAAAATGATTCTAAATTTAAAAAAGTGCACCCTTTGAGACACCCTTTACATATTGTAATTCCTATAACACAACACTTTTTATTAAAAAAAATGATATTTCAAAACTTAATCAAAACTTAACTTATTTTTATACGAAATCTACCAAAAAATTAGAACTTTCAAACTAAGAGAATTAAATCTAAAATTGAAATCTTTAAAATATTAAACTATTCTTGACACTTAAACGAGACAACCAAAATTTCGTTTTCCACTTGCAGCGTATAGCACCTCTAAACACAGAGCAACAAATTTCAGAGAGATCATAGTGGTTTTCGTTTAAAATTCAATTTATTATAAGCGAAATTTTATAAAATTGATTGGTGAATTACGTTCTGAGTTAATTCTGGTACAGAATAAAAATAACGCATTTTCAGAAATATACGAAACCAAGGGTTATTCAAATTACATAAAACAATTGCAATCTTCCTTTCAAAATACAACCTTCTATATGAGATCCCGCTCGACCGGTTCACAAAAAAATTCGTGTTACATTTTCCACTCCTTGCCCCTCAAAACACAGAGTTCTAGTCCCAATTTCTAGGAGGTTGCAATTTTTTTATAAATGAGATTGCTAGTACATATTGATTAAATTTCCTACAAATTTTCCAAATTTATTTATCGGCCAACACACACAACCAAACACTAACATTTTCGGTAATATGTCAACACCCAAGGATCCAAAAATTAAGAAAAGAATACAATCGTCTTAAAAAAAACTCAACCTCTCATGTGACACCTATCTGAATGCCATAACAAGCGGTAAGATTTTCTTATATATGATTATTAAGCTGCTAAAAAAAGGACAAAACAAAACTAGGATTAGCAGCTGTTTATGGCCGTTCCAAGACCTTAGGTTGATAGGACCAAAAAATCGATTGTTAAGTTCGGGCGAACACCAAAGTCTCAGTACTAGTGTTTCATTTTCAAAACCCTAAACATTACTGCCGCGGTGGTAAAATATGCTTAATTTTTCGATGCTCATATTTTTGTGCATATTGTCAATTGTTACCATCAATCTAGATGAAAATCGTAATTATGTGAAAATATGCAAAAATATGGAATAATATTTCCTAAAAATATGTATTGAAGATTAAAAAAAACTCATAATTTTGCAAAAACATGCAAAAGTATGCACTTATGATATGCTCTAACAAATAGGGCTTAAAAGTCGTAGTTGTACCTGAAACAGATTTCAAGCTTAATTAAGTGCTGTAAAAAAAGCATGCAAGTGCATATTTTTGGTTGCCTTACACATCAACAACCAAAGTTAAGTCAAACAATGCAGTTCTAATAGCGAGCTTGCTCATTTTTTTTTTGCCCTATATGTTCTATATAGGAACCTAGACTGTCAACAAGTGTCCCTCACCTGTTTTAACTTCACTCAATTTTATGATCGAGTTTCACTTGAAGACTTAATTTAATCGATTTAGTTTTAAATTACTGCCGCTAGGGAGTTACTTAGTTAAAGTCTTACTTTTTGGACTGCACCTGCAAAAGTAACGCCATTTTTATTTTATACTACGGCGGCTGTAAATAAGTAGCATTTGTTATTTTGTTATTTTTTCAAACAAATTGTATAACTATGACAACAAAAAATAAGTTGATTCTCATTGGATGACAACAAAACATAACCAATAGCTTCATTGGATAATGAAATTTTGGATTATTGTATAACTATGACAACAAAATAACAGCTATTTCAATTATGAAAGTTTGAAAATGAAATTTTGAAAAGGCTGCTTTGATAAAAAAATTTTATTCATACAAATTTAAATGTTTTTTTCTCTTTTTTTGAAGTAATTATGAAGATAAAAATTCATATTTATAAACATTTTGATGAATTAATTTCATATTTATAAAAAATTTAAACGTTTGCCGAAAAAATTGTGAATTTAATTCGGAGCTAAAGTGACTTTTTGTGTTCATAATTCAAACTATATACTCAACACAAAAAGTATCACTTTAGCTCCTAATTAAATAATGTACTATTATTCATGCAACTCGTTATAAGAATTACTTTAGACCTTAGATTATAAAATACACAGGATAAGTAATATCTTAAGTTGAAGTTATTTTTATTTACATAAAGTAGTGTGCGATTTTAACGTGACAGTATTTGCACTGAAAAAACACAGTAGCCTAGAAATTTAAATATAATCGAGGTTTTCCCTTGCTTGACCGAATATGCTTACAAAATACCAGACTTATGTAGAAATTTTGTATTTAACATTTTTACCGATTGGAGAATGACCTCATATTCAATTTTATTTTATGTTTGTCAAAAGTATTTCGATTTTATTATAAAACTGATAATATTAAAACTGAAAATTTGATCCTAACTAAAATTTTATCATGTACGCTTTGGTTTTGTTTTCATTTAAACTAAATTTAAAATGAAATGGATATTGTTTATATGGTTTACTGTTTCAGGTTTTGTTTTAATTTAGAATGAAATTAAAATGAAATATATATTATTTGGCAGTTACTTCTTTCTGGCAATAGAAGAATAATAATATATTTTTTTCTATAAATGGAAAGAGATAAAAATGCTGCATGGGACCCTGTATTTTTGTATTTATTTTTACAGGAGCCTTTTCTTTTATGGAAATTATTTTCGATGCAAAATTGGAATTTAAAAAATAGCTTCTATTTTTTTTATAGTTTCATAGTGTAGACTGTAGATACACCAATATTACTTATCCTGTATATTTTATAATCTAAGCTTTAGACCAAATTAAGTTCTTGTAATTTAATTTATTTCAATCGATATATTTTTGATTTAGTTAGACAAACTTATTAATGTTACCTTGTTGCAAAAACGAACTTTATTTGAAACTATTACTTTTTTATTGTGATTTGTGAATAACTTATAAATGGAATTCATTTCTATAAAATGAATGATTACGAAATTAAATAGAGTCGATAAGTTTTGATACAGAATTTCAAATAAAACAAATTCTCGCTAGCGACAGTTTATTTGTTATGCTTCTCCAATTTAAATGTTGTGAACAACTTATCAACTCACCCTTTTATATAAAGATTGACTGTGGGAGGATTTTATTTATAAATTTTAAAATAGCAAACTCAAAAGGCCTTAACTTTCAAATGTTTCAATTGACCTAAATTGAAACAAAATGTTGTTTGATTAGATTCTATTGTTTTTAAAACGAACAATGAGGTTGTGACATTTAAGGATCGCTTGCATCAAATTGTAAGATTTGTTTCAGTTTAATTTTTAAGTGACGTGAAATATGGAAAAATTCAATGTTTGTAATTATTTTTCTACCTACACCTACGCATTCAATTTATTTAACCTTTAAGCAGTATGGATTTCAATTGATATTTATATACAAACTAATCACATCACTCACTTTTTACAGTCAAAGTATTCCGGAGGCAAGTTCGGGTACTGATAGAAGTCGTGTTGTTACATTAACTAAAGATATTGTAATAAAAGCATAAATTCTTAATTATCATCAAGAAGCTCAAAAAAATTGCAAAATTGTTTGGTTTAGAGTCTCAGATTTTCCGATGCTTTTGAAAAGAGTTAAGCTCGTCTTTCCATGAACGACAGCGACATTCTGTATAAAAATGGTCTTCAGGTGAGTTATGAAGAAATGGAGGATACTGATTGTTTCTCCCTTTCTTCCATATATGAACTGGTGGAACAAACACCAAGACAAATTTTAAAGCGAAGGCCCCAAAAAACTTCTGAAAAGAACTGTCAAAACCTGCAATGAATCCAATTGGACTCTGTATAGTGAAGCAAAGATACTTTTCAAAAAGTTTATTCGAAAATCAGGAACAAAGTCCAACGAAACGAATTGGGAGCCTATTTAAACCATCACCGACTAAGGGTTCTGCAATGATGAGGACCTAGTAAAGAAAAGAATCCGAGCAGAAATTTGTCAGAGCTCAAATAAGGTCCCGATCATGAGCACCGGATCAGACCCGGATCGGATCAGGAACTGATTGAAATATCCGGACCAGACCAGTCTATTGTTATTGGGGCATTATTGAAAACACGAGTCGGCCGATCTACGGTTAGAAAATTTTCAGTACACTTTACTTTAAATGGCCAAGCAACGGCTGCAATTATGAATTGGCCGTTCTATATCATTGGGTTAAAATTCACTAGAGCAATATCCATTTTAGAAATATATAGTTTGAAAAATTTCACCAAAAGTTTAGTTAAGGTTGGTATAAGTTTTAAATTTTTTTCATTAGATATTTTTATTTTATTTTAATTATTTTGTATCTAATTTATTTAAATTTGCATATGATAATATTTATTATTTTTTACTGGCCGTCATGGTTCCCAGTACACGGCCCAGTCATTGCTGGAATACTGCTCACCATTAGTAGTCCGTTACTGGGTCAGCTGTGCAACCTTGCATGGGCCATTTCTCAATTTTTCTCTGGTTTTGAAAGATGGCTGTATATTCATTCAAACGAAGAACAAAACAATTCTGGTAGGTTTTAAGTGAAGATATCCATAAGAGATTGTTTTATAACAAGTATTGTGAAACATGAAAGTCGAATAGTTCCTACATAAATTAAATGACAAAGGAATCAATATATAAGACTATGCCGATGATTTTAATATGGCTTTGAATGGAGACAATAAAGGGCATCTTTGCAGTAAAATACAGAATACTTTGGACTAAATGGTTAACTCCAAAAACAAAACTCTTTGCGTTTATCAACGGACGAAAATAACAGGAAACATAATCAATACATTGATCCCAGTTCATCCACTCCGTTCAATTAAACCGCTTATATAGAGTTTCCGCAAATTTAATTAGAGTTATGTCCTGTACCCGACTGGAAATTAGTTCAGGGAACCCGGATTATGATCAGATCCGGATCAGATTTTCCGTAATACGGCCATCTGATCAGTTCCTGATCAGCGTACAGTACCGTTTCCCTTGATCCGGTTATCTGATCAGTTCCTGATCAGCGTACAGTACCGTTTCCCTTGATCCGGCTATCTGATCAGTTACTGATCAGCGTGCAGTACTTTATCCGTTGATCCGGCTATCTGATCATTTACTGATCAGCGTGCAGTACTTTATCCGTTGATCCAGTCATACGATCAGTTTCTGATCGAAAAAACTCATCTTATCCGATGTCCTGAACTGGATAATAATACAAAATTTAGTTTTTTATCTGATCCATTCTGTATATAACATATTGCTCATTACACAATAAATTCGTTATTAATGGTATAACTGAATTATTATTTTGATTATATTATCGACGTCATAATAGTACATTTACCCGAGCAGAAATTAGTTAGGGAAAACCTGAATACAGTCAGGTCGTGATCAGGGCCTGGTCAGTCCTACAAGGGCAATCTCTATTAGAGCAAGCTGATGTGGGCCTGTTTAGGGCCTGATTTAGAATACCCTTTTAGGGTTAACCTTATTTGAATACATCCGGCCCGAATCAGGTTTCTCGTATTTGACCCCTAGCTGAAATTTCAATTGGTTAAAATTCACTAGAGTATTATCCATTTTAGAAATATATAGTTAAAATCGTTTCATGTATATTTTAGTTATAGCTTCTCGACTGAAAGACTATAATAATAGTCATTAAGGTGGTATGTATGTTTTAATTTTTTCCATTGTAATTTTTTTATTTTAATTTTATTAATTTATGTATATAATATATAAATATATATCAGGGTCTGGTCCGGATATCCCCAATCAGGGCCTGATCCGATTATCCCAATCAGGGTCTGATCCGGTAGTCCCAATCAGGACCTGATAGGGCAAAAGCGTTACACTCATGATCAGGACCCAATCAGGCTGTCCTACCAATGCCTGATCCGGGTTAGGGCAAACCTGATCAGGGCCTTACTTGAGCCCTGACAAATTTCTGCTCGGGATACTTAACTTAAAATTTTTTTGTGCAAAAAATTTTCTCATTCTTAGACGAATTTTTAATAACTTTTTAATAACTTTTAATAACTTTTTAAAAAGTTAATTATAATATACTTAACTGTAATAATTAACTGTAGACTATTTAATTGTTAAATATGTAAGAGACCATCTATTTAATTGTTTAATATTTTGTACTTATAAGTACAAATTAATTGTAGAATCGAAAACAGCATTGTCAAACTTACAGTTGTGAGGGATCTTGCTTATTAACCTTAAAGCATATAATTTAAATTTTTATCTTGCATCTCCTCTTTACTCAAGAATTTCCAGATGTTTTTTGTTAGCAGTAATTGGTGAAATACTTATTATGTTGCTCAAAAATTATTCTATTTGAAATATGACAAGTGATCTAAAGCAGGTATGGGTGAAGTTAGTTTTCGAATCCAAACTTGGATCCATACCTTCATAAGAGCCTATGTGACAAAGAGTTTTATGATACCATTGGAAAAATAATCAATAATGCAAAAACTTGGACTAAATAAAATAAAAATAAGAAATAATTAACAAACTTACTGCTAAATTTATAAGCATTTGAAGTGTACTTGAAATTATGAACAAAATTAAGGAAAAATGGTAATATTTTTGTCATTTATTTAATGTCAAATTAATATTTAAGAACAAAATTAATTCTAAACCTTTGAACGGATCTGGTATGGATCTCTTGACCAGACCGGGCATGAAACTGTTGAATGGATCCGGCATGGATCTTTAAGATAGATCCGTAATAGATCTTTGAAATGAATCCGGAATGGATCTTTGAAATGGATCCGGAATGGATCTTTGAAATGTATCCGGCATGGATCATTTAAACGGATCCTGTACGGATCATATATGGCGTGACGATTTTTCATCATGTCCGGATCAGGAGGCCTGATTCATCCATGCACTTTAACTCTGATAATAGTTCACTGGCTCTACAAAATAAATGTCAGCCTCACTGTCAAATGGGTTCCTTGTATGATTTTCGAAGATTTTTGTTGCGAATACAAAAAGAAACTCTAGACGGCACAAAGGCTCGATTGCTGATTCATTACTACATAGTGGTTTCAAGACAACACCTACAGCGAGTCTAAAGATCTAATAAGGGAGTCTAATGAGCGAGTCTAAAGATCTGCCGACAGTCGACACAATTGAATTTATCTAATAAGGTCTTCCTTCCCTGCATTTATTTTTCATAATGGAGGCGTTTAAGGCAATAAAAGGGTTCGGACTTCTGGGAACGACCATGTGTTGCTTGAAAAATCTTCAAACGCTATTGAATGATCTAGAGGAATACAAGACATATTTTTCCTTGCCAAAAGATGACATAGTTTCTTTAATTACTTCTCCCAGGCAGTACAGTTTTGTCATTCGAATGAAGGAAACCGGTTGGAGGCGAACATATTACGAAGCTATAGTGAAAAAAAATTTTTTTTTGAATTAATTACATGAGAATTCATGCATTTTAAAACAATCCTTTTTGCACGAACCGACGCATGCAATACAATTTATCGATTTTAATCACATTATTCTCCGAATTTGTATTCTCCAATGAAACTTCATAACTTTTTATGCATGAGGCGACGCGCACAGTTTCACTAATCGACTTTTGTCGATATATATATTTTTTTTCAACGTGTTTAATATTCTGTCTCGTTTAAAAGGTCTGCTGGCTCATGAAATTGGAAAGATAATTAGTACGACATTTTTTTCTGTGAGTATACTCAAACACTTAATGTTGTTTAATTTTTTTATGGTTTAAAAATTTCGAACAAAGTTTTGTAATATTGTGAGCAAAATTTATTAGTCAATATTTATTAGTTAAATTTATAATTTTAATTTAGAAAAAGTTAGTTCAATTATGTGGTCGTCCTTAAATGAAATAAATTAGAAAAAATTTGAATGTTTAGTGAAATTTTAGTGTTAGTTAGCCCAACTATACAAAAACAAATTAAATTTATGTAAGTTAAATTTAAGCAATTATTAGAACAATTTTATTTGTTTGTTTTATCTCTAAAAATACAAAAAAATTAGAAAAAAATATTTATGTGTTTGAATTGAAGCCAGTTGGGTGATTATGCTCAAAGCAAAAGTTTTTGTTATTAAATAAAAAAGATTATTTATTTATATGCTTGTTTTTGTGGACAGTGAGGTCGTGATTATAATCAAAACCTTAAGGTTTGAAATTTAAAAATAACTGTAATGGGAAAGGTATTTCGTTATCAGGTTCCATTTTCCGCCCTATAGTAATATACTATAGACTTCTTTAAAAATAGTAAAATATTACAACCCACTTGTGTAACAACACAAATATTTAAAACATTCCATACAAGTACATCTAAACCTGACCGGAAACCCGTTTTAAATGTTTATTTATTTTCAATTTTTTTTGCTTAATTAGTGAAAAACTTACAAAAACTAACGAAAGCATTAAATATATTATTTTCCTACACGAGATGAAAACATAGTTTTTTCGTGAGTAAACATTTGTTCACAAGACGCGCTAGCGTCGAGTGAGACATGTTTACGAACGAAAAACGTTTTCATCTCGCGTAGGAAATAGGAAATGCAATTTTTTCTATGATAGTATATATCGTCGCTTTAATAATGAAATGGCGTATACGCAAAAGTATAGTTTCGAGATATTTGAGTTTAAAGTTTGATGTGCGCATGCATTTGCATGGACGTTAATTTATAATTTATTAATTTTTACCCTCAGTCATAAAATAATTCGAAAATGTAAAAACGCCAATTCAAAGATACCCTTATGGGGAATGCAGCGCACCTATTATATAAAAACAACGTATAAATAGCATACGTTGTTTCATTATTAAAGCGACGATATATATAATCGATATTTACTATAAATTATAAACTTAGAAATCGATAACATAACATTCAAAGTTCATATTCTATTTTTTCATGGTTGCGTTGTTCAAAAAACTTTGTAAAACTATATGAAAAACCATAGCAACTACAATTTGTTATTCTTTTTACACTAGTGGAAAAAGAACCCATTTTCACAGAGCATTAAGCGTGATGAAAATAGCTATCATAGAAAACTGATATTTTATGCTGATAGAAAATGATGCTATCATAGAAACAGTAGCTTTTTCAACATGTGGTGAAAACGTCTCTTTTTGCGTAACTGGACGGTTTGTCCACGAGACGCGATAGCGTCTATTGGAATAAGTTCAGGAACGCAAAAAAGTTTTTACTACGCGTAGAAAACGCTATTTTTTCTACGCTTGTAAATATAAATGATAATATTTACAAATTCAGGCACAAGTGCGGTTACTGTGGGAACATTTGAAAATTTTTTTTTTTGTAAGAAATATTAATGCAATAACAATTTTATCTTTTTCCTAAAAATAAAAAAAAAATTAGAGCTAAAAAACTAAACTGTTTGTTTTATTTTAAATAAATTAAAAGAAATTTATATTTACTTATCCATTAAACGTCAATAAAAATAATTAAATCTATGGCATGAAGCTAGAGCCAATAAAATCATATTTTCTGTTTTAAGCCGCAAGCTTTCAAATGTTCAAATAAAATTTCAAAAATAATTGTAACTTTGTATTGTTTTATTTATTTATTTTTATTTAATTTAAATATAAAAGGTAAGCAATAATCTAAATTTTTTATAGGTAAGGTATTATTTATGCCATATTTATTCAAATGTTATTAATAAATGAGAAAATTAGATAGCTGTTTGTTATTCTACGGTATAAATTCAAGCTGTAAAATCTGCCGTCAAATATTTTTAAAAAGTCAAGTCAATTTTTTTTCCTTAGTCAAAATTATGAATAGGGTTGTACACATCTTAGTTTTGTATTAATTTTTTAGAATAGGGTTGCATAATTCTTCGTTTCTATATTAATTTTAATTGAGTCGCTTCTACGACTTTGCAGACCTTCTCTCAAAGATAGTCCCACCCCCACTCCCCCCGAAACAAAACAAATTTTGACATCACCTCAACAGAGAAAACACTCAAACATTTTAATGCGACCAAAAGTAGCATCTTTAAATTAATAAAAATATACTTAAATTAAATTTATTTGTTTGTTGATAACGATCTCAAATTTCTGTTTCAAAAAGTTCTATATAAAAATTAAACTCTTTCAGCATAACGATATAAATAACGGCACAAAAATTTCAATTAATTAAAATAGAAACATTAAGCGTTTATCAATTAATAGAAATAAATTTAAAGTAATTTATTTTTTTTGATATTTTAAAATTACGATTTTAAAACAACATCTTCAGAATATTTTTTGACACTAATTTAAAACGGCGGTGTAAAACATTTTACGATATTTTAATCGATGCTAACTTCATATAATGTCAAATTATTTGAAGTATATTTATTTCAACTTTATGAAAATAAATTAATTCCCATACAAAACCATAAATTTATATTTATTTTGAATTAGAAAAATTCACGTAATCACAAAATTAAGTAAATTTCCTAAAATATATTGAAAAATAATTATTTTTTAACTTTCCCACAGTTTCACTTCACCCAAGTTTTGTAGTAGAATATTTATTTTTTTGTGATAATAATAGTTTTTTTTTTTGATTAAATTAATAAGTACACAGTTGAAAAAGTAACTGCAATATTTAAAGCAAGTCTTGCAATAGGAGCTATGCGTTGCAGGTTATTATTGAATTGTAAAGTAAATGTTGCATTAAGCCTAATTTCAATGCATTTCTATAAAATTTAAAACAACTCTGGCATCATAATTGATTTCTATAGAGCAGCTAAAAGTTTTAATGCACCTTGCTACAATTTAATACATTAATGAAATTTTAAAATTCACTAGAGTATTATCCATTTTAGAAATATATAGTAAAAATCGTTTCATGTATGTTTTAGTTATCGCTTCTCAGCTGAAAGTCTACAATAATAGTGATTAAGGTGGTATTTATGTTTTAATTTTTTCCGTTATAATTTTTTTATTTTAATTTGATTAATTTAGGCAGGTGCGTTATAATCAAAGCGTCTCGAAATTATGATATAATTTTCATTAAAATGTCATACTAAAAAAAATTCTGCGCGTAATTTATTTAATGCAAATAACAGACATTTTTAAACTACAAGCTTTTTTATTTTACTCCAAGTACTCTGTTAAATATAGATGCAAAGAGCATTAGTTTAACTTTATATAGCAAGCTTTGTATTGTTTTGTAATGAAAACTTCCGTAGGATCTATATGTGTAGCAATATGCATTACATATTCAATTTTTTTTTAACGTGTAGCAAAATTTACTAGTCTCAAATGTTGGAAGTTTTTGTTGAATATATTACTGCTGTATTAAGGAAGTACAATTAAATTGATAAACTACATTTTTTTTTTTTTAACGTTTAATAAAAATTTGGAGCCATCAGGAGCTTAATCAGTTGTAGTCAGTTTTAGTCAGTTGTAATAAAATTTGTTGATAGTCGAATTTATGGAATAGAGATTAAGTTGGTTATCTTCTTATTGATTTTCATGATTCGTGCTTTGAACATGGAATTACGAAATAAAAGGGAACAACATATTGAATGCCTTTGTCTCTATATATTTGAATATTTTTATAACATCTAATAGAGGAAAAAGTTTACATCAGTTTCAATAACTCTTGTATTGAGAGCATGCGTTTGATTACAGATTTTGTTGAGGTTCATGATCGCCTGCATCTTTGATGCAACGGATGTTATTCTATTACAGAATTGTTATTGTTCAATCGCCTTTACATTCGGCACAACCACTACACTGAATTGACATCATTTTTCTGCTCATTGTTCCACAATCGCTTTTAAATTCCGCGCAACAACTACACTGAATTGATATCATTTTTATGCTTATTGTTCAACAATCGCCTTTATATTCGACGCAACAACCACCCTGAATTGATATCTTTTTTCTGCTTATTGTTCAACAACCGACTTTACATTTGGTGCAACAACTACGCTGGATTGATATTATTGTATGATTATTGTTCAAAAATCGGATTTACATATGGCGCAACCAATACAGTTATTTTTGTTATTTAAGATCCTCAAGATGATAAGTTAGGAATGAAGATGGATCTTCTACAATCGTAGGGTGACTCATATATTAACTAATTTTTTTAATGTAAATAAAGTACTAGCATTGGTGTGGATGTGATGGTCTTGGCTTCTTCGATTTAGGGGTCGTCAGAGTCTAATTTATCCCTTTCATTTTGCTTCCGTTTGTTTTTACAGTCTCTTTTGGGTGCATGTCAATTTATTTGTGCTAGACTAGGGGAGAATATTTCTGTTCGACTCACAAACTGAAGTTTTCCGGGTTAAAACCTCATCTTGGCACACATTCTCCTCGTTTGTTTCTGCTAGTAGCTCCCTAGCAGGTTCAGTGTACATTACAAACATGATATTGTGCAGTTTGACCAACACGTTGGACATCTGAACAAAATCCCGCTCACTGGAAATGGTAAAGAAGCAGTTTTCGTTTAACGAATATAGTACGGCCTTATAGGTCGCAGTATTTGCCATAAAGTTTAAGTGGTTTGATAAGGTCATTAATATTTTTACTGCTTACTATTCGCCTGCACCAAAAGCGCCAAAACAACGCTATTAAGCAAAAAAATTCAACAATGCTCAAGGTCCTTGAATTAACTAGGACTTAAACACAGTATATCAGTGATATGGATACTATGGCATAATAAGAATCTCGGGAACGAAAAGGCTAGCGAATTGGCAGAGTTCTTTAGGGTGGCTGATATGTTCTGAGCAACCAATTCGTACATCGAAGGCAGAATAAGTTTGCTAGTCGAACAGAAGGCTGTAATTTTTTCTAAATGTACACTAAATAGTTGAGCCCGCATTAAAAAGTCGCATGTTTGAATCCACATTGAATTAGTATTAATTATAAACATTAAAAACAACAACATCAACAATAAATGTTTAATTTTATGACTAAACATGACATTCATAAAATGCTACTGAATCTTGAAAATGCTACTGAATTTGTTTACCTGGAATAAATGGATAAACGTAAAACAAAACCAAAAGTCAAAATAACAAACTAAAAGTATATTTAATTTCTCGGTATTAAATTGTACGAAAAAAGGTTTATAAAAGTCTGGGATAATTACACTGGTAATAAAATTAGACGCCAGCAGTTTTATATTAGGTTGGTATAACATGAAGTAGCTTAAAATACAAAATATTCAATACATAATAGTATTGCCCAGAATTGAGATCGTGTTCTCTACTATATTTCGAAAAACAAATAACACTAACCATTTTCAATCAACATTTTTTTAAACGGTCTATAAATATCGTTTAACACTACGTGACAATTTGAAAACAATATTTTTATCATGATAACAAATTTTTCAATTTTATTTTATGTTACTACAAAAACGAAGGTTTTCCATTTCACCAATGGCAAAATCATAAAAAAATTTCATTGTTTCGTTCAAAAATCAATTTTAAAAATAATAGCAATTTAAAATAATACAAAAATCTATCAGTCACAGTATTTGTATATATGGAATAATTTAAAGAAAAAAAAAACGAAATCTTTAAGAAGTAAATTGTGTAGGCGCCCATTTTAATTAAGAAACTAATAAAAAAAACAAAATAATAATCAAGACAAATTGAAGTATTATTATAGTTGAGATTGGAAATTTAAGAAAATGTCAAGACGTACGTTAATTTTATTAGGATTGAAGATTGTGTCGTAATATGTCTAAACGATATCAATGGATTTAACCATAATTGGGAAATATAATTTGAACGAACAGTGAATAGTAGCCAGCCAACCACTTTATACCCACCTCAATTATTTTATTATCTGTTAAGTCATAAGTGTCAATGTGCAGTGCTGCTGTCTGTCGGATGACTAACTAATGTCGCTTGTATCAATAATCCATAAACCGAAAATTGGTTCTTCTCAAATATTACAGAACTCATGAGATTATAATATTTGACAATGATGGAAATTAAAGGTATTGTTGTCGTCAGTGGAAACGCAATTTCATGAATTTCACACTTTTCTTGCATTTTATGTTTTGAAATTCATATTTTCTCCAACTATTCTTTTTTTATTCTAACATTAACGTATAAACACAAAATTGAACCAACCTGATTATTTCTGGAGTATAAAAATCTTGTCCTCGTAGGTAGCTCATGATTTGTTCTGTTAATCACCATTTTGATAATATTAATTTTATTATTTCTTTAGTTTAAAAATTAAAATTTGTTTAATTAAATAAATATTTATTAATTAAATATTATTTAATTGATTTACAATTTTTATTCGTAAATTATTTATTCGTTCATTGAATATTTTTTGTTATTGTTCAACTATTACTGTTAAAGAAAAAATTAAAATTAGATTATTATAAATTGTAAAAAACACATTTTTTGATTTTAATATTTTCGATCAAGCTTTTTTATGTACAACAGTAACAGAAAGAGAAAACCAGATGTAGCGCTTCGTAACATATATTGACATGTATTAAAGTTTGAAGACTTGTTTGTTACGGAAGTTGACAACCTGAATCTGTATGACTTCATGTTTAAATATGAGGTAGAATGGCATGCAAAAAGTAGACTGCATTGTACTGTTTTGTCGAATCGTAACAATATGCACTCATACAACATCAGAAATCAGAAGAGCCCAAATCCTTTTTAATTCTTCAGATAACTCTGATTTTACAGCCATTGGAATGGAGAACACTATTATGATTTAAAACGAGGTGATACTCAGCGTAATGATCTCCTTTTTAATTTTAATACTCAAATATTTTGTTGCTTTTATGGGCATCATCGGACGTTCTGAATCACCTCAGAACTCCCAACGATGTCCTAAAACGGCGGCAATATTTAAAGTAGTGCTATTCAGATCTTTCAAAGATAGCTGGTCGTTTTGTGTATTCCAAACCGGTGATAAATTGGACAAGTTATTTATTTGTATTTTTTGTGAATAAGTATGGGTTAGCCGTTAACATTCATTCGAAACCATTCGATAAGAACGACCGAACGAGACCTCCAACCATAAAAGCTTATAGTATATACAATGATATTTTACGACCGTTACAGAACCAACGAAACCCAACGAAAAAAAAATTAAAGCTCAAAACTATTCTTCTGAAACGAATACTACAATAAGTAGTTACGAAAATAAAAATCAATTCATTAATATTCATACAAGAACGTCATTAAATCAGCATTTTGTATTCGTTCGTTGATATTTAAATTTTTTGTTTTGTTTGTTTAAAATTTAAAAAGAAACTGGTCACAAATAAATTCGTCTATCGAACCAAAAATGGATAAATAATTAAATTTAAGAAAAAAAGGAAAATAACAAACAACGCGATTTGAAATAAATTTTAAAATCATCCATCCTACGCTTAATTTCTAGATTGATCGATTTGATCTTTTCATCACATCACAGAATAAGAAAAGATGATAGTTCAAGGAATAAATTTTGTCAGTAATAGACTTATGATCATTATGGTATTTACAAATGTAACACTTTCGATATAGTAGAATATATATGCTCGCAGTCATAATATCTGCATAATTTTGATGTTTTCGACCATTTAAATTTATGTTCATCCTCTCTGGCTATCAAGAAGTTTTGGCATGCTTAACCAATCAGAAATAAGGTCATGCCATGTCATCGTTCGGAAGATAATTTAATATTACCTTTCTGTCCCACCGCACTGCACGCACCGTTACATATGAATTTTTATGTAACAAATAATATCATTTTTGATTTAGATTTAGATTCTCATACCAAAACTTACAACAAAACGTCAAAATCTTTGACAAATGGGACGGAGTTTTTCATTAATTTTCGGATTGTGCTGGTTTTTATCTACATTTTAAAGTCGGTTTAGATGAGCTGCAATAACAAAACCTTTGGCAACTCATTTGTTGTTTTATTGCCGACTTTACCTTGGTGCTTTGGTGTCATACCTGTGAAATTATTATCCGGAGCTTGATAATTCAAGGACCTAGATCATTCTTGAATGTCACTTTCATTTTCCAAGAATACCGCAGCTCCTGCACCATTAGATCAGTGAGTCATTCATCACAAAAAAGCCAATGTTTGAGATTTCTTGTTCGATTCTTATTTATTATTAGATCAACCTCTAGTCTTTCTCTAGCATTATTACTCGTTACTTCAAGAATCGGTATTAAAAAAAGTACAGGTTCCTTTAGATTTCACCATGCCGTTGGACTTCTTCTCCAACCGGTCGCATTGCATAGGAATTATTCTTTACAAGATTTGAGCATTCATTCTAAAAAATGGCCGTATCCGTTTTCCTGAAGGCTCTTGAAAGGCTTAAGCTAGTCTCTTACACCATACTGACAGATAATAATGCGTCTGAAAACTAGTTTACTAGCCAGTAGACAAATTTTGGTTCCAGACCTTATTTGTCGCCCAAAGCCATCCTTTACACCAGTTATACCAACTCACATTGTCTTCAGATAAGAACGAGTTGTTGCTAATTTATTTTAGTTATTTGGTTTGCTATTGCTGGTAAAGCAACGAATTGTATTTAAAAAGCATTGATCCTTAGAAAAAGTTTGTGAAATAACCTGTCGGTTACGTCCAATCCCCTATATATCTTTTTTAAATAAATACATTAATTAATAAATAAATACATTAATTCAGTTAAATCAAATCAAATAACAAAAACATAAATTCAGTAATCAAATTTGAAAACTCTTAAATTATAATGCAAAAACATTAAAATTTTCCCATTTTCAGGACTGAGGCGATTTTTTCCAGGCTCATATATATTTCTTCCTGTGCTGTACACTCTTTCACTTTCAACAGAGGAGGCAGGAGCGCTGAGATATTTCAAAGCCATTTTGCTCAAATCAGGAACTATTTCTTTACAATTTCTCCACCCCAAAAATTCGTCATTATGCCTTGGTAGCAAGTGTCAAGCTAAATTCTTTAAATACTCTTCAACCGTTTGCAATAAGAAGGAGCTCTTGATCGTTTCACGCTTTGTAAATCGCTTTGGCGTGTGTGTGCCAATAGTCGACTATTTATTAGAAGCAAGTTCATCAAATAAATTGAAAACCTCAAAGATATATCTCTGTGTTCTTGACTATTATGTTCGACACTAAAAACCCTTGGCGAATTTTCCAAACAATCTAATTCAAATATGCATTCTTTTGTTTTTGGTATCAAATCAAATTTTTGAAATTTTATTAAAAATCTGAGATCCAGCATGGAAGCCAAACATAATCACTTATTTTCGAAATGCGATGATAGTTAGACTCTACAGTGGTCTGAATATGCAAGGGAACAAATTGTTTCTCATTTGCTAGCTTCTACAGTCTACAGTGATTTCTTCAAATGGTTTTATCAGATGCACACTATTTTTCAGCAAACGATCACTAATAATAAGTTAATGTAGGTATGTTACCACCATCTACATCATATATTACAAGCGCTTTTCGTTGTTCAATATTTCTTTCCAGCATGTTGTACGTTGAATTCCAACGAGTAGGCACATCCTGAATTAATTTGTGTGTCTTTGAACCAAGTTGTTCCTGTTATGCTGTCAGTTTATGCACAGCGGTAGCAGAATGAATAAAATGTTTCATGATATTTTGACTAAATATGATAATATTTTTCACTGCCTGAGCAAATATGCTTTATTCCAAGAAAGTTGCAGTGTATGCATGAAGCATGATAAAGAATCTAAGGACTCACAATACCGAACTCCCGCTACTATATTTGCTCCAGAATCTTGCAATACTAAGAATATGTTATCATTTGGCAACAAATAATGGGCATAGCACGTTGCTTAATTCATCACTAATCCGTGCACCTGTGTGAGAATCTTTAAATGGGAAAAATCTCAAAATTGCTCGTCTTGTTGAAATTGATCTGATAACCAGTGGTCTTTTACACTCAAACCTGGAGTTTTTGTTGTAGCCGTCCAAATAACAGTGATTAAAGAAACATACTTGGCATCAACCAGATTGCCAGATTGAATAATTTTTGTTGTTACTTTTTTATATATATCAGGTATGATTCAGAAATGTATTTTCTATTTGGAATACTATGGCTGGGAACAATTTTTTTGAGTAGTCTTTGAAATCCCAAATCAGATACAACAGAATATGGCTGCACGTCAACAGCGATCATTTCTCCTATCAAATATCTTTCGCTTTGCGATCATCAAAGCTCCACGTCTTTTTCAATTCTACTATTTCAAAGTTGACTGTTTTTGGTAGGAGATTTGCTTCCTGCCGATAAACAGCCGGCGTTTACGTTTTCGCTCTTTAGTTCACTAGTTTGTTTTGCATATTCATATTAGGTTGAAACTTTTTTAGATGATTCTTCATAATAGTTGTTGTAAAATCTTTAGGTGTTTTCCCTTCTCTTGATATGAAAGCATTGCAGATGGCACACTTGCAGCAAATACTTTTATCCACGTTATTAGTATTTAGGGTAAACAATAAAGTTTAGTTAACAAAGTTCAGTGTGTATTAAATATTAACAGAGGCGCATTGGCTATGGTTAAAATAATTACACTGTGCGACAAATGGTAGGGGTCAGTGATCCGCTGTGGTTCTGACTACCGGGAAAAGTTCTATCGGTAAAAAAAAGTTATACGTGTCCCGGCGTTTTGCTGGGTCACGTCTAGGAATCGAGATATATCGATTTGAAGTTAGTATGTATCATATAGAGGAAATAGTCACGTTTTGGGGACATAACTCGAGAACGACTAGTCCAATTTTACTAAAACAAATTTATAAAAATTAAGAATTACAATTCCTTTAATCTACTAATACACTATTTCTTTACACAATCAACAGCTTCGCAGTTATAAATAAATTTATGAAGAATATAAATAATTTTTTGCCTAAAAAATAAAAAAATTGTATTTTAAAAAGTCATGAAAAATTCAAAACGGGAAAAAGTGTCAAGTCTTATTAATTTGACGTAAGGTCACATAATCTGTGCACAAAACGAGACATAGATCATGAAAATCGATGAACGCATTTCGCTTTTATTCACAATTAAGTAAAGGTATCTCATTTTGACAAGAATATTGATTTTTCATAGAAATTTTTTTTAATATTTTTACTGGAATAAACTCCAAAATTTATTGTTTTAAATGTATTTGGACATGTGTCTATGTGTCTTTTTGTATTAGTTTTATTTTTTTTTTACTTTTTTATTTATTATTTTCTATTTTTTATTTTTTTATTTTTTATTTATTTATTTTATTTTACTATTTTATTTTATTATTTTTAGTATAATTTTATGTCATATTTCTATATTTTTATTATATTTTATTATATTATTATTATTATTTATTATTATTATTATTATTGTTTATTATTATTATTATTATTTATTATTATTATTATTTATTATTATTTATTATTATTTATTATTATTTATTACAATTATTATTATTATTTATTATTATTATTTATTATTCATTATTTGTTATTATTATTTTTTATTTATTATTATTTTTTATTGTTTATTTATTATTTATTATTTAGTTATTATTTATTTATTATTTATTTATTATTTTTTTATTATTTATACATTATTTATTTATTATTTATTTAATTTATTTATTAAATTTTTTTTATTTTATTTTTTATATTTTTATTATATTTTTATTTCATTATTTTATTATTTTTTTATTTTACTTTGTTATTTTTATTTCATTTATTTATTTAGTTTATTTTTTTTGTTTTTTTTATTTATTTAATTTTAATTTTTTTATTTTTTCGTTACTTTTTCAGTAACTATACTATACTATACTATATATACTATATCAGTAGATTAAAGGAATTGTAATTCTTAATTTCTAAATTTGTTTCAGTAAAATCGGACTAGTCGTTCTCGAGTTATGTCAAAAAAAGAACCCTAAACGTGACAATTTCTCCTATATGATACTTACTAACTTCAAATCGATATATCTTGATTCCTAGACGTGACCCAGCGAAACGCCGGGATAACGCCACGTATAACTTTTTTTTTACCGATTTAACTTTTCCCGGTAGTCAGAACCGCAGCAGATTTTGGCTGTCGCACAGTGTTATTTATCATTCATTTAATTACGATTCCTTTATAAAACTTATTTCCAGTTTGGTTTGCAGATTCAGTTAAAATCGATTTGATCGCCGTAGGAATACTATACATATTTAGTGTATTGTATTAATAATTGCTGAAAACGCATATTATTAGCAAATAATCACCAGCCCATTAATCGGTATCGGCCGATAAATTTAGCCGATTAATTCGGCGCTATTTCATGGAGCCAGTGCGTCTAAACGAATTCAACGACAAAGCCCCAAACATACAAGGTTAGCCGTAGATGTTCCTATTCCTTTAAATCGAACGTATACATTAAGGTTGCACAGATAAGTAAAATGACTGATTACCAATTAATCGGCTAAATTTATCGGTTGATACCGATTAATCGGCTGGTGATAAAGGCTCCATGAAATAGCGCCGACTGTCATAGCGCCGAGAAAATTCTCGGCACTAACTCAGTTTTTTTTAATTAGCGTAAATTTTTCCAAACTGACATAGCGCAAACATTTCTAAACTGACATAGGACCGAGATTTAGTTTTCTAAAAAATTTCAGCATTAATTCAATTTTTTTTTGAATTAGTGCCGAGATTGAATTCATAAAGTATTTGACTAAGTGCCGAGATTAAACTCTCGGTACTAATTCGAGGGTTAGTGAATTAGCACCGATAGGATTAATTTTTTAAGAAATTTCGGAATTAATGCAATATTTTTTTTATAAGCGCAGATAAATGAACAAATTTATTTATTTTTCCACGACAGGGTTGTGGTTTGATTCCAATTGGAATTTGTTAACTTCTTTTTAGCTCGACCAGCTCAGACTCGTTTTTCACCAGAAAAACTAAATCTTCATCTTCCAAAAAACTCTAGTTTTGTAATTATAGAAATAAAAATATGAATGAAAACTTAGACTGGAAAGAATCGCCTGACTTTAATGCATAATGCCATACGGTTCTTATCTGTGCTGACGTCCCCCCCCACTGATTGGTACCGAATTATAAAACAAATAAGGTTTTCAAGAATAGAGAAATTATATTTGATTTCTGATAGGTGCCCGCTGTGAAATGCCCTACTAAGACTTGTTCTAGTTCACCGTGATCCGACCAGGACGATAAAAGTACATGGCTGAACTAGGGACGGATTTCAAGCTTGGCCGCATGGACCAAACAACATCTGCCGCTCCCTCCTTTATAAATAAAATGAAATTTATCTATGTGTCTCGTAAATTCACAACAAGTTATAATAATAATTGCTTAGTAAGGAGTCTTGTTATTTTTATACTGATCCAAAGTTTCAGGTGTTTTTCTCTTCGTCTAATACTCGATGGAACGTCCCGTGCACTCCCTCACTTGTAGCTAACAGTTTAACGACTAAATAATAAATTAATAACAGTTTATCGACTAAAGCGACTAGATGGCACACTCTGGTTTGCTAGATCTGATGCTTGTAAAAGCTTAATTAATAATTGGAATACTATCCTATCATTAGAGCACTGGAATATATGAAAAAAGATGTAACTAGAACACGAATGGCTCGAAATGAAGCACGTGACCTTTTTTAATCAGCTAAATTTATTAGACAATTCCATTCTTTTAATCATGTAGAATAAGGTGATGTGCAGATTTCATGCAGGCAATAAGCAGCTGTAGTCGATTAACATTTACGTAAGCCAGGTAGCTGTCCTTTATGATTCCTAGCACAATGATATTATTAAGTTCGGTGATCAGCATAAAAATTTCGAAGAGATAACAATGGACAAATTTGAAGTGCAAGAATATTACGATGTGAACAGAAATAACAGACGAAAAACATTGCGAACAGATGAAACGCAAGAATATGATACAGCGCGTAACAACAAGTTCCATGTTGGCACATACATCGCCATCGTAAACCCCTTATTGAATGAGCTTTATAAACATCGGCAAGCTTCTAAAAAATTCGCTTTAAAATTCTCAGTTTTCTTTAAATCACGAACTTACCAAGAAAAATTGCCACAACTGTTGGGAGATTACTTATACTTCTTTAATGAACTTGGATAAACCATTAATCGACGCATGTGTTGTATGTAATTTTAAAAATTACATAGAAGTACTAATTGACTAATGAGGATTTAATAAGAACTGCTATGAAAATGTGTAAAATTAAATTTAACCCTGGTTAACTACTCCTTGATTTTGCTGAGATAAAAGTTAGGCGGAAACATTGAACTTACATATTAATTGTTATAAATAAATTGTTATAAAATATTATTATCTTCCAGTACGCCTATTCCGGCATTTCCCTGTGAATTGGGAATTGGAAAAAAATGCAATAATTGCAATAAAGAAATATTTTCTAATTTGTTGCTATAAATTTTTTCTCAATTCCTATTTCACGATAAACCGGAATAGGGCTACACTAGTATATATTTCGTCCATTGAAGCTTGAAAAAAATTATTATCGCCATGCTGGACGACGACTAATGGTTAATATATTTTTTAAAATAAAAAGAAATTTTGTAATGTATTCTAAAATTTGCCGCACTGTGCCATGGCCCAGGTTGGCACATGCGTAAATCAGGCGCTGGTTTGAACAATATTCTAGTTGGAGTGAAAACAAAAATTTTCTGGTTGCGTTTTGAAACCACGGCTTATTTTTGGGGATTTTCTTATACACCGACACCTTAAATAAGTATTTAAAACACATTTAAAACGGTTTACAATACTAAATTTGGCAGCAAAATCAAAACATTAGTAATCAGTTTGAAAAGTGTATTAAGTTTTCTAAGCTGCCCACCATCTATAATTGTACACGTTGATTTCACCATCTATAACAGGACACGTCACATCACAATCTCTATGGGCAAGATTTTTTTCTTGTTCAATTCTTTTGTTGCTTGTTAATTCTCTCGTGCGGACTCTACAAACGTGCACAAATATCTGCGTTTTCTACCACTTTTATCACCAGTACGAATGAGACTTGCAAAATCTCTGCTTTTGCTGTATTTCTCTACCAAAAGAAGTTTCAAAAAATTACATTTCTTCGACATACGACGTCTGATTACTCCATTACATGCTTCGAGTGCATTTGTTGTCCGCGTATGTCGGAACAAAAAAAAAACACTTACGAGAATGGCGATTGAATATTTGTGAAACATTCTCTGAGGCACTCCACAACTCCATTGCTTTGCAATTGTGCTCCATACGATGTGATACGGCAACGATACCAATAGCCTTTATCACTGTATTTGTTACACTTTCGAAACAATTTATTATCGGTTGGCGTGAATAGCAACTTTGAATCGGAACGTAAACCGCTAATTATTTTAAGTGGTATTTCGTTAGTTTGCGTTAATTCGTCTTGCAATTGATATTCTTCTGATAGTCTTCTGATTCACCTGACGACCTTTTGAATTAAAAAAATAACGCAAACTCAACAATAATTAGTTGATGCGCATGCAACAAGAACTAAACTAGAACTGATTTAAATTAGTGATCAGCGTTACCGTGCCAAGAAATACACGTTATTTATGATAGTCAAAATTATTTTATATTTTGATTGTGTTTCATTTTATTTAAAAGTACGATTTATCTTTGTCTATCTTCCGAAAAAAAATTCTTAAAGGGAAAATCACAATCATGTTGATCAAACATAATTTATGCCTTACGGCACTAATTCAGTTTAACCTTGAACGGATGTTTTTAGCGACTGATATGAACAATATCTACCCCGGTAGGTATTACATAAACCATAATATCAGCAAACGTAACTGTGTATTTATTTTACTTTTGTGTAAGCATACAATAAAAGCATATATTTAAAAAGTTACTTGTTTTTCACATTGACCAGTAAAAACGTTCATATAAAACCCAAGGAAAAAATATCTACCCGGGTAGATATTGTTTTCTTGCGTAAAAAAACCATCCAAAATAAGTGTTAAAAGGAAGTCCAAAATATTTTTTTCTCAGATTTTGCGAAATCAATTTAAAAATTAGTCACATAGCTGAACAGGCATGATGATTGGTTAAAAACACATAAAGTTATTGAATTACAAAAACCGTGATATCTACCCGGGTAGATACTGTTCACGTGAAGGTTAAATTGAAATAGCACCGAGAACTCAATTTAAACAATTTTTGTAATAGCGTCGAGATTTCAACTCTCGACACTAATTCAAATCAAACTGAATTAGCATCGAGATATTAAAATTTTAAATTTTTTTGACATAACGCCGAGGTGTTTGATTCTCGGCACTATGTCAGTATAATGAAATTGATAATTTCATCTTTACGCTATTTCAGTTTGAATCGAATTAGTGCCGAGACTCCATACAAAATTTTCTCAGCGCTATTACAGTCGGCACTTTGTGTTTTTGTACCTATTTCCTTATAAAGATAGTCTCTTCAATATCATAGGACATAGACCACCTTCGCAAGCACAATATGTGTTATCTGTCCCGCATGTTAGCGTATTTCCTACGGCTAGCTAACCTACACAACATCCAAATAGATTACGGCAAAATGAAACTGACAACCATAAAAGTAACACCATAAACAAGAGAATGAATAAATAATTTCAAATAGTTTTGAAAAATTGTAATAGTGATTTTTACTTATGGACTAAGTATATATACTGATGTTTATTAAACGTAAATGTTGTTCTAGAAAATTAGTACCAGAAAGATTAGTAATGAAACTAC